>QLNU02015360.1:228252192-228268016 GCA_006491805.2 Dysdera silvatica
TAGTAGTAGTTTTTCATATATGCTTATGATAATGTTTATTTAATAAATTACCCAATAAGCCATTATGAAGTGCTATCAATATACATAATACACTATGTAAATAAATTATAAACCCACCTGTAAAATACAAATGACTGACAATTGTAATAAGTGTTTGGTATAAATTTATGCATGTAATATACCAACGGTGATTATATATATACCAATTACAACTTTTGAAAATGGTGAACAATTTTGTTCGTGAAAAAAATAATCATTTACAACCTGTAAAGAAACATAAATTCAATGTGGAAAATTCCAGGAAATCAGAAATTAATAGCAAGTCGGTTCTCCTTGCTTTTCAGTAATATGTATCATTCTGTCAGGCATTGTTTGAAGTAGTTTTCTTAAAACACCTAAGTCTGTGTTCATCAGGGCATTCGAAATTGCCATTTGGAGATCATTTACATAATAACATTGCTTGTTTCGCACATACAGAGCTTTTGCAATCAAACCCCACACATTTTCAACTGGATTCAGGTCTGGAGAACGCGAGGGCCATGGAATGACATCAACCTTTTTTCGTTCAAACTACTCCTTGGTATATATTGATGTGTGTACACTGGCATTATCCTGTTGGTACTTTCAATTCAGACCACATAAAAGAGGCCCAGATGGGATTAAGAGATCATACATTAATTCCTGATATTTTATGGAGTTCATAGTGCCCTGAAGGAATACGATGTCTGCTTTGCCTCCTGTTCCGAATGCTGCCCGCATCATCACTTCACCACCTTCTTACTGTCTACTCAGTCTTACCTTTGGCTGAGTGTGAATTCATCACGATCATGCCAATTGACGAATATCCATCAGAACCATCCAGGCAGAAACTTTTTCATCAGAAAACACTATTTCATCCCACTAATGACGCTATTTGACAGTTTTTTCCACCAATCGAGCCTATTTAATTTATTACTGGTAGTAAGTTTCGGTTTGCTTTTATTTTCCTGAACTTTACGTTCAAATTTACATTTAAACTTTTCCACATGGTTTGATAGGATACGGGTGTTGACAATACACATGCAATTTTATGAGTGCACCTGAATTTACGAATTTTTTATGAATTTACCTGCGCACGAGTGGCAAGAGCTTGAACGTGCCTGTGGTTCCGGGGTAACAGTTTTGGTGGTCTACCTGATCTTTTTTGGGTTCCACAATTATCACCTTTTTCGATGACAGTTTGGACAGCGATTTGTGAGCGCCCTATTTTACGGGCTAGTCCTCTTGTTGACTGTCCCTTGCAAGTTAGCAAATATATTTTTCTGGCGTACTTTTCATTTAGTTCTTTTCCTCAATGCATACTCACAAAACGCAATTTTCATCACAACATTGGATCCATATGATAGCCTACATGTATCATATGATGTGTATAAAACTACACATGTGCAAATTACTTTACAGGCCCACAGTCCATAAATTTGCATGTTGAGTTTATATTTTCTTTACAGGTTATAAATGATTATTTTTTTTAAGAAATTTTTTTTTTCGCCATTTTCAAAAGTTGTAATCATTATATGTATGTAATCACCATTGGTATATTATTTGCATAAATTTATATCAAATGCTTATTACAATCGTAAGTTATTTGTGCTTTATGGGTGAGTTTATAATTTATTAGCACAGTGTATACTTTAGTGTTAAAGAAAGTTATGTAGAATTAGTAAAATTACATCTCCATTTTTAGCAAGAAAAGGAAGTAATATGAACTTACGTTGCCACCTATCGACATTAAAAGCAAGCAAAGTTATACAGAAGTTTGAAAAAAGAGATCTTCAGGGTTTCCACTCACCTTGGATAAAAAAAATTCCCTGACTATCCAGACAAAATTCCTTGACTGATCACAAACAAAACTTTGAACTGAACTTCAGTTTCGGGGAAAACAGCTTCCCTGTCAATGGTGGAGGAAGTTGCTTTTGTCCGGGGGGGAGAAAGAAGAGGGATGGGGAAAACATACATATTAAATAATTATCAGCAAATAAATTACAATTTTTTTTTTTTTTTCGCTGTTTGTTTGGGGACTGCAGAGATTAACCATAATCTCATATGAACCAGATCAACAGTACAATTAGATATTAATGTATAAAAACAAGAAATGGGGTTAAACTAAGATAATTACAAAACTAAGGTCAAGGGTTAGTGAAGAATAAAAGGGTAAGAGTAAGAATAAATGTAAGTTTCCCCAAAACAAAAGGTTCCTGAGCAGAGCTGACTGCTAAGGGGCAGGTCCACAGATGGCAGATAGTGGAAAAATCTCTAGAGGTTAGCTGCAAAATAAGCAGGGTAATCCGATGAATAAGCAGTCCTGGATCAAAAGTGGCATTGTTAACAAGAAATGGAGGGGTAACAGTTGACAGAGTAACCCTATCTAAATAACCACAAATGTCTAATGACAGCAACGTGTCATGGCGAGTGTGTGCCGCCATTACACTGCTCCACATAATTATAGGTTCACCTTAAATAGATGTTATGTCTTGACTTTAAAAAGTAGTTCAGTATACTTATTTGCATATCGGTAACGACTCATCTAAAGAACCCTGTAATGATGCAAATAAGTCTGTATGCGCATAACGTCAAGTTGAACACTACGCATCCAGGGCTCCTGATATATATATATAAAAATATATATATAGGTCCACTTTAATTCTATCGCTATAATAGCATTCACCTTAGTTGAACTTCAATTAATTGTCAATTTTCAGTCATGCCACATGGTAAGCAGTTGTCTGAACGCGAGAAGGGCATGATTGTAGAGTATCATAAGTGCAGAAAAGATGTCAGTGAAATTTCAAGGGATATTGACAGATCTCACAATGTAGTTGGAATTTTTTTATGAAATATGGATGCCTACAGGGAAGTAAATCATCTAGGACATCCTCCGAAACTTTCTTCGAGGGATAAATGGAAAATTATAAGAGAGGTGTCAAAATTCAATGATTTCGACCAGTGACATTAGGAGAAGATGCAACCTCAATGTCTTCTCGGAAACAATCAGGCGTGTTCTGAAGTCGATCCCGCACATTGTGCGTGCAAAGCTGAAGACTGCACCTCTTCTGAAAACCATTCATAAACTAGGAGATTGGAGTTTGCATGAAAAAACATAGACACAGATTGGAGAAGAGTGAGTTTCCTAGATGTTTTACAAAGAATTATTAACTTTGTTTTTCTTGTCCTTGCCCGCAAATTTTAAACCTTTTTGTCTTAGGTTGTGTTAAGTGATGAAAAAAATTCTCACTAGATGGTCCAGACGTCTTTATCTCCTATTGGCACGATCTATGAAAAGAGCTGAAATACTTTTCAAAGGGGAATTTTGGAGGCGGCAGTTGTATGGTTTGTGGTGTTTTCAATGCCCATGGAAAGGTTTCTTTAGCTTTCCCATCATCAAGAATGGACAGCAATGAATATCAAAATGTCCGTAACAGAAATCTTTTGCCTTATTTGAAAATGTTGTGTCACAGTTCTCTTACTTACCATCACGACAACACATCTATTCATGTCAGCATCAGCACAAAGCAGTGGTTACATAGCCATAACGTGGAAGTAATTGATTGGTCGGCATACTCTCTGGACTGTATTCCCATGGAAAACATTTGGGGGGCTCCTTGTTCGGCAAGTTTATGCAGACAATTTAAATTAAGAACCGACTGAGAAATTACAATTGACGATTCTTGTCGATTATAAGAACTTGAAGCCTACCATCCTCAAAAACCTTGCAACAAGCATGAAAAATAAAATTTTTGACCTTATTCAGAAAAATGGAGGTCCAATCAAGTATTAATTTAATTTTTTCATGACCCATGTCCTGTCTGAATTTTTTTATTCTGAAATGGACCTATATTTATGTGCAAGACCGCATGTTTATTTTTCATTTTCCAATTTTGCTTATAGAATATTTTTTTCCCTTGATTTACATGTTTCCTTTGGTTTTTGTAAGGATATACAATATTAATTTTTATAAACAACGTACTCAAAATTTAACTATTAGGAAAAAACAAGGTGTACCTATAATTATGTGGAGCAGTGTAGTAACAGGATACTGTACTAAGCACATATCCACCCAAAGATATGGCTCAGCAACATTATCATCAGAAGTAAGCAAGACAGAAGAACCTTCTATTGGTCAACGGTTTGCTAACATCACTCAGCAGGTGGAAGATATCTCATGTGACAATGGCCGGTGAACTGAGCCAAGTTAGATGGCTACTGCGAGTGAAGAAGGAAAGGGGAAACCACTTCAATAAAACTCCCAAGAATTGCAACTCATATAAACTAAACGAACCGAAAAGAGAAAACCATGGATGACTGCAGAAATTTTGGAAAAGATGGAGGAAAGGAGGTGGTGGAAGAATGTAAACTCCCTTAAGGGTAAACAAACATCCTTTTATACGTTTAAAAGAAAGAAGTCGAAGAAGAAATGAAGTTGACAGAGAATGTAAAAGGGTAAAGGAGTGCTGGTGGAATGAAGAACGCAGATATATAGAGGAAAAGGAGAAACTGGGTAGATATGATCTTGCCTATAAAAAGATTAAACAAACAACCCAAAAATCAAAAATTATACACTCGGTAATCTTGAATAACAAACAAGGTATACCTATACTCAAACCAAATCAAAAAATAGAGAGATGGCATGAGCATGTCACAGAGTTATACTGAAAAGAAAAAGGAAGTAGATACTGTCATAATGCTGAAGATAATCCAGCCTTAGAAGAAATACGGATAATACGAGATGAATTTAACTACACTCTGAGGTCCCTGGTGACTGCAAGGGCCTCAGGAGTCGACGAAATTCCTAACAAGCTAACACAAGAGGCATGTGAACAAACAGAAGAAAGATATACAATTTGATAAATGAAATAGCCAAATTTGGGAATGGCTATACTCTCGGCAAACTCAACCTGGCTACATTATGGAAGCTGACCGTGTTACCATGAACGGAAGTTAAATTTTCAGTATCCTTAAGCGTCTAGACTGATCCACATGCAAGAGTTCGTTAGAATTGGCAGCTTATCGCCGTTACTTCCAAATATCCCATTTCCCTCCCTGCCGAAAATTCTCTTTCAAAAGCCTTGAGGGCGGACGGCGGGAGGTATTGTTATACATTTTTTGAATATGCACCCGACATCTTTCATACACCATCCTATAAAGTTTCAATTCAGTAACCTTTTGTCCTGACACCAAGTGTTAATAAGTGTTATTTATTATATGATTGATGTCTCCAACCAACAAACGGTTCAAAGCATAGTACCTACATTTATTTTTTAATTTGTTTATTTTTCCAGAGGGAGGGCGGTGGTAGAGGGCAGGTAAGCCGTACTCAAATCAATGCTTTTCGTTAAATATTAATAGCACTTTTCACATTCAAAAATCCGGCAGGGGGAAAGCCTTCGAAAGCCCTATTCCATCATTCGATTTTTCTAGATGTCGATCCTGCAATTTGCAAAACACATTGAAAACGATAACCTTAGCCAAACTGCTTAAAGGCTTTCCAGCAGCATGAGAGTGGAACGCAAGGGGAGAATGTTCACTTTCCGAAGCTGACGCCATAACTCGGGAGGAGTAGGAGACTGACCGACGGCAACTGGAAAAGCTCGAAGCAGAAACAGTATTGGCTTTAAAATGAGGGATACTGCACGTGTGATGTTCGCCAAGTCCTCCATAAGCAAACTGATACACAATTGGAGGAGAGTAAGGATGAACTTTTTTTTTTGTTAAATAATGATAGAAATGCAGGTTTTTTTATGAAGATTATTATCATTTTTAATCCGGCCTGCAGTTCCAATGTATGATTATATATTTTAGACGCAAACTTTTTTGTTCATAACAGGTTTCCTTGGGAACTATTTTCTTTCACGTAGGAATACATTGTGTAGTGTAACCCATGTGGCCAGGTTGAGTTTACTGAAAGTATAGAATAATTTACAAAATCATTAATAATCCCCATCCCAAAGAAACAAGACCTGTTGAATGGGTACATTACAGAACTATCAGTCTGGTATGTCATACATCAAAAATTTTACTAAAAGTAATAAGAACAGATTGGAGTCAAAGATTGAATCATATTTAAATGAAAACCAATTTAGATTCAAGAAGGGGCTCGACGCTGGGAAAGCCATTATGACAGTGAGATAACTGGGAGAATGCATTATTGTAAATAATCGTAGATTATTTATATGTTTTACAGACTATAACAAAACATTCGACACAGTATCATAGAGGAGACTATTCCAAGTATTACGAGAAACTGATACTGATGATTCTATATTTAATTTAATATCCCATCTATACAGACAACAAAAGGCTATAATCTTACTTCGATCTGTCCTTCTGGTAGTAACCAGCCGAGATTGGAAGGAGAGTCAGAAAAGGATGCCTGCTCTCCGAGCCTTTTCAATATCATTTCTGGTAAATGATGAGGGAGACCTTAGAAGAGAAGCAATGTGGAGTGGTTGTCAATGGTGAATGAATTACAGCTATAAAGTTCGCAGACGACTAAGCAATTATAGCGGGAAGTCAGAAGGGATTAACAGGGATGCTGAAGAAAATAAACAACAGGGCCAAAGAGTATGGAAGGACGATAAACTATGCAAAGACAGACTACCAAATGAAACTTGAAATAGGAGGAAAGACTATAAAACAAGTTTCACCTTTTCAGTATATGGGACAACTAGTCACAGAGGATGCCCGATGTGGGAGAGAAATAAGTAGAATAGCACAGGCAAAGTGAGTTTTCAATGATAAACATAAACTCATTACATCTAACCAATTGTAAATGCAAACCAGAAAAAGACTGATGTTTACATATATATATATGGCCAATAGTTTTATATGCATCTAAGACCTGGACCTTGTGTAAATGGGAGCCGAGACTACTGGAATCTTTCGAGATATGGTGTTGGAGGTAAATGCTAAGGGTGAGCTGGACTGTGAGGAAGAGCAATGCCCAAATTTTGCGAAAAGTAGAGGAGAGAAGAATACTCCAATCGATGAAAAGACACCAACAAGTGGACAGGACATATATTAAGACATAACAACCTAATTAACCAAAAATTATTGGAAGAGAAAATCTCACGAAAAAAGATGCGAGGACGACTGAGAAAAACATTCATTGGACATATAGGCCAGGAGGTTGGAATGGACGACTACAGGGGAGTGAAGAGACTTGCAGAGGATCGAGTTGTGTGGAAGACCTTGCATGCTGTGACCAACCGATCTACAATCTAAAGGACTATCATCATCAAATATAAAAATGTGGTATTTTCATGTTACTGAGAGACTTTGCCAAAATACCAGAAATGCTGAATACAAAAAACGATCACTTGAAATAAAACAAAAGATATTACATCGTAGCAAGCTTTTTCCTGGAGGGGTGTCGATCTTTTGGGCAAATAAATCTCAAGGGGAAGGAATCACCCCCCACTTTTTCTGCCCCTGCTTCATGTTCACGTGAAACTTAGCTATTTAAAACAGGCTAGGAAGGTTTCACCCGATTTTTCCAGGTTTGGTCAAAAAATTTAATTTTTTCTCGACTTTTAAAGACAATTTCAAATTCCCTGACAATTCAGAGTTCCATGGGAACCCTGATCTCAATTTTAGGAAAGAAAAAGATCTTCATATAGATTTACTGTGCCTTTGCCCTTACAATATTATTCTTTTTCTTGGAATGAAAGGGACTCTAACCTTTTAGTGGGGTAATGCAAAATATCTTGCATATACGTAGTTTAAGTACATTTTTCTGCCAAATTTCAGGCAAAAGATTTTCAGGTGAAAGCAGTAATGAAGTTATTTAAACATGAAAATTAATCCAAAAATTTATAATAGAAATTATGTAATAACAGGAAAAATCTAAAATTCACAGAATTGTTGAAAAAATCCTAAAATTCATGAAATCATTGGAAAACTCTGAAATTTGCAGAAAACATCGTAGAAATTTGAGCCATGATAAAGTTACTTCCCTGCTAATAATTACACTTAACTAATATATTTTTTTAAAAACATTACACACTGCTATTCCTGTAATTTTAATGAACATTGATCTTTACACACTTCAATTTCTTTTTATCTTCGTCAATTTCATTTAAATTCCCTTTACTGAAAAATCTGCAAAGTAAAAATGATATTATAATACTAGTCACATCTAAATTAAAAGCAGACAATATTCAAATAAAAACGAAAACATCACCTTTTTACTTATCTGGAAGAGTATCCTTTTGTTTTTCCTATATTAAAAAAAAAATTATATAATGCATACAAATAATTTACACAATTTAATTACCGTAATATGATGTAACTTTGTGCCAAGGTTACAACATTGTGTCACACACGATTTCTGGATGTCAACACCCACTAATGGCTGTATGGGTGAAAGTAGAAGTTCGGAACAATTCTGGCTGGATATGCCACGTATATAGAGGTAATGTAACAAAATAATTAGTGATTTGCAACTTTTCGGTGTTCATAACAAAGTGGAAAGAGTCTCCTGTGGTTCGAACATTTAGAGTTTCTTGAGAGATCTGGTAAGTGTATATGTTCATTACAATGCTATCTACTACAAAATAGTGAACGAGGTGTTTATGAATGTCTTTGTATTTACACATGGTATCAAATGTTTTCAAAAATAAGAACTTTGTACCACCCATTTTTATTTTCTATTTTTGTATTTTTATCATCTTTGTTTCGTTTTCTTGTTGTAGACATGTCACATCAGATCCAAAGTAAAGTTGGCAGATATCCGTATCGACAGTACATGGATAAATTCCGGGAGGTGTTGACTGAGATCAAAGAGAAGAAAATTTTAAGACATGATTGCTGGTTACCAAGACTTTTAATGTGAGGTTTTTGGTATTTAGCTAGGTATCAGTGGTCACTAGCTATTTCAGTTTATTTTTCATACCTACTTTTCAATGGAACTAGCATTTCTTTAAGAAAAAAAGAAGAATTTCCTAACATTTATGGTGATTTATTTCAACATTACTATAGTATGTGTTTTAAAGTTTAAAATTGTCAATGGTTAGCTGTTTCGATGTATTTTCACACTTACCAAAAATGTTCCTTGATTAAACAGTTTTAAATGAACTTGTTTATTTTCTATCATTTTCACTCTTATAATTTATATATATATATAAAAAAAGAAAATTCATGAGGAATTTTTTTCTTTTCTTTGGACTGTTTTCAGCAAAGTAGAAATGTATGAAACTAGATACTAGTAACATATTAACTAGAAAGTAATGAGAAGAATATCCCAAATTGAGTTTATCATGCATTTTAAAGGCAGAAAATACGGTCGCCCAATGTTGTAACCTGCAAGGTACAAGACTGTGCCACATGGAAAAATTTCCCCCTCCCCTCCTATCAAACATAGATTTTTTTTTTTTATGCAGCATTCGATAGGTGGTATATGTAGATATGTTGGGTAAAATATTCGAAAACGTAACTGCATTTAAGGAAATACTCTTAAAAACCTCAAAAAGTGTCAAAGTTCTACCATATTACGGTATCTAAACAATACTTTATTAAAACATAAAGTAGTAAATAAATATGGGATCCCACAGGGATCAAATATTGATCCACTGTTATATTCACTATGTCAACAATATATTCAATGCTTCAAAAGAGAAGAAAATAACACTATTATTTGCAGATGATATAAACATAATAATTTCTCATTTTTACTGGAGACCAATCATTTGGGAAGGGAGGGCTTGGGATGATTGATCCAATGCCGATTCGTCCAAAGGTCGTTTGACCTATCTTCAATCCTATGTCCTATCAATTATTCTAAATGCGATCCCTTCAGTAAGATTCGTTTGTCATTCATTCACAATTTATAGTATTGTTTAATGTAATGGTTATTTACCCTACAATTTGAACGCCCTTGTGCCCATATGTCCCACCCAACCCTCGGAAAATAACGCACCATCCTTCCCCGATGATGATTCAAATTCCCACGTTAGAATCCAAAACGCGTGATGAAATTTGTTGATTTATAAAAATTTTGTACTCCAGCATTTCATTTCCGTAATAACACTGATGGTTTTGGCAAAACCAGATTGCAGACGAATATTTGTAAACAAAGCACTGTTGCCAGGTTTGCAGACTTTCAACCACGGACTACTGCGATAAACGTTAGCGGTTCCACGTATTTTTGAGATCAAATTTTTGTTAAAATCAATTTGTTTGTCTTTAAGCACTAAATTAAGCATGTTTTACATCCCTATTTTATTACTCTTACTTGTCATATAGTATAGGATATTGTTTAACTAAATTATAGTTATATTAATTTAATTATTATTGGATTCATCAGGCAACACTGCTGTTAGATCATGATAACACACACTTTTCCCTCGCCTTTCGCATATACTTAACTCGGAACTAAACTAAAAAAAACCTCCAAAAAATGGTTACCTGCAAATGAAAATGAAAAAAATTTAAAGAAAGAAGAAATAGGAACTAAATCAATTAAGGCGTTGTTTAAAGGAGTTAGCAGTAAAGCTGACGTAAATGCAGATTTCCATCATGAGTATCAGTGTATTTAGAGCATGAAAAAAATGACCCTTTGACAGGCCATACGCCCTGCCCTAACTTTTTTCTAGATGAAACACTAGTCCCTCAGTTGAGTCCGGAGTGTCTTGACTGCTAGACGAACGAGGACAGGAAAAAAGTTCTCTTTCTCCACATATAAGGATATAAGAGAGAGGGACCCTGGTTCAAATCCAGGATACGGATGGCATCTGTTTTTCATAAAACAAAAACGCTCTAGCTTGAGCTAATAAACGTGGATGTCGGAATTTTCAGAAATGATTATTCCCCACAAAAAAAGTACACAAAAAAACTTGCCCCGGAGGCTTTTCCGTGTTGATCACCACGTGGCAATTGTGCTATTCCTGAGAAGGGTAATATCTTATATCCTTGTATATGGAGAAAGAGAATGTTGTTCCAGTCCTCGTTCATCTAGCAGTCAAGACTTTGTCTCCGTTGTCCAATTCTTGCATTGAAATCCCCCATGATGAGCTTGATATGTTGTTTCCCTTTGGTGTGTAACTCTTTGATTTCTTCATAAAATTCTTCAACCTCTTCGTCGGTATGGCTTGATGTTGGTGCATATACCTGTACTATTTGAAGTTGGTATCGCTGGGTTAGTTGAACAACGAGCCTCGCTGCTCGATCTGACGTGCTTTCGACTTCAAGAAGGTAGTCTTTAATTCTTTTGTTGATTAAGAAGCCAACACCACTTGTTCTTCCAGTTTCCGTTCCTCTATAATAAAACAAATGTCCACTTTTAAGTTCCACCAACTCTTCACCTTTTCTTCTAACTTCACTGAGTCCTACAATGTCCCATTTGATCTTGTCTAGTTCCTCTTCCAATTCCTGAAGTTTTGCTTCAGAAGCAAGGGATCGTCCATTAAACGTAGCCAAGGTCAATAACAAACGGCAGCCTGGGCCATTCCAGTGATTCTTAGCACCCCCTGCTTTCATGCCACACTGACCGCTGCCTTGATCAGGAGCACTCCAGCACCTGGAGACTAGGGGCCATGGTTTCTGGTGTGTCAACATAATGGAGGAATTAGCCATAATTTCACCACGCTGGCTAGACGGGTTGGTGAATTAGCCCTCCCCTTCCGCCTTTCTATCCGTGCAGCAAATATTAATTTGCCTCATAAATAGAAAGCCCGACCTGGCCCGCACCACATGAAGGCAGGGTTAGACATTAAGTTATTGGTCCGGCCGGTTCCACACATCATCATATAATTCAGCGTGTGGGTCTCCTTCCAGTTAGATACCAGCAACCCTTTTGCAGGCCATATATATATACAGGGTGTATACAAAATGGCGGAAAAAGTTCACTACACGATTCCTTGTGAAAAAAGGAATAAAAATTGTCCAGTGTAATTTTTGCTTAAAATCAATATTTAATAAGATAATTAAGGCCAAAGATGAATGAATCACGCCCCAGACACGCCCATCGTTAGAAAAGCAAACCAAAGAAATTCTTGGAGAGGCACGGCTGAGCACAAGTAAGTCTTGTTCGTTAACTTCAAACCTGAAAATTTAGTTGAGTGTCCAAATACGCCATTGGAATTCCGAAGTATGGCTACCTAGTGAAGGTTTTTTCATCTCCAAAGAAAGCCAACGGAATACCAATCTTTTTCTAAATCTGGTAACCACAGGTTAGGGGAGGGGCTCTGGTCAATTGTAATTTTGCATCATGTTCCCCTCTTTTACCACTTACCAACTGAATTTTCAAAAAAAAAAAAAAAAATATTTGCATAGTCAAAAATAAAAAGTTTTTTGCCAAGTAAATTTGAGCGATTATTAGAAAATGGATGATTTCAATCCTTTCAAAAAAATTCAGTTTTCAGGGGGCGGGTAGATTTTGAGAGGATAGGAAAACACAAAGAGATTTATTTCCTAAGCTATACAGTGTTCAACATAGCAACGAGGCCACCTTATGGGAATTGGAGGGGTGACCCCCAGTTCGTGGAAACGTTCCTTTTGGCGATGTTCGTCCCACTGGGGGGAACATCTCCAAAAGAAACCTTTTCACTAAGAAGCCGCTAATGAGGGGAGATATTTTGCCACTGTAACACGCACTTGTTAACGCTATTCCGGGATTACAACATAATAGTCGTTTCCCAAGGCAATAAACAAATTTTGAAATCGACACCACATCGTCTGAGAGAAAAATCTGATCAAACTTGCAAGCTATAAAAATAAAACCAGTTCCTGACTGATAAATGTCAATAAAGTCACTCAATTCTATACGTATAGTAGACCCTTGCATTTGTAAGTAGTAGGTACCTATTTTGTGCGCTCTGTACTTATGATGAAAAAAATATATTTATGTATATACAAAATTTTTAAATAAAGGTAATGTGAAATTATTATAGACAAAGAGTGATGCATATAATATTATATAATTAAACTAAACAGTTATAAAACAGATGCCTTAAAAATGAAAAGGCAAACTTCATTGCAAGCGTTTCTTCAGAGTAGAAGAGTTAAATCGAGTGATCAAATAGATTCTAATGATCTTTCAACTGAAGATTCAAACAAGAAATTACCACAGGAAAACTGCAAGAAATTGAATGCTTTACCAGCAAATAGCTCACTAGCTGAGGTATGTTCTTTCAAATTTGTTTCTTTTATAAAAGTAGGCTATATGTATACAGGGCCAGGCGATCTTGACCTCGTGAGTGATAGGACTTCGAACCCTTGAAAATCCATGGTATGCACCCTTTGAGGCGACAGAGTCCGCCCCTAGTTCAACGGTATTTATTTGTACAAATACTTTTTAAGGAATTTTTATTATGCATCCTAATACGTATCATCATTTTGAGCTCTACCCACTGAGCTCAGTGGGTAGAGCCTCCGCCCGGCAAGTGGAAGGTCGTGGGTTCAGGTCCCACCGAAGGCAGAAATATTTATTTTCTTTCGAACGTTTCACCATCTAATCACGCCATACCATCGGCGTTGGTATCACTACGCCAATAAACGTTGATTGATTGACATTGTTGTTTGATTTAATCTGCGTAGTGTTCGATTTATATAAAATAAATATTTGTAAAACGTAAGTGAATAGTACTGCTTGAATTTAATACTATTCTTGTGGGTTCTAACACTTGGTTTTCATACCCCATGGATTCCAGTAAATCAAATAGCTTATCCTTATCTCGACTTTCATTACCTATATTAATATTAAATTCATCAACTATCATTAATTTTTTTTATTTATGTTTTGAATGTAATTTATTTTGTTCTCTAGTATACTTAAGGATAAATCTATATCTCCTGAGATTGATTGATTGTTTGGCTTTTTTATGGCGCAAGAGCATCTGGGCTATACTGCGCCAAACATGGTAAAATCAAAGACTGTAGTAAAAACCAGTACTTTTTAAAAATTTTAAAACGTGCGTATGGTCAGCATGGTCATTTAAAATGTCAGACAGTGATGAAGAGTTAAAAGTAAGAGTGCGGGCAAGTCTATAATAGGGGCATTGAGTTAAAATGTGTAAAACACTCATGGGTTCATTGCACACTTGGCAAATTGGTGCTGGTTTTCCTTCCAACAGATGTCTATGGGTGAGATGGGAATGCCCAATGCGAAGTCTAGCAAGGAGAACCTCCTCTTTCCGATTTTTACGGTATGAGGAGGGCCAGTTACCAATTGTATGTTTAATATTATGCAATTTGTTATTGGTTTGATGATCCCATTCTTCTTGCCACCTTTGATTCACACAGGTCTTGATAATTGGTTTCAGGTCAGAGAAAGGAAGAAGTTGGCTAGAAGCAAGTGGTGAGTTCGTTGCCCTTGCAGCTGCATCAGCAGCCTCATTCCCTTTGATACCAATGTGAGCAGGGATCCAGCAGAATTTAATATTGGAATGATTGTGCAGGTGCTGCAGTTGTGAATGGATTTTGGATAAAATAGGATGAGGTGAATATTTAAAAGATTCCAGGGCTCTTAAAGAGCTCTGAGAATCGGTACAAATTATACAAGGAATTAAGCTATGAGTTGAAATATACGCAAGTGCCATGGAAATGGCATAAAGTTCTGCTGTGAAAATGGAGTATGATGGGGGGATTTTTTCTGCAATGGCACTGTTATTAATGACAAATGCAGAACCTACATTTGTTTCTGTTTTGGACCCATCTGTAAAAATGAAATTGGAGTCTTGAAAATGATCCCGAAATTCAGAGAATAACTGCTGGTAAAAAGCATTAGGTGTAGTGCTTTTGCTGTGGTTAACCAGATCGCAATGGATGTCCACGGCAGGTATGACCCATGGTGGTGATAAATGAGTATGTGTAGGAGCAATGCTCCGACAATCTATACCTAATTCTCTGGTTAGTTTAACCATCCGAATACCAAAGGAAGAGATGCATGAAGTTCGAGTATTAAAAAGTAAGGTGGAATGAGGTTCGAAAATGACATCCCTAAGAGGGTGAGTGGGCAATGATTTAAGTTTCGTATAATAGTTAAGAGACAGCTGCATATGCCTTGATGTTAAAGATGGTTCGTTGGCTTCCACATAAAGACTTAAAGCTGGTGAGGTACGGAATGCACCTGTACACAGTCTGAGACCCTGATGGCAAATAGGGCCAAGAGCTTTCAAGATGGATTGTCGAGCGGAGGCGTCAATGACAGAGCCATAATCCAGTTTGGAGCGGATGAGAGCACGATACAGACGAAGCATTGAATAACGGTCTGCTCCCCAGGATGTATGGGAGAGTACTCTGAAGATATTAAGGGCTTTATGGATTTGTTTTTAAGAGACTGAATGTGTGGCTTGAAGGTAAGTTTATGGTCAAATAACACACCAAGAAATTTTGCCTTTTGAACAACTGGAATACGATGATTTCCCAAATAGAGTTCTGGTTCTGGATGTAAGCCTCTCCTCCGACAAAAATGGACACAAACCGTCTTCTCTATTGAGAAAGTAAAGCCATTTTCATTTGTCCAGTTAGTGATGTTATTGAGGGCAATTTGCAACTGCCTTTCTAGCCTGCTCATGTCACGGGATTGACAAGAGATTTGGAGATCGTCAACGTATAGTGATGTTTGTACAGTGTGTGGGACCTTTTTGATGATGTTATTGAGCCTTAGAATGAAGAGTGTAGCACTCAAGACACTGCCCTGAGGAACACCCTGTTTTTGGTTGTAAAGATCAGAAAGAACCGATCCAAGACGAACTTGGAAAGTACGATCAGTGAGAAAATTTTGAATAAAAAATGCCATGTTTCCTTTGAGGCCACATTCCTGAAGGTCACAAAGTATTCCATGATGCCAAGTT
>QLNU02015360.1:228274697-228288550 GCA_006491805.2 Dysdera silvatica
AAGAAAATTTACATTGTTGCTAATTTCTAAAATGTTAATTAAAAGTATTTTGTTAATTATCTGTCCATGTAGCAACAGTTAATAAAGCCTGTAAAGTGAAGAACTAATTACAGCTCTAAAGCCTTGAAAAAAGTGAAATTTTAAAATCCTATTTCACTTTTAGTTAGGAGATATTTTGTGAAAGAAAGGGATAATGTATTTTCCTAAAAAAATATTGTCCAAATGGACATATATAAAAAAAAAACTTTACATTTACAAAAAAAACTTAAAAGAATTTGTACCTTCCCATTCAGCAGGCAAATCTTGTTTCCAATCATCTTTAACAGCTGGAACAAACCACCGACTCACTGACTTCCTGTGACTGTGTGGATCTAAGATTGAAAACATAGTTTTATATCGTAAGTGCATACAGAAAATTCTAAGGGGAGGATTATAGGCTCAACGGGAGAGGTTACAGAGCTACAACTAACATATTTCTATGTTAAATATACAAAATTTCATTGCAAGAGGGGGGGTTGCAACCCCCATTAACATCCCCTGCATACACCAAAGTTTAATATATACTATCTGGTCTTAAAATTACATCTTTCATTTTCAATTTCCTTATTTTTGGCATCGCCAATTCAATGTAGTTTATTTCCCTATCACTTTCGTTGAAGCTTATTCTCAGAACATGTTTATTATCCTTTATCCTCTCATACATTTTGACCAAGATGTCATATTTGTAAATTTGTTCGATAGGCAGAATGTTGTATTTCAAATTAATAATTCAATTATCCACCAGAAAAATTCAGCCCCGCTTTTACAAATGTCTTGGTGTTAAAACCTTTCCTCGTAATTTTGCAGCCGTAGGCTTCAGCCTACTTGCCTATTGGTAAATCCATCACTGAATAAATTGCAGAGTCAATCGAAAAAAAACTTTTTTTTATAATCTTTTGGGAATACTGTGGAAAAGATGCCTTTAGGTAAGAGAAAATCTCACGCAAAATTTGGTAAATATTAATTTCTTTCACCCACGCAAAGCCATTAAAAATTTGTAAAAAAATGAAAAAATGACATTTTTTTAGAATTTTCTTTGAAGATAATTTTTTAATTTAACGTAATAAAATTTGGTGAAAACGTAGCATCTAATATTAAAACTGATCATAAAAATAGAAAAAATAAACTGAACAATTAAAGTTTTTTTTTATAAATTAAGCAAGAATATTGAATTTTGGGGAAATCTGTTATTTCACAAGTTTTAAGATATAGTTAATGAGTTATTTTCATGTTTCCTTTAACATTATTTTACAGTTCATTTTTAACTTTGTACAAATATATATTTACCATTATTAAAAAGGTCCTCTAATTTTTAGATTAGAAGTTGGTGAAAATGTCACAAAAAAACAACAACATTGGTGATGTCTATAAAAATCATAGAATGTTTTCCATTCAATTTAATTTACTCCATAGATATTTAGGCAGCTCTTCGCTAGCTTTAATTCAAAAACTATACAGAGTTCACCACGTGGAGGTGGCTGCCAGTCGGGATATATCCGCCCATCCTTCCAAGCTTAATCAATTTAATAATCATTAATGACGATTTTTAAGTATCTCTGGTTGCAAAAAGTTGTAAATTTGCTTTTGTTTCAACCATTGGCATAATTATTCTCTGCTTTAACTTACATCTGATCAACCCATCCCTTGCCTTTTCTCTACAAACTAACTTTGATGCTTTTGATACCACTTTTATGCAGCGTTTTACTGCATGCGTGTGTGAAAGTAAATTGTACAATGACGAAGAGCCGTCTGTTTTCCGAATTTTATACAGAGCAATCAATTCTTCTTTTGATAGGTGGCATGTTAATGGTGGCTCATACACTGTTAATTTATGCTATGCGACCACGTCATAGTACTCTAAATTACTCTCGGCTTCAAAATTTACTGTGGGAATATCGAATTTCCTTATTCCATTCTTTGGGATATCTCTAGTTTCCATTGTATGGCGAACAGCAAGTTCTCTAACGTATTTTCTGTCATCGAATAACATTGTGAAAAGGATATTTTCATGGTGAGCACAGTATACGTTCCTTTGTATCGTCATATGCACAATATTCTTAAGATCTTGAGTTAAGAAACTGCTGAGCTGAATCGATCGCCAGAGATTTTCTGGACCTTCTATGCAAGTAGAATCACTCCTTATTAAAAACCACATTGGACTATACATTTTATTACAAAATTAGCTAAATGCACAAGATTTTCTGTGGGAGTATGGGTGGATGCATAAAGACGTAAAATGAGATTTGCCAGTGTTATCCACCTAGCATGTGAAAGTTGTCCAGGACTTTTAGCAGCCAACCTTGTTAGAAACTCTCCACCAGAGATAGCTTTGCAAATTTTAAACAAGTACATTTGATCGGTTGAAAGTTCTTCCACGTTCATTGTCACTAATTCCACTTCTATTGGATGAAAATTCGTGATCCGTAGGGTATGGCATGAAATTAGCCTAATATCGCCTGCGTATTCTTGGGGACCAGTTGTTGGACCATCCAAATGTGTCACCAAATGTCACCAGAGAAGTGTGTTTGACTTTGTGTTATAGACATTTCGATAGCAGTGGGGAAGGAGGTACTCATGTATGTACTTGGAAACAGGCGTTTAATAAAAATATTCTAAATGTCCAAGAGGGAGAATAATGATAAAATGAAAATAATGTTAACGGAAAAAAGAAAACGGGGAAAAAAAATCATAAACTATATCTTAAAATCCGTAAAATAACAGATTTTCCGCAAAATTCAATATTCTTGCTTGATTTAGAAAAAAATTTCAAATGTTCAGTTTATTTTTTATGATCAATTTTAATATTAGATACTACTTTTTCACCACATTTTATTACGTTAAAATAAAATTTGTCTTCGAAAAAAATTTCTAAAAAAATGTTGTTTTTCCATTTTTTTTCAAATTTTTAATGGCTTTGCGGAGGTGAAAGAAATGAATTAATATTTACCAAATTTTGCATGAGGTCTTCTCTTACCTAAAGGCAACTTTTTCGCCCTATTCTCAAAAGTTCGTAAAAAAAAAAGGTTTTCTTTGATCCACTCTAATGTACAGCATTCAATATGGAAGAAAATTATTATGAACGTAATCCTCCTTTTCACATATACCATAAGTTATGCTATTCATGGATAGTTAGTGGAATGTAACCCCCGCGAACAGCAAGGGACAACTGTATTAATTGTTCCTCCACAGACAGTGGATACCGGAGCCTGAAGTAAGTTTTTATTAAACATTCAATACCTTACTTTTCAACCAACCACTGATTCAAGGATTCTTCAATGTTATCCATTAGAGTCATCTCGACTGAAGACCGAGAAATGTGAGAATGTCTGCAAGGCGCAAAAAAAAACAAAAAACCTACCTGTACTTTTTATTAATTTATAAAACTGCCAAGAATCCCTTACTTTCCTAGCAATGACTGAATCAAGGTTTCGCAAATAAATCCATTGGGGCAGAGATGGATTTAGGTCACATGGCGTCCACTGCGAGCCCAAAATTTGACGTTCCACTGTTAAATATTATTTTCAAAATAATTCCTTTTGTAGTGTAGTAATTGGTGGTAATGCGTAATGTGTGTCAGTCAGCTAATTGTTTCAACATTGCCAGAATGGACGCCAAAGATCGTACACGTCCATTGACGTATTTCTTACATATTGACACGGTGTTCAATGACATTTATCTTTCAATTTTAATCCATTAAAAATAAAAATCAGACGCTCCAACAAAATTGCTAAAGAACACACAAACCACCACCACTGCCTTTAGGAATGAAAGATACGAATATCAAATCTACCAAACCGGCATGGATAAAAGAATTTTATCAGCAGTCAGATGATATGCAGAGGAGAAAGGACAAAAGGAGAAACTAATTTTGGAATAATTCATAGAGAAAAAAAGTCTGGCAATCAGGAAGTATTCTGCAGCAGTGCCAATAGATTTCCTGATGAGCCAAAAATTAACTTGTTCTAATATAAAAATTAAAGCCTTATGTGAGTTTCAATAATCTGGAATAACTTCTATATAGTCATGTAAGTTCATCCATTTTAATGTAGTTTTTACTTTCCTAATTTCTTATTAGCAGTGTCATATAGCAGTGACGAATCCATGGGGGAAGGGATTAGGGAAATTTATCTTCCCAAATCCATAAAAATGCAGTGGAAATTAGTTATAATGAGTGCCGGTTATAATGACAAACCGAATATAACAATCGAATTTTTACAAAAAGTGTGACTTACTATTTTATTTTTTTAAATTGCTCTTTATATCTGAGGTACTAAATCAGTATTATGCTTAATCATTATACCTAACAAAATTAATGTTTTCTGCGCTTCGGAAACTTGCTAAATGCAGGCTCATTATAATAGGTCTTACGGTATTTTACATTTCCCTCCAAAATATCCCTCTCTGGATCTGCCTCTGCATATCGTATATATGAAGAATTCGTATAATATACATATCAATAAGGGTAAATTCAGGCTAATACAGAGTGAATACTCTATAATATTCACTCTGTATTAGCCTGAATTTATTCTTATCGGTTTTAGAAAACATGTAGAAATAAACGTAATTACGTTCAAAAAACTTATAAAACATCAATGTGATTTGCACTTCGATAATCAAATTGGATTTGGCTTCAATTGATCTTCAGGGTCAATAGGTCATTGTGTCGCCCATCTTGGATTAATGCATAGTGCGACGGCACCAGTCGTACCACCCTTAACCCATTACTGATTGGGGACCTCCAAATCTAAGATTGAAAAATGCAAAAACGTCTTGGAGACAAAGAAAAAATCCCTTACTTCTAAAAAACTGTCAAAAATCCCTAATCTGGGGTTACTGCATAATAATCACCTCCTTTGGCCGACAATGGTGCTTGCTGTGACTTACTTTCTATGTGATGTCATAATTTTCTACAACACAGTATGGGCTTCCATTTTGGACAGCGTTTCCTTACCTATATTTTTCTCCTACCTTAATTCCGATGTTCTACTTTTTTTTAATATTACAGCTTGTTTTGTTTTCTTTCAAATATAAAAATGATTTAATTTTTTTTCTATTCCAAATTTATTTTTTCACAAAATGAATTTTTCCACCTTTTTCTGGCTACAAGATTTTTATAATCGTTTGGGAAAGTTTTTTTTTTATTTTTAACTGCAGAGTTGGAAGTGGTGGCGGCGTTATAAAGAAAAAGATGCAACAAAATTATTCCCTACATTTTTGGAAGCTATTAAAAAAATTTCCCTCCCTAAACAGCAGATAAACAATTAAAGGTGAACTAACTCAAAAGCAAATGTTATGTTAAGGAGTATTATGAACAAGTGGAGAATTTTCTCCAGTTATTACAGTGCCAAAATAATTATGGATTAACGAACATGACGGTATGAGTGCAGAAGAAAAGCTTGTCTTTGTCGCCAATCGCGCCAACTTCCTTTTCGGGTTTGAAACCGCGTCATCATCAGTAATAATCTGAGAGACCGGTCTGAATTTTTAAAAATAGTTATTTTAAGGTACTTACGTATTTATATAAATCGAACACTACGCAGATTAAATTAAACAACAATATTAATCAACGTTTATTACGTAGTGGTACCCAGCGCTGATGTTATGGCGATTAGATGGTGAAACGCTCGGTGCTATTAGGCAAGGTGGTAGGTTCAGGGTCCCACCTCGAACGAAAAAAATATTTATTTTCTTTCGAACGTTTCACCATCTAATCACGCCATAACATCGGCGCTGGTATCACTACGCCAATAAACGTTGATTAATATTGTTGTTTAAATTACTTACGTATTGGCGAAGTTTTTGGGAGGGAATATCCTTTTCACTGAAGCTAGAAAAGCCAGGAACATTTTTTTCCGGCTTGTCTGCATGCCTTTACTCTCTCCCCACTCACCTTCTCTGTAAAGGAAGTATAACCTTTGTTATACTTCCTTTTGCTGAACATACTCTCGTCTTCTAACTTATCCGTATGCCTTCTCCTCCCCACTTCCCTCAAACACCTACTCTCCATTCACCTGCTTTCCTCTGTTATACTTCCTTTGGTCGAATATATACCCGTCTACTTCCACAACCTTATCCTTTCCTGCAAGCGTGTCTTTCTCCTGTACACACATATCCATGCTCACCTTATGACAAAACATTCTCCAATCAATCGACGGATGGTTACCTTGAATATCCAAGCCCAAAGCAGAGGCCCCCCCACTAACTCTTCACCAATTCAGGAAAATTGCAGGACCCTAAAACACACCACCATAAATGGCATGGCGGATTTACCTCCATGTTTCAACATCGAAAATTAATGGCCGCCGTCGACCACCAATCTTTCTGGTAATGTTTAAAAAAAACATGGATGCTCTGATAATGCTATGATAAGCTTGCGGCCAAGAAATTTCCTTCACCTCATTTTTAGAGCATACGAGGAGTTTTGGCGACCGGCTTGACAACAAGCCTTTCTTCTATACCAGGCTTCGGCAACCTACTTCAGACCAAACCAATTCATAGTTTCATTGGTCACTTGAGTTCCAAAATAGTATAATATGCCAAAACCGTTCACCAAGCACTAAAATATGAAACAAACACTTGAGGAACACATAAAAAAAATGAAAATAAATAAAATTTTTGTTTGATTACAAAATCGCAGTAACGAACATGTATTTTTAAAAATAAAAACTAACATAATTTCAAGGAGAAATCAATAAGTTAGGCAACACCGATCCGTAATTCTCTGACAGATATCTGGTAACACTGGTGTCGTTCTCTCAATTATAGTACTTGTTCAATAGCATAAGAATAGTGACACAATTGTAGTTTCGCAGTGAAACAATTATCATTATTTAAAACAAATTATTACCATGAACAAACAAAAAGCAAAAGAGATTATTTCAAGATATGTGGAAAGGAAAGTATAGATGTATCGAAAATGGTGACAAATTGATATGTACTTATGCACGGATGTAATTACCGCCAGAACTTACAATATTGAGCGATACTTTTCTTCAAAACACAAAAACGTGAAATGCCAAATGAAGAAAAATTTGAAAACATTGCTTAAATTTATGCATTAAATTTTGGAAAGCAAAATAAATTGTTAAAGAGTTTTGTTACCAGCCATAATCACGCTACATCTGATAGTTTTGTTGCAGCTCTTAGCATTGGTACCAACAGAAAACCATTTACAGATGGTTAATTTTTGAAAAACGCATTCATAAATTGTTTCGAACACTTATTTAATAACTTCATAAATAAAAAACAAATCATTGAGAGAATTAAAGAAATGTCATTGCCAGCTAGAACAGTTCAGTGTCGCATTGAAGATATGGCTGAAAATGTTGATGATATTTTCAATATCTTAAAATTCACGATTTTAGTTTAGGAATGATTAATTTTAAAAGATAAGCATTATGGACGAATAAATTCAAGACATTGCCGAAAGATTCGGAAAAATCAGAAGATTATGATCTTTCCATGATATCAATGTGTTGGGCATCACTTCCTATAAAGTTTTCATCTCTGAAAAAAATTTGGCATTGCCATTTTGTCCGCATTCCGTTCAGCTTATAAATATGAGAAAATACTTCCACACATGAAATTTATTTTAAGTAAGAACAGATGCAGCTTAACTACCGAAAATTCAGATGCTTGTAGTCGTCTTAAAACGACTAACTATAAGCCAGACTTGACTAAATTGACGTCACAAGTTCAGCATCAGGTGAGCCATTGATATCGAAGAGAAAAATAAAGTTCATGCAGTTACGTTTGTCTTCATAATGATTATAATGTTTAAAGCATATTGTAATTTTATTTTCTCAATAAAATTTACCTTATTATTCACCAAAAACAACTGTTTTAAAATGAAAATACCACTGATCTGAAACGTCTTCTAAATAATGCACATTTTGGTAGATTTTGACCCACAACCAAAAAAAGTTGCAGACTTCTGTTCTATACTGTTCCCAAAATTACTATTTTCAAAATGGAAGAATTGCGATGGACATGAGTTCAGAAAAGTTATAGGATGTTGAATTTAAAGTAGAGAAAAAACCTGATATTGAACTTAAATTTCAGGAAAAAAAAAAGGTAAATTTAAATTAGGGGGGAAAAAAGAAATTGAATTTAAATTAGGAGGAAAAAAGAAATTGTAGTTGGATTAGAAAATAAAAATAATTCTGGTAAACACCATCCAATCATTGCGGACACCCAGCTTTCATTCTAGCGATGTTCCAAAAGACAATATACGCTCAAGGCACACTGTGATAAACTCATCAGCAGAACCGGGACTAAGAAATCTTGGACCGAGTTTTAGCAACCACGGTCATTAAGCACTTTCACCTAGGTTTTTTGCTTTAGAATAAGGCTGAAAAACATTATGTTCAATGGTTTATAAATGTTGCTTTACTAATACAAAACTGCTTTTGGTAACAGTATAGATGTATTCCCTGCTCTGTCATAAAAACTCACATTATACTCTTAAAACGAACGGAAAATTTTGTGGAGCATTAAAAATATCGCATGTGCAGGTTAGTTGTATTATAGTGTCACAGCATCCGTTCAGCCATTTTGTTGTTGAGTGGTTTCGTAGTGGTAGTATTTTGTGAGTTGCGGCGATAAGATGAGCAAACGTTTACAGTTTCATTTTTTTTTCAGGGATTGGAATTGAAAGTATGTTTGGGATATAGAGGAGGTATGGGGGAAGAGAGGAGGTATGGGGGAAGAGAGGAGGCATGGGGGAAGAGAGGAGGCATGGGGGAAGAGAGGAGGCATGGGGGAATGTGGAGCATCGCAATGTCGGCGATGAAAATCCGTTTGACTCGTACTTTGAGGAGTATGGAAGCGGCATCAGAAATACGAAGTGGAGTAAATGTTTCCAAAAGCCACAAAAATCTAGATGTTTAAAGACAAAATTTTTTTTGTTGTTGTTGTTAAAAGAAAATTAAAAGGGTATAATAGGCAGTAAACTCACAAGGGAACCTTTTATTATGTTTGTGGCACCTGGAGTCGACACTAGGATTATTCTGTATAGTTTTTAATGTTGATTCAGAATAGGTCTTTAGTTTTTGGCAAAACTCATTTTTCGAGAAATTATGACCACTTAGATATGAAGAGTTGGCGACCTTTGGCAAGAAATTTTAATCTGAATTTTGTTAAATAAAATATTATAATTTTCAATGGTAGTGAAACTGTATGTAAAAATAGAGAAAATACAAAAAATTATGACAATGCATAGATTTTAAAAACGAATAGCTGTCACAATGCAAAATGTCACGGTTCTCACGATCCAATTTAGAAGGCAGTTCCTTGAACGTTGGCGAATTTTCTTGGATTGAAATTATTAATACTACATTTGAGCCACGATTACTGGATCGTTAGTCTACATTCAGGAAATTGTAATTGGTTATAAACCAAACTATGAATTTTAATAATTGTATTTCTGCTTTTTTTAATAGCGCAGAACACATCGCTTGGTGTTTCTATCCTCTTGAAATGAATCGGAAAGTCGCTAGATTTAGTACATAGCCTTGTGACGTCACACATACGGGCATTTGGACGTCGACGGACATTTGCACGTGTTTTTTTTGGCCGTGTTTTGTATTGCAGTGATTTTTATTATCTCTGGAAGAACGACGTATTTTTTTGTGGAATTGCGGTTGAGAGGGAATAGATCTGTGATGGTATAGGTTGGAATAGAAGGATTTTTTTTGTTCGGATATGAGTTAAGAGACTGTGTCGTGGACTGGGCCTCATTTGAATGAAGCTTTTTCAGTGACATTTTGAGAAAGTATGATTGGGAGGAGAAGGAAAAGAAGGGGGGGGGGTAGGTAGGGATGGAGTGGAGAAAGAGGTTTGAGGAGGCCCAGGAGGGGAAAGAAAAGGAGGCGGAGGTCAGGAACAGAAGAGGAAGGGAGAAGAAAAGGAAGAGTGGGAGGAAGGAAGGGATGGAGTGGCAGAGAAAGAAGGTTTGAGGAGGCCCCAAAGGAGAAGTTAAGGTATCAGAGGTAGGGAACAGAAGAGCCGTAGTGAGTGAGGTAGAAGGGAGGAGGTCAGGTGAGGGAGTTAGAGGAGTGGGTGGATGGGGGTGAAGAGGAGGCCGCAGAGAGGGGGAGAGAGTAGGGGAGGCTGAAGAAAGAAGGAAGTAAGGGAAAACTATAGTCGCGAACGACAAATTGTTGAATGTCGCGGAACCGGCCCACAGAAAGGCCAGAAAATTTTTTTCTGCATTTTTAAACGTCCCAAAAACCACACACATCCGACAAAGACCAATAAAGGTTTGTACCTCCTTTTTTCAACTTCGCTGAATCGAGACATCCATGTTGTTAACATGACGTAAACAACATGGTGGCAAGTCAGTGTCACAATTGCCATGCATGTTGGAAACACTTCCTACTAAAAATCACTAGCGGACGTGTTGTGCACTAGAGCCCAGCTTTTTACATTTATAACAAAGCTACAGCAATTCGATTTCTGATTTTCTTTACAAATATGACGAAGTACAGCCTAGATGCTCTTGGCGCCATAAAAAATCCAAACAATCATCTTTACAAATATCTTACACTGAATGCCACAATATAAATTTCTCGCCAAAAGGTCGCCAACTCGTCATTTTTAAGTGGACATACTTGTTCGAAAATTGAGTTTTGCAAAAAACTAGACATATTCTCAATCAGCGTTAAAAACGGCACAAAATAAACCTAGTTGACTCCAGACGCGACGAACATAATAAAAGGTCTCCTTGTCATTATAACATGTAGTTACTTCTTAAAAAAAACATGCTGCCGGGAAGCGAACGCGTGATGACGTAATTCGGGAAGGAGGTTGCCGCGCCTTGGTGACAAAGCAAGCATGGGATACATGTGTATTGTGGCCCTACTTCTCGTAATTTACTTATAATACGGTTGCTGGGCATCACTGAACAGTAATAATGCAGCTAACCAGCTATAGTCCCAAGAAACATACCTTCCAGCCGAAAACGTGGGTGATCTGTCGCCGGTTATCGGCGATGATTAAAATTTGGCAATAAAGGCGGCCACAATTTATGCATTTTAACCAACAGAAAAAATTCAAGCGACAGAAACTTTACATTATATCCTCTAAATTGAGAAGTTTTTTTACATATTTATAAAACATACTATGAGGAGCTTCATAATAAGAATTTCCTATATGGTCTTGTCCAACTACTTTTCCTTTGGGGGGAAATAATTTTAACGACTTCAAAAAATTATTAATTATAGCTTTGAAAATGCTGCGTCCTTGGCTTGAAGTCATTTTTGCGGTCCAAGAAATAACCCAGTGTACCAAGATACGTATATATAAGGTAGGGTTAGGGCGAAACAATCGCTTCATTGGCCAAAGGAAATGACGTCACAACGGTACAGGTATCACCACGGCCAACTCGATTACTACAGGCCCGCTGACGTAAGCCCAACGCCATAGAAAACCTGTCTCCAAATTTTCGCAGTGGCGATTCTCTCAAGCAGTTTTTCTCCGACAGATGGCGCCTGCTACCTGGGTTAATATTCTCAATTTAACAGACTATAAATGCCAATTAATAGCCCAGTTTATGATTACATACAGAAATAGGTTGCCTTTTTCTCAAAAAAATATATTTTATTTTCCAATGACGATGATGATATCGTGATATAACCTTTCATAACAAATTTTAAAATAAAATTTAAATCTTACATACCTTTTTCTACTCTTTTATTTACACTGAAGACGGTTTATTGGATGAAATGATTTCTCAGGCATGATTAATAACTGATAATGAATTGATAGTTTACACTGAAAGCTAAATTGCAAAATGCATATAAAAGCAGACTTTATTTTAATGGTTAATAAAATAGAATTATATAGAATTTTAACCAACTAATTAATAATTTAATTATTTTTATTATAATTAATTATAAAATAAAGAATTAATTAGAGACTTGACACTTGTTTGGAAAGACTTCAATGGAATGTTAATGAGAGTGGACTTTTATTAAAATAAGTGGATCTGGCAAACTTCCTTTTCTTTTTGTAGGTATTATTACCCTCCGCAGGGATAACACAATTGCCAAATATGGTCAACACTACAGAAAAAACCTCCCGGGGCAGGGTTTTGAGAATTATTCGTGGGAGAATTTATTATACTTTTTTCTACAGGCCCGCTCACGTGAGCCTAACGCCATAGAAAACCTGTCCCCAAATTTTCGCAGTGGCGATTCTCGCACGTAGTTTTTCTCCGACAGAGGGCGCCTGCTGCATAGGAAAACATTCCCAATCTAACACACTATAAATGCCAATTAATAGCCCAGTTTCTGATTACATACAGAAATATATTGCTTTTTGCTCAAAAAGTTATCGTATTTTATTTTCCAACGACGTTGATGTTACCGTGATATGACAAACTTTCGTAACAAGTTTTTAAACTAAAATTTAAATCTTACATACCTTTTTCTACTCTTTCATTTATACTGAAGACGGTTTATTAGATGAAATGATTTCCCATCATGATTAATAACTGATGATGAATTGATATTTCACACTGAAAGCTGAATTGCAAAATGCACATAAAAGCAGACTTTATTTTAATGGTTAATAAAGCGAATAATTATATAGAATTTAAATCAACTAATTAATAATTTAATTATATTCTATTATAATTAATTATAAAATAAAGAATTAATTAGAAGGCTTGACACCTGTTTGGAAAGACTTTAATGGAATGTTAATGAAATTAACACATGAATTTACAATAAACTGATGATATAACTACACAATGTATAATACATAATTTCTAATAACTTTTGACACAAGTCAGATTTTTAATACACTGCATGATAAAAATAAAGTATCAGGTATTCATGAATAGCAATTCTTTCCAAAATAATTTTACTTGGAAACACAAACTACATAATAGAACAGCATGTCACCGAAAAACAAAATACAGAATAAACACTTACTGTGTCCTTAATACTGCAGATATAAATAGGCTAAATTTTATGAAATTGGGTTGAACGAAAAAATAAACTATTAGTAAAAGAAAATGTTTTTTGTTTATATACATTTTTTATTTCGATGTCTCAAAAATGCACAGTAAAAGGAAAACTTTATACAGTAAATAATTACGGCAGTTTACATTCTCTGGAATCTTTATTGATATATCCCTAATAAAATGTAAAGAGGGCACAATAACGCTATTTCAAAAATGTAGAACTGCTCATCAAAATAAAATAATTTTCACTCTAATACATAGCAAGTAATAAAACAGCATGTCACACGAAAACATTCTGAAATATACGATGATAAAAAATAAATACCTATTGATCATATACAGCAGATTATCAATAAATTAAAGCCAAGATTGTTAATTGCCTGCTGAAACAGAAATTAACTACAATTTGTAATAACAATTTTATACAAAATTATAATTTTAAAACCTTTCTAGACACAGGTTGTTGTTGTTGTTTTTTTTAAGAAATTTTGTTTTGTGTTCATCAGCCAAATTGGTAGTAGTTTTAGCAAAATTACTTAAATATGGTCTTCAAAACTTCGTTAAAATTAAAAACGACAATTCTTTAAGATGGTCAAACATATTTGTACATCGAAGGACTGGATTTTTGCACAATCGTTTGTGTAATAAATTACGTAGTTTTGGTCAATGTATTTTTTCCATTACAAATGTTTGGAATTATCAATTGCAGAACATTTTCAATATGTAATAACAAATTGATTAAACATTGCTTGGGGTAAATTAGTCCTTCTCTATCAATATTTAAAACCAATGCCAAAGAAGGTGCTGAAGTAGATGAAGAAATAAAAAGATCTTTGCACGAATCACA
>QLNU02015360.1:228288650-228303176 GCA_006491805.2 Dysdera silvatica
GGTTGAACAAAGGCGATTAAAATATATATATCATCATATTCAACCATTATCTATCCACTGCTGGATGAAGGTCTCTCCAAATGCTTTCCACACAAGTCTATCCTGAGCAATTCGCTTCCACGTCACCCCAACCTGTTTTCTTATTTCATCCACCCATCTAGTTTGAGGACGTTTTCTAGGTCTTCGGTGGTCTCTTGGAATCCAGTTCAGAATTTCTGTTGTCCATCGTTGATCAGTTCTTCTTGCAATATGCCCAGCCCATCGCCATTTCAGCCCTTTTACTTTAACAATGATGTCCTCCACTCTAGTTTGCTCTCTCACCCAAGTGTTCCTTTTTCGATCTCTCCTAGTTATTCCAAGCATGCACCTTTTTTACCCCTACACACGGCTTCAGATTTTGCTATATAAAGCATGCATATCTGTATTAATAAGACATGGTTCTTCGAAACAATGTTTGCTCCTTATTTTCATTAATGTGTTCCAATTTTTGGATTAATCATGAATTAACTTTACTGCAGCAGTTACGCCAGCCATTAGCGTATATAATGGAGAGTTTACTGTATATTTCTTAAGCCAAGTGATAGTGCTTATTCCAGGATATACAATCATTCCGACTGATGATTCTTTCTGGTTAACGGCATTTTTTCTTCGTCTGTTGAGGGTAGTCAATGGGAGAATTTATTGTCCTTATATATCAAAAAACCATTAACAGTGAATGCTAATTAAATGGAAAAAAACCGTTAAAAAGTTTTCAAACTTCGAAGCCTTAAGTCAATTGAAAATAGCTACTTTATAAATAATTTTATTATTTACACACATTCACAAAATCCAACTCAGGAGCGTGCAATTTAAGATGGAAACGGTTAACACATTCCTTCTTCTCAGATGAAATTAATAAAATAAATTACAGAGACACTTCCGATATTAAAGTACGCAGCATCGCATAATCGACAGTCGGGTCGAGATCTTGAGCCATTTTCTTATCCTCATCACCAGATTTGGTCACTTCAAAATGGATCCAGCGGTACTCTGTGCATTTTCTTGCGCCAGGACAGCTCTGGATTAAATTCTGAATAATTGGGTGGGAAAGTCCAAAAAATTTATCTCCATGGCCATCAGTAGAGAGCAATTCTCTCCCACTGAAAAAAAAGTTGCATTTTAACATAAAAAAAATATCTTTACTTATAAAGGAAATTAGTTTTGAAGGCACACCAAGATGACATTTTATTACGTATAACCAGCAGGACCATGTACAGGATTTCAAAATGAAGTTTGACAAAATAAAAAGGGGCGGGGGGGTGTTAATAAAACCAACATTTTTTCTCATAACGAATTATATTTTTTAGCTGGCAATATTTTGAAAATTAGGTGTTTTAACTTCCCCTTCTCCCCCTTGTGCATGATTTTGTGAATTTCTCCTCTATGTAGTATAATATAACTATAGTACTCCTCTAATGTTTTGAAATATCACACATTTAATGTTTCAATATATTACTATACATTTAATATTTCAAAATACTATCACAAATTTAATATTTCAAAATATTACCATCTATTATATTTACATATCATAATTATTAATAACTAAGAAATAAGCTTCAAAAGTGTTTTGGAGTAAGGACAGGTTGGCACTAGGAAGAAAATTTGTTTTTTTCTTGATGATAACTTGTGTTGTTCATATTTGTTCTTTTCAATATGAACAAGAATTGTAGACAATTTCTCCTTTGAGTCTTTCAAATGAATTCGTCCACTTTCTACGCCTGATTTTTTTTTTTTTTTTCGACATACCACTAATAATTTTTTTCAGCATTTAATAATATTTTTTGGGAATGAGCAAGTTTGAAATATTTATTAAAAAATTTACATTTTAAAATCTGGTATCACTTTATTTGTCACCTTTCAAGGACCATGGGAACCATGAAACTAAAATGATAAATTCCAGAAGATATTCGCGGCCCGCTAAAATTGATGTTAGGGCCCAGTACCGGGCCTCGGTTGAGAAACACTAGACTAAGGAACTAACCTCTGGACTACAGTGAGCAGTTAGTGATCTTTTTTTTTTTCTTTTTTGGCAGCATTAGGAATCAAACCCGGGATAATAGCACACCAGGCGAACATGCTACCATTTCATCACTGCGAGATAAACAGTGGATGCTTTGATTTACAGACAGGTTTTCATCGCGTTTGTGCTTAATTACAATAAATGGTAAACTCACTACATATTATTCACTGCTCGCAACAGGACAGCATGGCATTCGTTCAGACTGGCACCAATGATTGGGCTGTCATCATCAGGGGTGATCTCAAACTGTAAAATGAAATAAAAATCAAGATTAAAAAGATCACAAATGAGACGTAAAAGAAGAACATGACTCACAAGGTATTACAAGATACCAAAAAATGTGAGATAATCGTGAAAAAGAGCTTCATTATATACTATTAAACAGTTTATCACGAGAAACACTTTTCGGTGACATATCTTCTTTTCAAAGCAATAAGCCACTGTGTTAGGTTAGAACTTCTAGACAATGGTGCAGGAAAGGAAGGAAGGAGTTCGAGGCCCAAGGTCCCCTACTGGATATCCAGACATATGATATCAAGGCACATTCTTCTTATTAATGCCATATCACATTACCAGGGCTGCCACACACATTTATGTTGAAAATAGTTGCTTTAGTAGCCTAAACACTTATAAATAGTTGCCTCAAGCAAAAAATTTAGTCACAAAAATAGTTGTCTTCCAACAAAAATTTAGTCGTTAAAGAAGTTGCCTTATGCAAAAATTTAACAAAATATGTTAATTGCATGCCTTAAAAAAAGGCTTTATCTAATTCAATGTACTGTATGGTCCCATTCTCACAATTAAATCAGCAGCTTAGGCGCAGATATAAGAACAAAAACAAAACATAAGAATAGAAAAACTAATTTTTTATTATTATTATCTCCTATGTATATATTTCCACTTCTTAATAATTATAGCAAGTCTATTTATCACAATGGTAACCATCTAGACGCGAACTTCAGTGCCCTCAGCATCATTCAGGAACAGTTCTGGGTTCCTATCAGTGTGCCACTGAGTTATTGTCATTGCTCCTGTGAGCGTTTTTATGACTGCAGGAAAGTTACAAAATCATAATATCGATAAAAATCTGAATGTGATGATTTTCGCTTACATTCGTCGTCATTAAACAAGAAAAAGTTTTCGAAAAAGAAGTATAAGCAACATTAATTTCATAACCTGGTCATGATGGTGGGGAATCTAAATGGCAACAGTGTAACTTCTGCATTAAAACAGCAGATGTTATTTATCACTGTATTCATTATTGCAACACAGTATTCTGGTTTTGACTTTTCAATAGTACAACAGTTTTTGATAATTTTAATAGTTTTGGATATCAAAAAGTTTTCTAATTATTGTGCTCGTTATTTATTGCATTCGCAATTAATATAAAATCAGACATTTCGTTACTAAAACTTCCAACTGGACATGCGGTAATTGGTAAATAAATATGTCATATTCGTAACAATCTGGACATGACCTTCAATTTTTGATTGCCCTGCAGTCAAGTAAGCTGTTGGCAAGATTTTTGGCAAGATTATTTTTTATTATCCAGTCATAACGCTTTTGACTTTAGATTTATGAAAAATGATTGAGAAACTTGCACCCAGCCTCTATGAAATTGGTAATAGTACCATTTAAGACCTTTTCATTTTGGAAGTTGGACCATGAATTATGATTTAGTCAAATTGAGTCACAGTTCATTAAATCAAAAATATCAAATGAAGTGACCAAATTCTATTTAGTTGTCGCTACAAAAGCACTCGCCTGTGCTGCAGACTTATTACAGTATTCTCCAAAGAAAGAAATATATAATACCTTAAAAACCTGTACAACAGAACAACATGTACAGTTATATATTTCAACGCCAAAGTCTTTATTATAGGACTTGACAATACCTGACAGTCAGAGTTATTGTTGAATATCCTCAGTCGGCCAATAGCATACTTGTCAGTATTTCAATTTTGAAAATCTTACAATTTTTGAGGATTAATGCATTGACGCATGAATTGCAAACATGCAATGAATCCTGTCTATAATCAAATGGGGTACAATATTTTTTCCCTTATTAAACACTATTTATTGATAAATATAGGTTATATTAAACAGAAAATAAAATCAAAAATAATTTCTCAAGATTAGAATACATTTCTTATTTCATAATTTTCTAATAATCTTCTTTCATAATTTTATTGAGCGATTGCTCACTTGAGTGTTTATTTGAGAAAGCAAATCTTTTACTTCGGATTTTAGAGAAATGGTTTTATGATAATCAACTTTTTGTAAATATAAATAAAACTAAATATATATTATTCAGAAATAGGAATAAGAAATTGCATATAAGGGACAATTATAGAATCACTTTAAACAGAAGTGTCATTGAAAGAGTGGAAGAATGGAAATTTCTTGGTTTAACAATTCATGAAAAACTTAATTGGAACACTCATGTTGAAAACACTTGTAGAAAAATGTGCATGGGAGCCCACGATATTGCAAGAATTCTCAAAATGATACCTGAAGATATAGCAATGCAACCATATTACGCACTTATACATAGTCATTTAACATATGGAAACTGCACATGGGAAAAAACGGGTACTATAAAATCAAACCAAATCCAAACTATAATTAATAGTGTTAAAAGGTATAGCAAAGCAATCAAACAAATCAATTGAAGCATTGAGAAAAGAATATAAACTATTAGACTTCGTTGAACTGCATAAATTTAAGACCTTAATGGTCATTTACGAAAGAATAAATAACAATTATCACTCAAATATAATAACATTTAAAAAAAAGAATAAATGTAAAAAGTACAAGACAGGGTGATGATTACGAGTTAAGAAAAATTAGAACAAATATGGGAGCAAGCAATGTAAACTACTATGGTGTACAATACTGAAATCAGCTACCTCAAGATGTTAAAATCGGAAAAAACATCCGAGATTTTAAATGTGAACTGAAGACATATATTGGATAATGCTGATTGAGCACCGGGTGTAAAGTTAGGAGTTTGTGTTTTTGACATTTGTTTTTAAAATATTCCTAGCATTCTGTGCATGTTTTCAGTCTACAAAAATTTACAAATCATTATATGTTTGCGGTAAACATGTACGAGCATGCAAAATAAAATTTTATGTCTTTATTTTTTAAATACACTAAATCAAGATTTACATAACATTTTTCTATATAAAATTTAAGTACCTAAACAAGATTAAGCACCCCCGCCCCCCCACACACACACACACAGCAAATTAATTATAGGGATAATCTATGCAAGCAACTTCATTCTTATATTATTTTAATAAATAAATTTACATTAGGATACATTATAATTAAACATAATCTAAGAAGTATCATAATCATGAAACAATTTGAGAATGAAACGCAACTCTTTAAAAGTAATCAAGTAGTTAACAAAATTCTGTTTTAATCTTACTTGACTTTTTCAGGTTTTCCAGACTAAATCTTCATCGATTTCCAGTCGCTAATTACAGTAAACTATACACAACACATTAAAGTTTGCATAATAAAATTATGATTTAAGACTAACATTCATTAACACAAACCCCAAAACCATTTATAACTCAATTACAATAAATTTACAAATATAAAAACTATATTAAAAACCGCATTTCTTTATACTAAAAACTTGAATTAATTAAAAATTTTCAGTCGGCCCTTTTTGAGTTCATTATAAAAGAATTTAATTATATAATCGCAAAGCTGATGCTTCATCTTCTATTCCATTTAAAGTGTATATGACTATATATAAGGGAAAGGAGACTACTATGATCAAAACTTCTTACAGATTAGGTAATATTGCTAGACACACACTTTTTTAAGTTTCAGTTATATATTTGACAAACATTTTCGTCTGGAAAATATATGGGCTTAATAATTTTATATAAACAGTTTTGCGCATAATTTTTAAAGCAGTTTAGTCACAGTGGTAGTTTTCAAATTGGCAAAATGTTATACTAAAGCACTGTTCAGGAAAAATTATTTCTGGACAAGTACCAATGAATTTCAGCCTTCTGACTTGTCTTTTGTATTTCAACTTCCCTGATTGTAGGTTTCTAGACCTACAGACACCCCACAATACTAAACAAGATAATAGACTAGTCAATCATTAAATTAGTAGGTTTCAACAATTGAATCAATGAGATCATGCAATCTTAGTTCCTAAAGGGAAACTTTTTTTTTCAAATATGTAGACCAGTTTTTAAACAAAAAACGACGACAGGAAAAGGTTTATTTCAATTACCACTTTTTACGGTATAATTACGTCGATCTGTACTCCTCGGGAAAAACGTTCCCTTCTCCTCCCTGGACTTTAACATCGAAAAAAGCAGTTTCGTCATTAAATTAAATTTATTTATAAAAATATCGTTATTTTATCTTATAATAATGCACATAAGGTAATCATAAACGCACCCTCCCCACTCCAGCGGCACAGCGTGAGTTACTAGTGACTGGGTTAAGTTTTAAGTATTGCACCCTAAAACCAGTTAGCATTCCCTTCCATTAATCCAATATTGAAATTTTGTGCCTGGCACACCCCTCCCCCAACACTACACGTGCACACACATAGGTACAGAGAATAAATCTCTCTTTGAAGAACTTCTAATTACGAAAAAAAATATGTAGTTGAACTTCACTGCACGGCCACTTGTTAGCGCCTTGTAGCTAGACAGGTGAAGGGATTGATTCATTATTAGAAACACCATTGTGCCTATCAATAAAGAAAGCTTTGCCATCTCATGCGAAATTTCCCTTTCAATTAACAACGACCAGGGGGTACTTTTAGGGGACTTGTTTCTGATCCTTTCGAAAAACTATGCCCCCCACCCCTTATCGTGATGTTACGTCCGTAATCTAGTAACATAATAGCAAAATGGACGTATATTCGTTTTTAATGCATTGGGGATATTGGGAAATTCGAAATTTAACAGTTTTGAAATTTTTTTTATCAGTACCGCTGTTCAGCCGCCACTCCTCGAAACGGCTAGTTTTCTAGAAGAACCGATGGTGGCCGCCTTAGGAGTTTCACTGCATATACTATGATGAAAGAGAAGTGGACATTGCTGTATTTAACGTATTTCGCACCCCAAATCTGGGTTTGGGAGTAAAGTATTGTATCGATCAGTTCTGCTTCAAAGGAATACTCTAACAATTATTTCGTACACAGTTCCCCTCTATGATCAATACTCTTACGAAGTTCAAGTTGTTTGCGAAAGACCCATTACGAGCTGCACAGTTTGAATCCAAATGTGTTCGCTATGTTGATGCTGTGAGAAGAATAATAGCAATAAAAAATGAAACAAAAACATGCTATAAATATTGAGGAAAAATACGTTCATTAAATCGTAAGCTTTCTTTTTATTTCTGAAAATATAAATAAATCATAGTTTGTGATCAATCAATACCACCTAAATATTTAATGGGAATCTAGAATTTGGGTGGTATTGCATCAATTCGGTGGAAATTTTACAAGTTGACAAGTATGAAATAGGTAAAGTTAGTGATGGAGTTCTACAATCTTTGTGGGTCAGCAGTAGCGCAGGGACTGCCACTATGGCGGGTCTTACGCTAGCAATAGGCCCCCGTCTAATTCGCCCTTATGAAACAAAAAATATCGTAGAGAGAGACACACACATCCAAAATTTGTAAGTAGTTCGGAAATGCACTGCGCATATTATGGTAGATGGAGAAAAAGTTCCCCAGAGATGTCACTTGCATGGATTCTCTGCGTTTTCTTTCCTTTTCCATTGCCTAAACATGCTGTTCGTCAAACAGAATACTTGAGGATCACTTTCATCAAATAATTAAATTTTGCTAAAATCATAAAATGTTTCCAAACCTTGTTGGAAAAAAAATGAGAATAAACAAAAAAGAAAGAAATAGTCGCCAGTACGTGAAAAAAGTTCCCACTTTGACGAAAATAGTAGCTTTTCGTCTGTTTTCAATGAAAAAAGTCGCCTAAGGTAAAAAATAGTAGCAAATAGTCACATTTTACTCGCCTGTGGCATATTAGAAAATAAGGGGAGCTGACGTCACAAAGGGCATAGCCGATTCCAGCAGAGGGAAGGGTGTCATTTCAGAACTGTTTTTTAGTGAACGTTTGTCTGCGCCAAAAACCAGTTCAGGAGGGGAGGAGCTGACGTCCTTCCCTTTGCTGTAATCGGCTAGGCCGATTGTGAGGTCAGCTCCCGTTACTTTCTAACGGTACCATCGGTCTACTTTTGGTGAATGGACTATATGTCCACTTACAGCAAACCTTTATAGACCAATACGATAAATCTTAAGGCCCTGCGGTGGCGCAGTGTGGTAACGCGTTCTCCTAGTGCGCCGCTAATCCGGGTTCGACTCCCAGCAGTGCAAAAAGAACGCTTACTCAGAGATCTCATAAAGATCGCACTGCTCACTGTAGTCCGGGGTTTGGTTCCCTAGGCCTTAAGAGGTTCGGATTCCTCGGAAAACAGTAGGTCCCGGCGCAGCATGACCACTGTAGTCTTTGAGCCGTAAAACCAAAAAGGTAAATCTTAACTGAATATTTCCAATTTACAGAGCACAACCTTAGTTTTGATTGGTGCTCTATGCTCAAAAAACACAGCTGCATTGGTTTAGTTAAAATTTTGTTATAATCTAATGCACATGGTGGATGCAATTTTCTTGAATTTTGGGAAATTAGCATTTCGGCGTACATCATGTAGGAATTATGGGAGAGCTGAAATTTCCCTGATTAAAAAGTAATTTTAACAGAATTCCCTGATTTTTCCAGGAAAGACAATTTCCCTGACAATTCCGTGATTTCCTGGTTCTGTCATCACCTCATTATAATGGAGTGTCACTATAATACATGATTACTATTTTGCAATTACAGTTTATTACAGTCCATTGGTATTAGGTGTCACTGATATTCCATTTGATAAAGAATTAAGTAGCTTTCATTGTTATCTTCCTTTTAGCAAATATTTACTTTTTGCATAGTTACAAGAACTTGCTTTATTACTTACTGTTCGGCATTGAAAGACTTAAATACTAAAAATATAAACAAAATATCAATAGTCAATTATAATATTCTACCACTTGTGAAGAAAAAAAAATTAACCTTTTAAAAGCAATTTGGATTGAAAGTTTTTGTGTTTTATGGCGATAGTACAGCTAAGGTCATGCAGTGCTAGGATTTACAATTTTCCAAAAAATCTAAACGTCTGTTCTTAGGGAACCGAACCTTGGACTAAAATGGGTAGAAAAACGAAACATGCTCTACAGTACCATTGGAATCGAACCTGAGTTAACGGCATAATAAAAGAATATGTTACCACTATGCCACCACAGGACATTTAAATTTATTAAATTTGAAAGGAAGTAATACTTACTAAATAGGAGAATTCATATATTTTTTCAATTCATATTTTTTTGATTAAATACATAATTTTGTAAATATTTAGCATACAGCAATAAATAAATAGATGCATGAACAATTCTAATATTTAAAATCCTACATAGTTTGCACCAATCATACAAATGAAACCTTAGATTTGGAAACAGTAGCCAAGTTTCCCAATTGTACACGGTGGTTTGTATATAATTGTTTCTGAATGCGTTTGAATTAATAAAATATAAACAAACACAAATTGCCACAATAAAATAAATATGCATTTCATTAACTATCACAGAACTTGATTCTCTTCACAAATCATCACAGAACAAATTAATCTGTCCTGATAATGAAAACAAACTCTCAATGAAATGAAAAACTCTTTTTCACTTTTTGTTGATATTATGCAGTTGAATTAGGAAAAGGAGATCCAGTTAATTGGTTTGATCTTGACCGTTGACGAAGATATAAAGAATAATTTGCTATGGGTGGTACAGATCTCTCTGTAACCTCTTGAACATTTTGAGGCATGGACGGAAGTTCAAAACGATGGAAGAAATATACCATAGAATGCTGAAAAGAACAAAATCTTAATGTTGAAATGATTATAAAATAGAATAAATTTATTTAGTATATGTATAAAGGAATTTTTTTTCAAAACATACATACAATTAGCTTCAATGGGTCTCGCTAATCTGTTAGCTGAATTCTCATCAACAAGCATAGCTAGTGTTGCCAAATTCTGTGCACATGAGTAGGGACCCAATGGAAACTTACTGACAGAATTTGGTTATTTTCTTTGAAAATTTTGTTTTTGCCAAAATGAACAGACATTTAATCAAAGGCTGTGTTTTTTTTAGTCAAAATTTTTTATCTTTGTGACCAAAGACCCACCAAAACACTCAAGAAATGGTCTACTGCCTTCAAAAATAAGTCAAAGCCACTGTCAAGCACGTTAAGTGCAATAATTGCCTAGCCTAAATGAACAGGTTTAGTGGCTGATGAAAAAGAGGGTATGAAGACTAAATGAAAGACAGCAAGAATGCCTAAAAAATCACCACTGCCAAAACAATAATGAAAGAACAGCCATCAACATCAACTCTATACTTGGCTCAACAACTTAACGTCGGTCCAGCCAAAGCATGGTGAATAGTCCACAAAGATCCTCACCTTTTTCTTTACAAAATCTAATTAGGATAACCTCTTGGGGCCAGATACAGTTGAAAAAAGATTGGAGTTAGCCAACATTGTGTGCCAAATGATCGACGCTAATTTCAACACTGCTGACATCATTTCCGATGAAGCACTGAGAAGCCATACTTTGTTGATGCCAAGACTCTTCATCCACAAAATGTCACTGTTTGGTGTGGTTTGTGTGCTGATGGCATCTTGGGTCCATATTTTTTTTGACCAGACAGTGAATTCAGAATGCTACATCCAGTTCTTGACAAGGTTCACTCCTGATGCCTATTACAGACATTGGATCCACGATACGTAGTGTCAGCAGGATGAAGCTCCTCCACATTCAACAGGCAATGTCCTGGACCTTATCAGAAGTCACTATGGCAATTATATCACCACAAGAGGCTTTCCGAATTGTTTCGGTGAAGAACCTGCTTTCCCCTCCCCCTATAGCCCTGACTTAACAGCATTAGACTACTTATGGGGCTATGTTAAAGATAAAGTCTACAGAGATTGACCAAAAATAATAGAAGAACTGAAAACAGTGATAACAGATGTAATTATATCAGTTTTAATGGTTCAGCTCAAGTAGGTTGTCAAGAACTTCAAGCAGAGATGTCGTTTCATACTCTCCACAGATTGCAAACATTTTGAGAAACTCACCTTTCAATTCCCTTCATTCTCATTATTTATTTAATTTCTTTTTTATCGAGACCCTATGAAGCACCTTGTACACTACATACATTCAGAGCAATTTCTTTTGCACTTTCCTTGTAAAAAAAAAAAAAGAAAAAAAATGCACTTGCAGCATTTTTATTATAATAATACTCAGTTATATACTTAGACAAGTAAGGAAAGTTGCATACTTATACAAAAAAATAACTAATTAGAAAAGTATTTGTGTCTTTCTCTTCTGTTTTGAATTTTTAATTCTATTATATGCATATCTATTATATAAGTAATTCCTTGTTTTTGTTTGAAAAAAGTTTAGAACAATTGTTTTTTAAATGTATATAACACAATTCGCCAATTCATATTTCTTAAGATTTACTTGAAATAATTCATTTTGTCCTGAAAAGTCACTATATTTGTTGACACTGTTTAATACAAAAACACATACACTTAAAAAAAAAAAAAGGAATGCATTAAACTTAAACTAGATAATTAACGTGACAATATAAAACACATATGGAAGCAAATGGTATTAATTATATGTGCATTTTTATCATGTAGTGTAATTTTTTTTATCAACACTTCATATATACTGCCAAGACATAAAAGTTGAAAAAACAAAAAACATTGAAGTCCTGGTAGATTTATTATTATGTTTACTGAAAATCACTTACCTTGTATTTACGGATGATAGTTAATGAACATATTGTTCTATTGATTTAATATAATTCTTAACGAATTATACAATTCAAGAATTGTGCAAAATATTTAAAAGCATGTTAAAAATTTAGTAAATAGAGAGCTAAAATATATTTTGTTACAGTTCAGAAACGATCGCTGTTAGGGAGAATTCGAGGACAGGAAGCATTAGAACTGAGAAAAGTATTCATTAAATAGAGGTACCCGCTATTCAAGGACGTCCATTAAGGAGGTTTTAAGGTATTACTTGTGATCAAAAAAAGTGAACACATGTATAAGTACATATTATAATACACTGACCCCAAAATATTGATCATAAATTTAATTACATCAAAATATAATCCTCCCAACGAAAATAATAATACATTCTAAGGCATCCCATGTAACTTAGCTTCTGAGGTATTAATAATAAAATACAAATGAATAACTTTTACACAATCATGGATTTCCTGAAAATGAAACACATACTGTAGCGTAAAATATATACATACTACTATATATTAGTTTCATAAAAAATACCCCTTTATAAGTAGATATACTTTCCAAATTTAGATTCTGTCCACTAAAACAGATACTGCTAATAAAATTATATCCTTCGGAATAAATTTTTCAAAAAGGTTTCTGACATTAGCTAGTTGGATTACAGTAGGAAAAACTGCATACTTTGGTAACCCTTACTTAATTTACATAACTGAAAGTAGCTTATGACGTCAGAGAATTTCAATTTTCTTAGTAAATGCAGGTTGTGCTTAAATAAAGGGAAATTCTTTTATATGGAATCGAAAACCTATGTTTCTATCGTAAAGGAGGGCTTAATGCCTTGCTTTATAAGTGGTCTTTGGCAAGAAATTGTGTGTGATTATCACTAAATGCAAATGGAATAGCAGCCTCTTTAAACCACGTGACGATTCTGGGTCGTCATCGTACATTTTAGCATGGAAACTGCATGGTGAGTAAGAGTCGTGAAACAAAGTCAAGGGGTTACGTTAGATTGTTTTTCCTTCATGCCACTTTTTTTTAACAGTGATTAATAGTTGCTGATAGGTTAATATGAATAGGCACAATTACTAAATACAACATATGGAACAGGTAGCCAACTTTTAATATTCTTCATGCTTTGCATAATACTGAGGGGAAAGTTGCAAAGATTTAGCAATATATTCACTGTTTTTCAGTAATAATATTTTCATTGATCATGCAGAATTTGACTTTATAATGACACTGGAAGTTTCATATTTCATGTGCCATGCCTATGATGAGGCACTGATAATCACATGTGTAATTTCCAATCTGTTGTTGGTCGCTTTGAATATTTCACTTGTCTATTTCTTTCCAAACCATTGAATTAAACTATGCATCTATAACTTTCTTTTCTGTCCCGACCACCATATCATTCACAGATTTTCCCTGAAGAATTAGTTGAAGTTTACACTTTTCTGGGTGTCTAATTGTCCAAAATACTTGAGTTTTCCATCTTGGTGGTTAAAATATATATATATATATATATATATAAAAAGTTTTCCTCGCCCATTCTTGGCGGAAACAGGCTTTGGGACGGGCAGAGCGCCATGTTCCCAAGCCTCTTTTTACATCACTTCTTAATGTGCCATGTCTAGAAACTTCCTGACAATGTGACACGTGTTTAGGATTGTGGCTTTTTGTATTTCAATGTAGGTGTTTGGGTCAATGTTGAGTATCTCCAAATTCGTCGCAAGCGTTTTTGGTACTATCCCTGTTGCTGAGATGACTAACGGGATGATGAAGATCTTTTCCATACCCCATATATCTCGTACTTCATGTCTGAGATCTTGGTACTTGGTGATTTTCGTTGTGTAGGTTGTCTGTATGTTATTGGTGTTGGGTACTGCTATGTCGATTAAGTACGTGGTCTTATTCGATTTATCGACGAGGGTTATGTCAGGACGGTTATGTGGGACTGTCTTGTCTGTTATGATTGCTCTATCCCAGTAAAGCTTGTGTGTTTCGTTCTCATGCACGGTCTCTGGCTCATATTTGTAGTACGGGCATTTTTCTGTCAGAAAGCCAGCATTCGCTGCCAATTTCTGGTGGACTATTTTCGCTACTTGATCGTGTCTATGTTTGTAGTCTGACTGCGCAAGGATCTTGCATCCTGCCATCACGTGTTGGATTGTCTCCGATGCCGCATGACAGTGTCTGCATTTGTCGCTTTCTATGTCTTTTCTCTGGATGAATTTCTGATTGTTCCTTGTTGCGATCACTTGGTCTTGGATGGCTAGCATGAATCCTTCTGTCTCTGGCTGGAGAGTGCCTTTGGCCAGCCAAGAATTTGATGCCTTTTTGTCAACGTGTGGTTGTTGCAGGTCATTGTAGTGCCTGCCATGTAATGGTTTTCCGGCCCAAGTTCTCAGTTTCTGTTCGTTGGCTGTTTCGAGGACACGCTCTTCGGTACTACACAGGTTTAGTGGCGTGTAATTTGCATCTGCTTGTATTATGGCTTGGATGAGTGGCGATCGGGGACTCTTCAACTGGAAGTATTGCCTCATGC
>QLNU02015360.1:228303276-228321124 GCA_006491805.2 Dysdera silvatica
AGCAGTGCGATCTTTATGAGATCTCTGAGTAAGCGTTCTTTGCACTGCTGGGAGTCGAACCCGGATTAGCGGCGCACTAGGAGAACGCGTTACCACACTGCGCCACCGCAGGGCTTAAAATTATTAGAAATGAAGTATGGAATATGGCCTTTAAGATTATAACATTCGATTTACCTAATTATAACATATGTTCAGAGTGGCTACCTTTTCCCTGAATACAAACACATGCTCTGTTTACCAGATTTGATGCCACCTTCCGAAGAACTGAAAAGGAAATTTCAGTAATTGCTGCTGTAATGTTAATTTTAAGTTCTTTGAGTGTCTTTGATTTATTTTTATAAACAGTGCTTTTAAGATAACCTCAGAGGAAATAGTCTGGAGGTGATGTATCAGGTGACCTGAGGACCACAAACCTTTAGAAATGAGTCGGTCACCAAAGAAATTCTTTCAAAACACGAATCATATCGTTCAATGTGTGGCATGTGGCACTATCTTGCTGCAAGAAACGAAATCATTCATCGGCTTTCAGATGGGCAATAAACTGACTGATAATGCCTAGGTACACGTCACTATTCACTGTTGTGTCGAAGAAAATGGGTCCCACAATAGAAGCACATGAACTGGCACATCACACTCCGATTTTTACAGAATGTAATGGAGTTTTATGAAAAACATGAGGATTTTTTGTAGACCATATTCTGCTGTTTTGGCTATTTACATACCCACATGTGTGAAACCAGGCTTGATCCCTGAAGAAAACTTTATCAAGCTGTGCAGTACCACGTTTTTTAACAAATGATCGGAACCACTTTCCGTATGCCATATGTTTTGTCTCACAAGGATTTTTCAGTTCGTGGACAGAACACACACATGGTACAGATAAAATTGTAATAATTTTGAAGCTTTCTGCACAGTTTCGTATGATAATCCTTCTTGAATTGATAATTTTCTAAGGCTTTTACAAAGCAAACATTACAACGTAGTCTGTACATCAGCCAGTTTGTCGTCGCTCAAAATAGAGGGCCTTCCTGTCCTTACTTTGTCTGCAACAGAATTGGTTTCTCGGAAACGCTGTACTAACTCCGTAATTGTTGATTTGGTAGGTACTTTTGAGGATGGGAATTTCTCTTAAACTCCTCGATTACATGCTCATAAGATTTTGTGGAAAAAAATATTGCTCTAAAATAAAAAATTCATCTTTTTGGTAAAATGCCATGTCTACGCTTGATGAAAAGAGAGCTTTAAATGCTAATGTACACATTCAATACATTAAACGAAGCTCTTGTTATCTTTCTAATAGAAGTAGTGCCATCTAAACATAAAAAATATACGTAGGCTACTTCCACTTTAATTTATATATTTTAAAATTTATTGCATGAGTTTCGATCACCCGTATAATAGCAAAATGTATACAGAAAGTGTTTACACATATTTATGACTTTGACAGCATAAATAACATACATACAATAAAAAATTGTCTTCTAATGTCTTCTATCTGATAGCCCTGTCTTTGAACTATCATATTGCATCTAGATTTCCACGACAGTAGGGCATTTTGTAAAATCACAAGCGGAATTTTCTCCAATTCCTCCTCCACATCTTTCCACAGTCCATCCAGGGTAGTTGGTCGGCATTTTAGAAGAACTTGTTTTAAAAGTCCAGATGCATAGTAATTCATCGGTGCTGCATCTGGAGACTTGTTAAGAATATGGCTAACTAGTATTGACTTGATTCCAATTTCTTGTCTCATTTTTTTCTAGAAATGCGGTTGTACTTTTGGAGGTGTGGCTACTCGCTTTGTCCCGATGGAGTTCCACAATTTGAAAGTAAATAGGATACAGTTTTGGAATAGCTTCTTTAACAAGTATAATAAAAAAATTTTTTTTTAAAGTCAATTCCTTCAATGCGCTGCTCAAATAAAAGGGAAGAAAGGGAAAAATTGCGAAAAGCAATTTTGGCGACATTTGGCAACATTTGGCTGTAATTGGCGGCAAGCATTAATCGCCAAATACACCAAAGGAAAGCAAAAAAAAAATCATTTAAATTTAATTAATGAATTAATATTTGAAAAAACTGTATTAACATCAAGTGTCATCCACTACAAGTTTAAAAAAATTTATTTGAACTTGATTGGATGGATAGAAAGTATTTTATTAACGATTGAAAATTTGAACAAGATATATATATAGGGAGAGTGTGAGCTAATAGAAGGAACCGAAAAAAAATAGAAGCCAAAACATTATTTTGATAATATATAGAGTTGAGTTTTGGATTTTTTCAACTTTTCTTATTTTTTATTTTCCGTTACAAGAAATGCCAGCGATAACCATAAATCATTTATAGAAATTTTTTTTCCTCCCTTTGAAACAAACTTTTGAGTATCTCGGGCCTCTTTTTCAATAATAAATTGATCTGTTTTTATTACAGTCATTTAAATAAATGCATGCTTTGTTAATTGCAACAATTTTTTTCCATCTATTTTCTGCTAAATGACTTCCATAAAACGATCTGCATCTAGTCTTCCACTCAGCAACATGCCGAGGTAGCAGACGATAAACTGCACTTTTTTTGCTTTGATTAAATTCAAATCTTTATTATTTTATTTATAGTTGATGCTGATGTGTGCACAGCTTTTGTAACTGTTCTTTGAGGTTTTGGATTTTCTTGTAAAACCATAGACTGCACTTTAGAAATGTTAGAAATAGTATGAACTTTTTGGGGATATTTCTTTTGGTTTGTTTTTCCTCTTGACATTAAAGCTTGACTATTTTTTCATTTTACATTAATAATATCACTTATTTTATATTTTGAAACTGGAAAACTATGCTTGTTGCATTGTTTTTTAATTATTGAATATGAATATTTCTCTTCAAAAAGGGTAAATATATAGCCTTCAAGCCACAGGTCCCTTTTGTATGCCATTTCACAGCGCAAACTTAATTTTTAGTCTCAAACAATTTTTCACTTTTCAGGTAATAGCCTCTTGCCGGATTTTTTTCCTAATTGATGTTAGTTTTTTTAAATTTAAAATCAAAGTCTTTATAAATATGTGTAAACACCCTCTGTATATGATAAACAGAGACAGGATAAATAACTTACGAGGGAACCCCCAAGATGCCCGACAGGGATTGGAACCAAACCAGGCGCATTCGAAAGGTCTCAAAAAGTTATTAGACCCATATACGATCTTTTTTTCAGAATGGCCCTACATTTCGGAGATATGCCCCAAATTTTTTTTACTGAAGAGCAAATCCACAGTATTGCGTCTAAGATACTTACGCTGCTTGAAAGAGAGCTTGGTGATTTAGCGTCTTTCATTTTTGCTAAAAGGTGTCTTACAATGCACTGACGGTAGCAAGTTTCGGAGCATTTAATTATGCCTTGGTCCAAGAGCTGGCCAACAGAAGTCGTGTTTGGAGGAAGAAAAATTAATTTGACATTTTCCAAAGCAATGTCAGGATGAGAAGAAGCATTATCTAAAATTAAAATCACTTTTCTTTTTTCCCTCTGCATTTTTCTATCAAAGCCTAACAACCACTCAACCATTAAATCTTTGTTCATCCGCGATTTTTTATTTGCCCGACATTGTACGTCCAATGCATTAACATTAACCCTTTAAAACATCGTGGTTTCATAGCTTTATGTATGATCAGAGGTCTTTCAAATTCGCCTATCGTATTCGTATGTAACATAACAGTTAGCCTTCCTTTGGAAATCTTTTCTCCACTGCATTTTTTGCCTTTCAGATTCATACTTTCGTCTGGAAGAGCTTGAGAGAAGAGGCCAGATTCATCACAGTTGAAAATGTTCTTATCATCATAACCTTTGAAAAGATCCTTAACTTTCATTTTCCAGTCAAAAACAATTTCGTTGTCAACAGACGAGTTTTCACCGCATACATTTTTATAAGAAATGTTGTGTCGGGCTCGAAATTTTGTCCAGCCATACGGGGCTTTGGACCAGAAAGTCCCATTTTTGCGCAATTGCTAAGGCTTTCTCTCGAATTAAAGTTCCAGACAAAGGAATGCTCTTCAACCTAGCACGGCTAAACCATTCAAATGTTAAGGTATCCACAGCTAATCCTTCTGTTTTAGGGAAAGCTCTTTTGGTCTCTTGTTTACCATTTTCGGCCCAACATTTTAAAAGTTCATCATTCCGTTTTAAAATTCCACATACTTGAGTTTTCCCAATGCCCAACATTTCCGCTAAATCACGCGCACTTAATTTTTCAGCTTCTTTTAAATTTATAACATTAACTTCCTTTCTTAAAGGTAAGCGTTTACGTTTTTGCTACGTTTTTTCTAAAATGAAAACAGCGAACCCTACTGCAACTGGCATATGCAAATTTTAAAGAACTTTTGCGGAAAGCTGCATATGGACATCGGCGTCACTTAGACTAGACTGTTAAACTACATTTTTGCTTCGTTAATCTTGATGTTTTAAATGAGAGGGGGAGGGGAGTGCTCTTATCTATTGAAAGACAGCATTATTGAAAGTGCCTGCTACTTAGGAGAATGGTAATCTGTGAATCACAAATTTCTTGCAGTTGTTGTTCGACTTTGTGGATAGCAATTGTTTTAAAACGGAACCCACCCATGTCCTTTTGTAAATTGGAAAAGCAAAAAGGGTGCTTCGAAATGTTCTGCCCCTCCCCTGCGGCAGCAGCTCATTCGTCGTGTTTTAACGATCTACAATATCTGCTTAAATTTAGAATACAAAAATACATTTTTGCATTGTCCGTTAAAGTTAATTTTTTAGTGTCCACGTCTGTTATTTTTGAATGTCCGCTATTTAGAAGTAAAATGTTCATATGATTCAATGTAAATTTGCTGGGGAATTCAAAAGTGTCTGGTATTAAGAGACGTCCGCTATTCGGAAATGTCTGTTAAGAAAAGTGTGACTGTATTATCTACCCATTATAACCCAAAGCTTGGTTATTTGAAACAATGAACGCCGCATGAAGGAGAGGTTGGCTTTGTATGTCTTGTGAAGTTTTTATTTCTTATTTTATTCAGAGATACACTCGCCCATTGCGATCGATAATTGAAGCGAGTGTTCGTACTAAACATTATTCTGACTTGCAATCCAAGTCTTTGGTTTTCACTTACATTAATCACCGAACATGAAGTGGGGTCCTCAATATCACATTTTGCCTATTAACTGTCAAATAAAATCATCAAATTAATAATAAATCGTAATTGGTTTAAATCTAATTTGATTTTTGAAATTGATGAACGCATGATTAATTTCTTTCATATCTTAAAATTAATATTAATAATATTTAAGGAGGTGACCCCTTAAAATACTCGCAGTACGATTGACGGAACGAAATCTAACGAAATAAAATCAGTTTTATTTCTATATAATATAATTATTGCTCAAATATGTCTCAACTCATTTTTCTATATTTTCAAACAATTTTTCTCTTTAAACTTGTTTTGAATTCATTTATCGGAGGGGAAAATAACAATTATTATGCTCGCTTAACTGACCAAAAAAGCCTATAGGATTTGTTTTAAATGTATTAGTAAAAAATATTATAACATGCTTTATAACTATTTTAAACTTTTAAATTCATTTCTTATTTACAGGCAGCAAAACTGCTCTGTACGTTAATACATATCTAGCAAGCGAACCTATTTCGAACTAACTGCTTTGAAGCTTACGTTTCCAATGAAGGCTTTTGCTGAAAAACCACCAAACAGGGGTTGATTATTTTTCCGTTTTGTCGAAAGATTTGAAGGTTAATATTTCAAAATTTTTAGTTTTACTGGAAAATTGCTGAAACACATATCAAGTAATTTTCGATAACCTGTTTTAAAATCCGCAGATCATTAAAATCCATCCAAGGGCTCATGCGATATCATGGTCTGTAATATGGCTGTTTCCGGATTTTGGTGAACCATATCTCCGAAATATAGGGACATCCTGAAAAAAGCTTGGACATGTGTTTAATAATTTTTTGAGACCTTTCGAACGCGCCTACTTTGTTCCAATCCTCGTCGAGCACGTTGGGGGATTCCCTCGTTAGTAATACGATCCTTCATCCTTTATGGATAATATAAATTACTGTTGATACGAACAGATTTTCAGTTCATCTTTGTGTCCATCTTAACAAGGTTCAACTGTACTCTTAATACATTTTTGTCTCCACACCACACATAGAACTTTCCCATTTCAAGGAATTGCTACATTGATCTCTCAATTACCTTGAGTGGTACATTATACCTTTTTAATTCATAAGTAAATTTATTATTTTTGTAACTATTGTGTCTAAGGAATCTGTTCCTGATTGATCAGAATATACAAGAAATACTGTTTGTTGCTATTTATTGAATTTTTATAAAATACAGCATTCTCTCTCAATAACATCCCTCTAATTAATGACTGTATTTTGAGGTCCCGGAAAGTGCTCCATAGAAAATAATGTAATTAATCTCTCTCAATAATATTCTAATTAACCCCTTAATGATTGCATAATTTTCAAGAAAACAGTAAAAAAAGTGCCTACTTCTTTGTTCAAGAAAATTGTATAAAAGTAAGTGTACGAAAAATATATGTATTCATTTTTAATTTTTGGAATTCTTTTTAGCTTGAAATCTAAAATAAAAGTATATTTTCTGGGTATAAGAAATTGATTGTTTTTAATCTTTTTGGTGCATTACTTTTGAACACTCCAACCTGGAAATATCACAGGCACAAGAAATAAGGGAGGAAACCTCACCCCGTCATTTTGACGGGAGCGAAAAGGAAGGGGTTAATGACACTTCATTTACCAACCATATTCTGTGGTCCTGGCAACTTCTTCAGAGTGTTAATGTATTTCTGATTAACAACCTCATTTTTGTTACCGTTTAGTCCTGCTTTTCTTGTCATTCCCATTTTCTATCATTGAATGCAAGTGCACCAATTGTCTATCTGAATTGGTAAGGTTTCCATCGTATATAAAGATAAGGGGTTTGTGTTAGTTACTTTAATTGAGAAATGGCTGTGAAAAGGAAGCTTCTTGTGCTTCAGGATAAAGCAAAAACTATTAAAGAATGGAAAAACAGTCGTGGAAAAAATAAACTAGAGTTAGCTAGACAATTTCAATTGCCCTACCTTTAAAAACATTTTAGTAAGTCACAAAAAGATATCGGAGACTGCACAAAAACGAAGATTGCCATCGAATAAATGTCTGAAAATGCATTGTTTTAAAACAGGAAAATTTGGCAAATCTCTATTCTACAATGATTTAATGAAGCAAGAGTACCCAGCATTCTAGTTTCTGGTGTATTGCTAAAAGAAAAAGCTATATATCTAGCAACGAAATTTAGAATTGAAATTTTTACAAGCTTCTTGTGGTTGGTTATTAAAGTTCAAAGAAAAGTATGAGCTTAGTTTAAAAAGTGCCGCTATAAACGGCAAAATAGTAGAAGAATGGAAAGAAGTAATGCAGGTCATTATGAAGAGATTTGATAGAAAGTAAATTTTCAATACTAATGAAACGGGTCTCTTAAAATTTACTGCCAAATAAAACGCTGCCATGCAAGAATGAAAACTACTATGGTGGAAAAAAAAAGTAAAATAATGACTATATCGTTGTGTACTAATAGTAATGGATTGGAAAAATCGACCCTATTAATTATTGGCAAGTCTATAAAGCCAAAAGATTTTAAAGTTTGCAGACAAAAAGCCAATACCACCACATAAACAACATAAAATAATGGATGACATTGCAAATTTTCATTTATTGGGTTAGAAAATTGGATGCTACAATAGGTAACACCCGATGAATGGAATAAGGTTGTTGAAGATTCAGGAGTGACATTAGTAAAGTTTCATAATTGCAATCAAAATATTTTAGTAACACAACTATGAAGTTTGGATTAAATTTATGATGAGATAGTAAAAAAAACTGGTTGATTCAGACGAAGATACATTGGATTATGAAACAGAGCATGTACTGCCCCCTTCAAGTTTCAAAGAAGCCATCAATGCTTTAAATGTCCTTCACAGGTGTCATACAAATCATTTTATATCAATTTCTTAAAAAAAAATTAGAAAATATTTTTAAAACGCGACTGAGATTAAGACAATAAATTGGATTTTTTTTCCTACATAGAAAAGAAACGTTCTGTAAGTCATATTTCATCATTACAATGTATTCTATTATTTTACTGTATGCAGCTTTATTAGATTGAAAGGTGAAATTAAAATATTAATAATGATTTCTAAACACACCATAACGCATTTATCAAACGCATCAACATTCCTAGATCTGCAATGGTGAAAGAAAATGAACTAAAACATTAAAGTCAGTTCTTACTTAGTACCTTTTGATTAACAACCTTTTTCTCTGTCCGTTGAGAGATTTTAATGGGAGAAATTACTGTATATTATTCAAATACTTATTAAAACTGAAATAATGACATTAGATATGGTAGTTTGAATAATGATATAAAACACATACATGTTTACAACACCGGTAACATGTAGAACACCAGATTACAATTTTCTAAAGATTCTAAATATGTGAAAATCGCAATACATGATTTCCATACCTATCCCTATGAAATTAAAGAATTCATGTGAAATAAGAATATAACCATAAAACATGGATCACTCTTTATATTAAAGATTTATTAAAATTACGATAAAGTAACCACTTTTTTTTTTATTGCACTAGGAACATAATTTGCTTACCTAAGCCAATGACGCTTTGTGATGGGATGGTGACAAAAAACAGTATCATACTGATCAGCAACCCAAACAATCAGTATAATATAGAAAGCAGTAGTATTATCATGAAAGAACTGAGACATAATAGCTTCCACTCCTGCAATATTTTAAAGAAATACACACTATAAAGAACATATTTAGCAAGTGATATCCTACAGGCATGAGTGTTTAAATATCCACAGCTTAAATTTTGATAAAAAAAAAAATTTGAATTCTGTATACTAAACAGGGTTGGCTTTCTGCCGGCAGAAACTAGTTTTTGCCATGCCAGTGGCAGAAACTGATTATTACCTGTTTTAACCGGCAGAAAGTGGGAGAAACTGGCAGAAACTAATAAAAGTACTGAAAACAGTATTGTAGCAGTAAATGAAAGATTACAAATATATATTTTATTACAATAATTTAGTATATTATAAAGCTTTATATTAATTATTTTAATAAAGTATTTTAAAATAATTAAAAAATACTAGAGTACATCAAAGATTTGTTACAAAAACCATCTTTTGTAGGTCATGTTATTTAACTAGGCCTATTTCGTCCTATTTATTTTCTCTACGTCATTAGATCTGTGGCTATAAAATAAAAAGCAACAACATTGACAGACTGGCTATAAGAAAAAACCTCTGTGGTTTATGACCAATCGGATAAGCCACATTACAGCCGATGAACAACACTTTAAGTCTGTTGTAAAGCATGTGGTATCTGTTTAGAAATATTTTAGAAATCATTACAGACAAGGTGCTTGGCTAAAGGAATACATAAACATTGTAAAGCCACAAATACCGACAAATGTAAACTACAGGAATCAGGTAGATTTCTTGGAATTATTCCTAAAGAAACACCCATGTTACTCGAAGATCATGAAAATGATATGGATGATAAAGGAACTTTTCAGGTCATAAATAATCAGATGATTAATAAAGATGTAAAAAGACTTGTTGTGGCTCTTAATATTTATTGCTGTTACCCTGTTTGAGATTCGAAAAGATAATTTTTCTATTGCAGCTGCATGTGAAATTAACACTAATGGATGATGATAATCTCATAAAAATAAATCAAGAAAGGGTAAAACGTGAACTTAATCGGACAATAACTCAACATCATATATGCCAGCTTACATCAACGTAGAGTTCTCAAAATTATTGAGGGAACTCGAGCATATTTTATGTACATTTATACATTACAGTATATGTAAAATCGCAATTTATTTCAGATTATTGGAGGGGGGGTGTCTATGGCCCTACAGGCCCATACAGCTCTACATCTGTGCCTGTTTATATGCTTCATCCAAAGTACATGTGATCTAAATTGTCACAGGAGCAGGAAGAAAACACTAGGAAATTCCTTAATGTCATTAACCCAAATTTTGTACTTCACATTATAGCTTTTTGAGCAAAATCAGCTCCTTTTCCTGAAACATACTACTCCAATAAAATCTTAGAAAATGTCCAGACTTCTATGTGGTGGTATAGTTTAAAGAAAACTATAAATGAAGATTTTGTACCTGTTTGTTTATGCAGTGATAATATTGCCTGCAGTACTGGTGGGCTTGGAAGAATATTTTTCTTATGCTTTTCGTCTATTCATAATAAATTAAGAAATTGTTTGAATTAGGAAATGGAAGCAAAACTAATCTTTTGCTATAGATTACTTCATTGGAAAGATCAGCCTGAACTTGAATGTTAGTTAATTTGTTATGAAGTAACCTTTGAATAACGGCTATAAACGTTGCAACTAAACCTATTTTACTTTAAATAAAATTCATTCCCTTTTGCAAGTTGGGGTATTCTGATAAGTTTTTAATGCACAAAATAACTATTTTCTGGGTCCCTGCCGGTTATTGCCACTTTTGTGGCAGAAACTAGTTTCTGCCATGCTGGTTTTAACCGGTTATAACCAGCGGTTTTAACCGCCTTGGCAGAAACTTTCCAACCCTGATACTAAATATTTACATGTGCAACATAATTTTACATATTTTTAAACTTATTAAACATTAGCAACATTATTTATCATAGTTTTTATATTTGGTCAAGTATTTTAAGAAAGTTTTTTTTAAACTATGCCTAATGCTGTTGTTACAGTATTTAATGTAATTTACATATTACATACATGTTGTTATAGTATTTAATGTACTTTATATAGTGCTACATTGGTTTTACAAGTAAATAGAACTCCTTTACAGACGTCAGATACATATATTTTATTCAATATTATTAATTCATAATATGTTACAGAAACATTTTTTAAAATACAATAAGTTTTCCGTTTGGGAAAAAGTCGTATCACATCAGTGTTCCCACTCACTTTGGAGGAAAAAATTCCCTGACTAATCACATATTGAATTTTGAACTGCACTTCAGTTTCAGGTAAAATAGGTTCATGTTCGTGTGAAATTTAGCTATTCAGAACAGAAGTTAAGAAGGTTTTCCCTAACTTTTCCAGGTTTGACCAAAAAACCCTTATTTTTTCCCCAACTTTTAGGAACAATTTCAAGTTTCCTGATAATGCCAGGTTCTCTATATATATGGGAACCCTGCATATGTAATATATAATTTTTTTTCAAGATTAGAATATGAGTTGTTTTATAAATATTTGCGTTATTTAATCCATAGCACTGAATTACAATTTAAACCTTATTATACTTCTAATTTCACTTATAACAAATTTAATTATTTAATTTTTTCATCTTTAAAAGAATCACCATTTACAATTTTGTTAATTTTTTAACATATAATTTATATAATATACAATTCATACTATTTTTAAATATCTATTCCTGAAATTAAAAGTCGAATTACATACCTACTAAGGCAAATACAATTGTTAATAATGAAGCAGCTGGAAAACTTGCATTTAAATTGAATTCTAAAGCCTGTAACATTCGAACTGAAATGAAACAAAAAAGACATTATGAGCAAGCAATCACACATAAGCTTTCCTTTTACAAAACAAAAACAAAAAAAGTAATTGCACTTTAATAAATCAGATTTTGGAATCTTATTAACAAAATATCCATAAAAGTTCTCTTTAGCAATATCACTCTGAGAATGGTAAACATTTATCTTTACTAAGGTTAAATTTTGTTCTTTCTGCAGGGTCAGCAAAACCTGAAATTTATAAAAGGAGTAAAAAATAATTTAATTGAAGTGTGACAGTAAGTATTATCAGGATAAGCAGTTTTTGTTGGCAGAAAAAATGTGGTGCAAAAACCCACTAATGGATGGCACTAACATGAATATCTATTACAGTCAAACAGTTCTCATCATAGATGATGTGGTAATATTAAATGATAATTACTCACAAAGAAAATGATTTCTTAGCCTTGGTGGAGACAGAACCTACAACCTCAAAGAATGTAGTTCAACGGGAAAAAGAACTCAACTGGTTATCAAAGTTGTGGGTTCAGTCTCCACCAGGCACCAAGAAATCGTTCTTTTCTCTTTGCAAATAATTTAACATCTAATGAATATATCTGCTAAAAATACGTTAATGAAATTATTATAAAATAATTAAGTGCTTGGTGGATTCTTAATTCAGTTCATTAGTAAACTGTATAAAGAACAAGTTTTTGCGAGAACACTAACCTTGTCAGAGCAAGCCTTGTTAGTAGAATCTATTTCATGTGAACGGAAATTTATCAAGCGCTTTGTGAAAATTCTGATTACCAAAAAATGTAAGCACAGGAAAAGGTCTAATCACATATGCTGGGCTACTTAAGCTTCTTATACGATTTGAAGAAACTGGTCAGTTGGAGGGTTATCCACAAAGTGGAGGGCCATCGTTAATGGAGTTCTGCACCAATGTTGTAGTGTCTGAAATAGCTAACTAGCACTATCTGTGAAGTTACAAGAGATTAGGTATTCCTGCATCTGGCATACCCTTCATGAAAGCTTCAATTTGTATCCTTACAAATTACAATGACTACACAAGCTTTTATTAACAAATACCACTCAGAAGGAAATATCTGACATGTAGTCTTTTTTTTTAAACTACACAGGAACTACCGTGGTCGTTTAACATGATGTAGACATACAAAGCCCAATTTTCACTTCATGGCGATGTGAACACCTACAACTGTTGCATATGGGTGACTTCTAATACACGCAACTACACAATGCAGCCACTTCATTCACTCCAAGTGGTAACTTAGTGTAGTTTTACTGGTTACAACATGCTGGGATACCTCTTGCTTGAGGAGCTTTGGTTAAGTCCCGGCTGGAAAATTTGCATGGTGAATATACAGCTTTATATGATTCTTCTGCATGAGTAAAACTTGCTGTTTCATGCTGTCTTTGTGAGAACAAATCACACTGCCTAATTTAACATGTATGTAGGACTGAGCATCACCTCATATTGCAACTCTAGTAGCCATTTCTAATTGTCAGCTTCAGTGAAGACAGACATCAGTAGACACTGATGATACCAAGATCAACTGTCTTCTTTGATCTTCAGATCTGACACTAGTTGATTCCTTGTTGTGAGGGTATTTAAAGTTACAAGTTTATCAACCAGACTCTTCCATATTGTCCGAATTGAAAGATGCTATTTGGCCTAAGGCGAGTTCTAACCATCTGGACATGCTACACCGTACAGTTATGCATGATGTCACTTTCCCGAACAGGGTGTATCAAAAATCATGATTTTTTTTTTTTTAAATAAAAATGTTTTTTTTATTAAAATCTGATTTTATTTAAATCGGATTCTTTTGATTTAAACTGAATTTTCTTTTCTGGTCAAGATTGTATACCTCAAAATAAATCAAATTTTTCTTTCAGCTTCATTTATGTAAGATTTTAACATTCAATTTACTCTTCTTAAGTGGTAAGTGAATATCTAGATAATGTATTACATACCATAAAAAACAAATATTCAACGTCTTGATTTCTTGTTTATTGAGACTGCAATATACATTAGAGATCTCAATTATGATATTATTAAAATTCCAACTTTGCTGCCTTCTCAACTCCTAACTGATTTCGTAACTTGATATGCGCAAGTCCAAATATGGAAAACATCCTTTCAACTCCAGTAGAGGTTCCCTAAGCTGTGCATAGTTCCTAAATATCTCTTTTCTCTCTCATCTAATTCCTTTTGACCAACATATTCTTTTATGATGGCCAGTGAGTTCCACCACAGAAGAGGGGAATTTGATTTCACTATCTCTTCTTCAAATAAAACACCATTGAGAAGTGCATGGACAATAAATGTAAAAACAATGCCTAATATAATGAGGCATTTCTTTTTTACAAAACCTATTGCTTGTTCCTTCTCACTCCTTGAGAAGTATACTGTTTTAAAATTTGGTGATAATAAATGTACCAAATAGTGAGCTGGAGATACAACTTTGTCATAGCGTATTTGAAACATTTTAAAGTACGAAGATATGTCATAAGCAAGTCCTTGAGATGTATCCAAACTTCTACTATAGAAATACTACAACAATTTTTTTAACTTTATCTAAAGTAACAAAAACCAGTTGCAACTGAAGGAGGTTTTCAACATTCCTCTTTATACCAACATTCATAACCTTAGAGTTTATTTTTGCATCTATTACATCTCCATTTTCTTCAACTATCTGTATAAAAATTGGCCATTTCTTAATATAACTCTGCAAACAATTATGTATTGAATTCCAACGCATTTTCCTTGGTAGATTCAATCCAGTGTCAATTCATTGTATCTGGCCCAAGCAAAATGATGGTTTCGAAAATATTTGGTAATTTGAATATGTTGTGTCATGTTAGATTAAGGAAATACCTAATAAACACACACTACTTTCACCTTCAGAAATAGTTGATTATGAAAACAACTGTAGTGAAATTATCAGAAAAGTTGTTTTTGCTTGTACTGTGCTTTAGAAAATGATAAAAAGAAAGTCATTTTTATTTTAAATTATTTTGTTATAGGCATTGAAGAGAATAAACTTAAACCAGATTTAAATTATTAATTTAAAAATTAGTTTAAACTTATTTTGGAAGATAAATTAAAAATTTAACTTAAAGCTTTGATTTTAAAGAAAGATACATTTTTATTTTAATCACTATTTTTAAAAAAATTGCATGATTGAAATCACGATTAAAATCGTTGACACCATATTCTTACATTAATTCTTCCTTTTAGCTTTTCAGTTCATGTATATATGTTTTAATCAGTTTCAAATATTTGCAGTAATATACCTAAAAATAAATTCAAAAACTTTGTCCGGTTGCCAATAGGTGGGGAGAGATAATTTAAACTTACAATACAGAAATAAAAAAGGATGTAGATTTGCTAATCAACAATATAAAAATAAGACTAGATAGATATGTTTAAAACGTTAATGAAATTTTCTCTTTTATCGGTACCACTTTCCTTCGCTAGCTAACGATATGGAAACAAATGATGCTGGTTTGATATGTATACCTCCGGGCAGAATTAAAGAATGCATATCATGTCATGAGCATCCACTCACATAAAATTTGCATAAACAAGCCTTTGATTTCATACTTTTTTCCCCATACTTCAAATGATTCCACATTTTTTTCCATGGTGGTGTTAGTTAAAATTAAATAATTTCAAAAATACTGCTAATTTAAAATATCTTATTGATTTTGGCGAAATTTTGTAGACCATAGATGTTGATTCCAAACCTTTTCCTAGGGGTTGTATATTTCACAAAAATTGAAAATTACAAGTATAAGCAAAGTAGAATTTAAGGAAAAAATTTAATGCACATACCAATAAACAGGAAAATTTGATGATGAGAATAACGAAATAGCATCGAAATTGATAACGTCTGCAAAGAAAGTTTCAATTTAATTACGATTTTAAATTAAAAAATTATACACAATTTTCACACAGTTAAAAGTATTAATACATTTTTAAAGCTTACATTACATTACATTAGCTTACTTTACATTTTTATATTTATATATTTCCCTGAATGCTAGTTTAGAGCAAAGTTGTTAATAAAATATAACTTTTTCTATTACAAGAAACTAACGAACCCTTAAAATTGAACACAGTGAAGGCTATTATATTTATATGAAAAAATCAAACAAATGGTGTCAATGGATATATATAAGGCTTAATTATAATTAGGACCTTTAAAATACAGCAAATTAAGAATTTTAGAATCTTCTATATTGTGCAACTCTTCTCATATTCACAAATAAAATGAACTGTTATGAAAAGAAACGCAATGAGCAGGGTATAATATATAAAAATAGCTAATAAATATAAAAAATGATTACATGTTCGTTACACACAAAAAAATTACAGAGCAGTGAATGATCACATGTTAATACACAAATTTAGATCATATTTTCTATAGCGGAGGTTCGTAAGGGAATTAACAAAATTTAATTTTCAGCATTCACATTTTGTGGCTCAAACTAGAGTTCGACCTATATAGCAAATACTGTCCTTCCAAGGTACTTCACAATTTTTATGAAGTGGTTGGCCACATGAAACCTCAATAGGTATGGTGGTATGAGGTTGGGAAAGAAAAAGAAACCTTATCTCAGACCTAATTAAGACCAGCAACCTTTTGGTTAAAATTTAAGTGTCTTTCCAACTGGACCAAGACACAGTTGACAAGGTGTTGTCTTTGCACTTGTATCTGTAAACTTAGATCTCACCTATTTTAAAGCAAAAATTTGCAAAAGAAATTAAAAAAATAAAATTTTCAGTACCCATGTTTTATGTGCCTCAAACTAAAGCTTTTTGGCCCATATATCACAAATGAGGATATCATTACCCATGCTGGGCTCAGTGCAATTACTATGAAAGTGGTTGGCAATAGACTATACATACTTCAGTACATGAGACTCAGTAGGCAGTTTATACAGTAAAGGTTGGAAAGGAATGCAGTTAGCAAGGTGCATGGGTTCTAACCAAGAGGTCACTGGTTTGAGTCTAGCCTGAGATAAGCTTTTTTTCACCTTTCACTGTAAAAATGATTCACTGAGGCTCCATATGTTCAACTATTTATGGTCAATTGCCAACCACTTCTGTGGTAATTGTGCTGACCCTGAGAAATGCAACAATGTCCTAATTTGCCACATATGGGTCAAAAAGCTCTAGTTTGAGGAACAAAAATACTTTAAGTTAATATTAATACATGGTAAATCCTCCTCTGGTAGTTAATACAAGCTGATATATGGTGCAACATGGAGTCAAATAATCTAACGATTTGTAGCAGAATGTGTTTTACGGCACAGCGACAGTTATGATCATGCTGTGTTAGGACCTACAGTTTTCCCAAGGAATCAGAACTTTTTTTGCCTAGGGAATCAAAGCCAGGACTGTGGAACTGTAATTAAAAAAAATGCTAGATACTTGTTCAAATTGAACTTGGATTATTTGCATAGCAATCAAACATAAACCATTATGCCACTGCAAGGCTCCTGTAGCAGATTTTGCCAAATGTTCTAAAAAGGTTGACCTATTATATAAATTTGCTTATATATCCTTATAATTGTAACTGTCATCCCAGCATATTTCAGATATGCTCAACTCATGAGAGGTCTGTGAACTTAGTTGACAATAGAAGCGTATGTATCCAATAGAGGTATTGTCGAGAGAGTTTTGCTACGTGAAATCTAGCACAATGCCAGTAAATAGCACTTGAAGCAAATTACAGCATAGGTAATACAGGGTGGCCAAAATAAAACTGGCATGAATTTTTTTTTTAAATTTTGGCACTAAATTTACCTTTCTTAATGAGCAGAAGAACTGCCCTTTACAGAAGATACTGGAAATGGTCACCGCTGACGTCGAAGCAGTGCTGTGCTCAATTTAGCAAACTGTGAAACACACATAGCAGCTCTGAATTTGAGATGGCAGCAATAGCATTTTCAATATTCTGCTGTGACTCATCCAGTGTGTGGGGATTATTTGAGTACACCTGACCTTTCAACTTGACCCACAGGTAAAAATCACAGGGAGAGAGATCAGGCGATCTTAGTGGCCAGGAGATTTTACTGCTTCTGCTGACTGTCCTCTTCTCACCGAACACCTCATGAATTTGTGTCATGGTTGCATGTGAGGTGTGTGCTGTTGCTCCATCTTGCTGAAAATATTCAGTGTCATTCATATTCTGTGAGTTGATCCACAAATGGATGAAACAGATTCTGGACATACCTGT
>QLNU02015360.1:228329429-228346580 GCA_006491805.2 Dysdera silvatica
GGAGTTTATACAGTTCTACCGAATTGTGTCCAAGATATAAAGTGTTCAATTTGACAGGTTTTACCATCGCAAGATTTAGTGGGTTGTGTAAAGTAGAAAAAAAAAAGATAAGGGAATCATCTCCCAAGTTTCGGTGGCCTAGTTGGTATGACATTTTGGTCCATACGAAGTACTTGCTAATTTTACTTTCAGCCTGGGATAATGTCCTTTTTTGGTCTTTATAGTCCACTGAATTTTGTGATGGTGGATTAAATATAGCTCTTGTTCGAACATTAGATGTGATTGGAACATCATATTGCACTCTTTTAGCATTCAATGCAATAATTATGGATTTTGTGTGGCATTAGTGTTGGAACATTTTTTTTATTCTGTTTGTAAAAATGCACCACTTTAACACAAATTTTTACACCAACGAATGATGCATATTTGTTTTTCATGGCATAAAGACTGTTAAGGTCATAATCTGCCAGGACGTACATTTTTCTGAGACATCTGAATCTCTTATCTAGAGAATCAAACAGGACTGTGATTTGTATGAAAAAAGAAAAGAAAGCACTGAGTACCTGTTGGGATTAAACCTGAATTATATGCATAATAGCAAAATATGGTACTGCTACACAAGGCACCAACAGATGATGAAATTGCTGGAAACATTGCTACAGCATACCTTGCCAGACACTGAAAAAAGTTCTCATGTTTATAATGCTACAGGTGATGCACTCTTTATGGTTTTTTGTATGACTGAAGTAAAATGTCACTATAACTTAAAAAAAAACATGCTTTTATAAGTGATGCAATTTCCATGGCTGTTAGAGCATAAAGTTTGTGAATAAGAACCTGTGAATGTAAACTTCAGATAAAAAACATAATTTTCTGCAAAAATTTTAAAAACTTAATCAGTGATTAAATGCATAATTTTAGCTTACCTTTGTTTCTATCTTTATCAACTAAATCTTTCAGACTACTCATTAAAACATCACTAAAACCAACTATGTACTTCAACAAGAATTGACTAAATCCACTGCCAAAGCAAGTTGTATCATAAGGATCTAAAATGCATATGATCATGTAGTAAATAAAAATGTTTTAAAAACAATGAACTGTATAAAAACATTAAATTAACAGCAATGTACTAATATATATTATAGCACATAAAAGAAAAGCATATATATATAGAGAGAGAGTGTGTGTGTCCCTAAATTCATGGCCCACATGTTAAGGGGTTGTACGAGACATCAGATAAACCATATTGGCCGAAATCTCCATGTCCGCAAACGAGCCAGTTTGGCTGTAGAGTGAAGCTATTATTTACATCCACATCGTCGCTATGTATGTATTACATGAACAAAAATTTGTTTTACGCATAATTTAAGTGATTGACCTAATAATGCAGCAGATTAAAAAAAATTAAAAAATTCCTTTCCCTGGTCCTGAGTAGTGTTGCCATTTAGTCATCAAAGGTATGGAAAATGATTGCTTTACCATACTGGAGGCAATTGGGAATTGTCAAGCATGTGTAATAGGTGAAGGAGATCAAAAGAAACAACTTTGGTCCAGTGAACCAATGTCCGAAAATGAGCCGTTCTGGAACTATAGGGATGCTATTATTTGCATCCACATTAGTTAATCATGTAACAAAATTTGGAAAATTTGCCGTTCCGGCCTAGAACCATATTGGAAATAATTCCACCACTTACTATTGTCCAAAACTACTTCCCAGGGTCAAATTAAAGCAATTAGGCCAATTTAATTCATGGCCCAAACATGAGGCTCACGTTTTGTCCATAAATTCCCAAATTGCATAAATTTGACCATAGGAAGTTGTTTTAAATAATAGTAATTGGTGGAAACTTTTCCAACACCTCTGTCCTTTAAAGATACAGTGAAGAGCATCGAGACACTTAGTAACTTTTCTGTGTCATTCTACTGAAGGAAAAACTTTTCAAGAACTTAATTCAATTGGCAATGTTTTACTTCGGGTTTAAAGACGATCAGCCAATCCAACCACAATAAAAGATTTTTTCAAGTGACTATAAAATATAGTTCTTATCCAAGCTCTTCCTTTATTTTGCTAGCATTGTCCAGATAAGGAAGATTACATATTTAATCAAGATTCGCAATGGCAATAAAGGTAATGATATTTTTTATCCATTCTTTTTAAGTTAAAATAATTAAGATTTTCTCTCAATTAAAAATTCAAATGTATATACATATACACTCTATAATTTTGACTGCGGATATCTTACGTCGACTGTAACAATGCCTCGCCGAAAGATTCGTGCTCATTACGAGCATATGTCAGAGTTTGAAAGAGGTCGTGCTATCGGATTGAAAGAGGCTGGTTGGACGAATCGAAGAATCGCTGGACATGTGGGTCGAAGCGATGCGGCGATTGGACGGTGCTGGCAAGAGTGGGTCAACAACGGCAGATGTCAGCGTCGGGACGGCAGCGGTCGACCTAGGGCCACAACAGAACGGGAAGACAGAGCGATTGTCAGAGCAGCTGTCACAGCACCGGATTCGTCGTTATCAACTATCCAACGTGTGGCCCGCACACATGTGTCCAACATGACCCTCTGCAGACGACTGAGAGAGCGGAATTTACGCTCGCGCCGACCGTTACGCCGCTTACCTCTCACGCCTTTACACCGTCAAGTCCGATTACAGTGGTGCCGGGCTCGATCAACTTGGAACTGCGCTGACTGGGGACGTATAGTCTTTAGTGACGAGTCCCGTTTCCAACTGTGTCCTGACGACAACCGCAGACGTGTCTGGAGACGTCCAGGGCAGCGTGGGGATCCTGCCCTTACTATCGCACGCCACACATGCCCACAACAGGGCGTTATGGTCTGGGGTGCCATCTCCTTTGATAGCCGGACCCCTTTGGTGGTCATTTCTGGCACACTTACAGCACAGCGGTACGTAGACGACATTCTACGACCGGTTGTGTTACCGTTCCTTTTGCGACACCCTGGACTTACGTTTCAACAAGACAATGCCCGGCCGCACACGGCACGTGTTGCTATGAATTGTCTTCAAGCTTGCCCAACACTTCCTTGGCAAGCTAGGTCTCCTGATCTCTCTCCCATAGAGCACATTTGGGACGCTATGGGAAGGCGATTGCAACCATCCCGGAATGTTGACGATTTAGCCCGACAGTTGGAGACAATTTGGCAAGAAATTCCGCAGGACACCATCCGGGATCTTTATCAGTCTATGCCACGCCGGGTGACAGCTTGCATCCAGGCCAGAGGTGGACCAACGCCTTATTGACTTCCTCCCTTTGTAACGGTCAAACTCTGCAATAAATCATTCAATTGTTCTGAAATTTTAATCGTTTCTTTTTCTATGTATGTTCTTCACATCCACCAATTTTTATCGAAATCGGAAGACAACCTCTTGGTGTGTCCATTCTTTTGCTATAGAGTGTAAATTATGGTAAATTTTATTTTCAAAACAGAAATGGGAATTTAAAAGGATGGGAAACACTTTATCATCAGTATTTTTTTGTTATGTATATTGGAATATAAGGGTAGCCATGTTGTATGTATTAGCATGTTGGACTTAACTTTCAGTTATACGTTTTTTCGTTTATACAACTTTTAGGGGGTGGTCCCTTGAAAGACATATAAATGGGGTTCCACTGTACATACATGTAATAAGAAAATTGTAACACCCCTTTCTCACTTTAGAATACTCTCAATATTGGTTTGACAAATATAAGAAATTGAAACTTGTGTTTATATTACAATATTAAAAAACAATCTTAAAATTTCTATAGAATTGACACATTTTATATTTGCTATATTTATAATTATCTCTTTATATGGAAATGTGAACATTTTTATTTCTTTTTATGAGAAACTGTGCATTTACAGGGTTCATACACATTTCCTTACATGAAATTTAAGGACCTTTAAGGACCAGAAAAGAAAAAAAATTAAGGACTTATTAGCAAACAGGAATCGAACAAATCAGATATAAGCTATGAAAATGACTTTATATTTATAATAACTTTTTAATAATAAAATAAAAGTTAGGGTGTGTTATATAATTAAACAATCTCAGAATTAATAATTATGACACAAGAAGAATTGAGAATGAAAAACGGTTTCCTAAAATCAATCAAGCAGTTAGCTTTAAACAAGACAATATAAATCGAAATAAGACTAACAATTAAAGTTAATGGGTTTCAAATTTATATTAAATTTTAATTCAATATACACTCTTTATAATCAAAATTTAATTCAACTGACGGAATTGAACATTGCAGACAGCAGAATTCTAGCTGTAGAATTAAAGGTGTACCGGTTTTAAAAAAGTTGGGCCAAATTCTGTAAAGGCGCATTTGGTACTCTTTTATAGTTCCTCCTGTTCCAGATAACAGTCAACAACAAATGCGACATCTTCGTTATGAAACAATGCAAAAACAAAAAGTTCCAAAAAATGCTGTTAGGTCACCAAAATAAATCTCTCTCGATCGACGAAAAAGATCATTGGCACAAACCATGGGACTACAGTTTCAGAATTTTAGGAAATAGACTAATTTAAAAAAAAAAATGAAATGATGCTAGGGGATGCTACCATCTCTTTTTCTTTCCTCCTATACGGGAGTTCTGCCTTTGTTCTTTGGGAGACCACTATATCAACCATTAACTCATGCTTGTTTTTTAGTTTTATGGCGCAAGGAGTGCAAAGGTCCTGCTGCGTCAAGATCTATAGTTTTCCGAGAAATTCCGAACCTTTTAAGAACTACGGAACCAACCCCTGAATTGCGGCTAGTAGTTTGATGGTAAACTTTTTCCTTGGAGGGGGGAGGTATCATTGGGAGTCAAACCTTGGATAAGGGCAAATGCCTTACCACCGCATCACAGCAGGACCCATCGTTGACTCAATGCGAAATTTGTTAAAAAATTTATTCATTAATGCTAAATTTTCAGTCTGCATAGATAGTATTAAATATATTTATAAAATACCTCAAATCATTAATGAATTCTAAACCCACATCCCTGTAAAAAAACGTCTAGCTGCGATTCTAAGGGGATATTTCCACCATTGGCACTAAGATGGAGAAAATGAAAGCCCGGATTTATTAGAAAGGGGCACAAAACTTCAAAATGTGACATTTTCCTTTTTTTTTTTAAATTGTAGTCAATCTTTACCGTAGAATTCTGACGATCATTTCTTTACAGAACCCCCACTCCTCCTTTGCCTTAGTATTAAAGTATGAAAAATTCCGTGAAAAACAATTACCTTCCCAAAGCAACAGGAAAGTAAAAATTTTGCCACCAAATAAATAAATTCATTGATAAAAATATCGTATTTATAATAATGGATTAATATATCATAAATGCCCCCCCCTGCACCAACTGTGATTTTCCATCAGAAAATATTTTCTTGGGTAGATAGGTAGCTTAACTATAAAGACCAGGTAGGACGATCCGCACTTCTAAAAACGGCTGGGATGAACACTAGACACATACAGAGTAAGGTAAAACTTCTCATAATGGATATCTATTTACAAAATATACAGTGTGGCATGGCAGAAAAAAAGGCCAAGGTATCTAGAGTGTTCAAGACACTCAAGCAGTGCCTAAAGAGCCTCGCACTTTAAACCTGGATTTGGAAGAGGTGTAAGATGTATTGGTCATTCTTGTTCTAAAGAAATACTGCAGCAAGTTCCAGGATGGGGAGGGGGAGTTCTCTATGCATGTTCCCATTGTTCGAAACAAGGCATATTACAACCTGCATGGTGTGAAGTTTTATGTTCGTTATCTGTGTTGATTCACACTGTGTGAAGAATGTCAGTAACAAAAATTGAAACTAAAACATACTTCAGACAAATGTTGAGAAATAAAAGAACGAAGTTAAGGACTTTTAGCAGATTTTGGGCAAAAATAAGGACTTTTAAGGACCAAAAATTGTTTCCTAAAAAATTAAGGACCTTTAAGGCCCATACGAACCTGATTTATGACACATTAAATTATGCATGCCACAGTATTAAATTCAAGAATTATTTTGTCAGTAAAAAAGTGGGTTGGTTGAAATTTTATGGTGCAAGGACAGCAAACATTCTATCTGTGCCAATTCATAAAATAACTGGCAACTGAATTTGATACAGCATAAAAACAAAATATAAAAAAAACTTTTCATGAATGTTTTTAACAAAAAGTAATCTCACCTAATTTTACAGTAAAAACAGGAATCTGCAACTTTTCCCTAATCACTGGTGATAGTTTTAACAAACCATATTCTAATGCATATTCAATTACATACTTCTGCTGTGGCCACACTAAATTAGTAAAATATAATTTTTTATACAATATTAAACTTCATATTACAAAATAATGCATAGTAGTTACACATTGCTTTAACTGTTTGCATTTTACAGTAGAGCAAGGACAGCAAGGGTCATGCACTGGGACCTGCAGTTTTCCGAGGAATCCGAACCTTTTAAGGCCTGGGGAACCAAACCCTGAACTACGATGAGACGTTAGTTGGTAAATTTGTATTTTTTTTGTGCAATTTGAAGTTGAATCCTGGATAACCACACCATAGGAAAACTCGTTACCACTGCACCATAACAGGGCCACATTGCTTTAAAAAATGCCAACTTTTTAATTTAACATTTATTTTAATCACAAACCTAAACTTTAAATAATATGCGTAGCACCAACTTGAAAATCACAGTTTTATGTACACAGCCTGTTTTATGAAGCACAACTATATACTTTAAAAATAAAATCTCTTTCTAAAAACAAGTTTTTGATAATGGTGTCTATTTATATGAAAAATTTGTGTGTTTAAACTAGTGTATTTCCTCTATTTTTTAAAAATATAAAAACTATGTAGTTAACAAAAAAAAAAAGTTTCATGAAAAAGAAAATTAAGTCTGAAACTTAACATCTTAATCCTAAAATCTGTATGGATATGCAACCTTGATAGTAAGATGCCATGAACAAAATAAAAGCTTCTGAAATGAATTTTGAAGAATAATGACAGTATTTGACCCTTTGAAGAATAATGACGAAGTGGGTGGATATGATCACCAAGAAATCCTGAACAAATCCAGTTCAAAAAAAGTTATCAATACAATATTAAGAAGGAACTGGTTAGGACTTATTCATGCCTATACCAAAGTCTGTCAACCATAGTGACTGCCTGTCTTCGGTGACCATTGCATCCAGTCCCAAGGGTGGTCACTTTAAGCAGGTTCTACTGTATATATATATAAGTACATTTTACATTTCAGTGGCAATAGCAACTTTCGACTTAAAAAGTCCCAATTTTTTTTATAGCGAAAGGGTGAAACCCTAACAGGAACTCAATGTTTTAACTCACAAAACAAAGTAATAATGAAAAAAGTTGGAGGCATATAATATTTATTTTAAGGAAGATGCAGTGAAAAAAAAGAGCAAAAGGCATTTAGAAAAAAACTTCCATTAATTTTTAATTATTTGAACACAAATCAGCTTGGGAAGAATTGCCTTTACAATATTTTCTTAACACAGCAACTTTCCTTTCTGCCAAAAAAATTACTCATTTGTCATATTGTAATCCAAGAGGTCCCAAAACCGATGAAAAATCTGAAGTCGCCAAAGGGCAATTAAACACTGCCATTAGCATAACACAATGATTTTTGCAGGAGACACATTTCTAGATTTGGCGAAAAGTTACCAAATCTAGCAGCCTGATATTGACTCCTCATCTGGGGATTTAAAATTTGTTGTATAAATTATTATGATTGTATATGATCAGAGAAACTGTAATAACTCCCTTGGAACAGAGTTTGAATCATCCAAACACAGACACTATGGCATCAGCTGGTTTTTGAAAACCTTGATAGGATTAAGCCTTTCGCTAGCTCATGGTTAGGATTGGTTAATATTTTTCAGGCATAGCGAAAGAACAATCTTTAATTACAAACATGTGAACACATATGTAAACTCAAAGTTGGTTAACAGTTCCTTGTAATTTAGAAGGCAATGAAAATAAAAAGGAAGTTAGGGGAAAATTTTTAACGTACGTGGAAGCAATATCCTGAACTTGGGGAAATCAACATTACCCTGATATTTCATGAAGGAATTACCGGAAATGCAAGAGCTGAAATTTCCCGGATTTTGAAGTAATTTTGGCAGAATTCTGGGAGTTTTTCCAGAATGATAGAATTCCTTGATTTCCAGGTTTTGTAGCCACTCTGAATATCTACCCTAAATATCCCCCACCTGAATGATAAAAAAAAAACATAAGATTATTTGTTACTACATGCAATTATTTTACTTGTAGAATTTTTGTTTGAATTCCTTTCCCAACTGCACTCTTTGAATGCTTATAAAATCAGAAAAATTCACAGGAAATATTAGTTACCACAAGGGTTTTCAAACTGTGCATCATGGCTCCATAGATGTCACAACATTGACTAATATTTTATATAACATGTTACATGAAAGTACAATGTAAAATATTGGTACATTTTTGTATATTTGCGAGTCAACAATTTATGACAAATGAAGAGAGCTACGGATCAAAAAAGTTTGAAAATCCCTGAGCTATCACATGGATAAATTTTATGTATAAATAGTATATTAATTTATGTGTATGTGTGTGTGCACACACTCACATATAAATACATGTGAATATTTGCATAGTAAAAAGCAGTTTACATGTAAAAAGCAGAATAGCAAATTATCTGAAAAGGCGAAGAGATATGAAGGTGGACAATCAAAATACCAGTTCCAGGATTGAGTACATAGAACTTTGTAAAACTTTGCGCAAAAACATGAAAGAAGATATAAGAAAATTCAATTGTGAGTTAGTAAGGAAGGCCATTGAAAGCAACAAGAGCCTTAGGGTTGTTAAAGGGAGTTTGTCTATTGGGAAGAAACACATCATTGCATTAAAAGGAGAGGATGGCACTGTAACAAGAAATAGGGAAGAAATACTTAGAAGAGTTGAAGAATTCTACAGAAAGCTATATGAAGGAAACAGTGGATTAAACGAAGACTCTGAAATAGTCGAAGGAACAGCTCCTAAAATCTTAAAAGAAGAAGTAGCATTTGCAATAAAAAGTATGAAGTAAGGAAGAGCCCCTGATGATTATGGCATTACATTAGATATCCTAAAAGAAGCTGGAGAATATGTAGAAGACATACTTGCAAAATTCTTTACCAAATGTCTTAACAGCGGTAACATACCAAACCAATGGGATTCTGCAACAGTAATTCTTTTGCATAAAAAAGGTGATAAAGAGGATTTAAAAAATTACCGACCAATTAGCTTGTTACCTGCTATTTATAAAATCTTCACAAAAGTGCTAACACATCGCCTGCAGAAAAAATTAGATGCAGCTCAACCAAGAGAACAAGCTGGATTTCGAAGTGGATTCAGTACAGTGGACCATATTCAAGTATTAAGAGAATTAATTGAAAGAACACATGAATATGAACTTCCATTGTGTGTGGCATTTATTGACTATGAGAAGGCCTTTGACTCTATTAAAACATCAGCAGTCATCAACTCTTTAAGATCAGCAGACATCGAGGATGTGTACATTGACATGGTGAAACGTGTGTATAAAAATGCAAGTGCAAAATTTCGGTTACATAAAGATACCGAAGCTATCAAAATTGGTAAAGGTGTGAGGCAGGGAGATACCATTTCTCCAAAACTTTTTACTTCAGCTTTACAGATGATTTTTCAGCAGATAAATTGGAATAACAGGGGAATAAAAATAAATGGTGAATATTTAAATCATTTGCGGTTTGCTGATGACATTGTTATTTTTTCAACGAACCCATCAGAACTCCAAGACATGGTACAGGAGCTCTCAACTAGAAGTAAAGAAGTTGGACTCAAGATGAACCTACAAAAAACTAAGATCATGTTCAATAATTTCGTAGAGGAAACAAAAATACAAGTTGACAACATTGAGCTAGAAATTGCTGATTCATATATTTACCTTGGCCAGCTGATTTCAATGGATGGCAACATTATGAAAGAACTCAACAGACGTATTAAACTTGGCTGGAGTGCATTTGGAAGAAACAGTTTTATCCTGAAGGGGAAATTGCCTTTGTGTCTAAAAAGAAAGGTCTTCAACCAGTGTGTATTGCCAGTCCTCTCTTACAGATCAGAGACATGGAGTCTAACAGTTGGAGCAATACGAAAGTTACAGACAACGCAAAGGAGCATGGAGAGGTGCATGCTTGGAATAACTAGGAGAGATCGAAAAAGAAACACTTGGGTGAGAGAGCAAACTAGAGTAGAGGACATCATTGTTAAAGTAAAAGGGCTGAAATGGCGATGGGCTGGGCATATTGCAAGAAGAACTGATCAACGATGGACAACAGAAATTCTGAACTGGATTCCAAGAGACCACCGAAGACCTAGAAAACGTCCTCAAACTAGATGGGTGGATGAAATAAGAAAACAGGTTGGGGTGACTTGGAAGCGAATTGCTCAGGATAGACTTGTGTGGAAAGCATTTGGAGAGACCTTCATCCAGCAGTGGATAGATAATGGTTGAATATGATGATGATTTGCATAGTAAGTAAAAAATCATTAAATTTATCTTTTACACCATGATAACAGAATGCTAAATATAATTTAGCTTAAAATTTAAAATTTCTTCGAAAATTTTAATTACGAAATTTTTTTGACCTCTTGACTGCTGAAAAATTAAGAAACAACGTATAATTAAAACACAGTAGAAATCATTCATAACGATGCCGATTATAATGGTCAACTGCATATGATGATGAAAACATGCTATATGAAGTTTAGTTCCTTATTATTTTACATATTAAACATTTCTCTTATAACATCTCCATGTACCATGTATAACACCTGTACCTTTTATAAGGATAATTTTTTTTCTGCATGAAATCACTAAAGCGATTTGACAGCCTATCAGAATCGAGTTATTGTCCAGAAGTCGGACACACATCATATTGTGGTTCAAAAAAGGTGGTTTTTTTTGCACATTTCACTCGTAGTTTTAAACATTTTAGCATTTTAAAGAGATGAAATAACTTCTGTGATGATTATGTGTATTTCAAAAATTTGGCTTATAGAAGGTACGGTGTTCAAATTCTGAAACGTACATTAAAAAGAACAATACATTAAAAAGAAGCTGACTAATTCCTCATCTTAATTGATTTTAAAATTGAAGCTTTGTAAAATAGCGTCCCAGTTTGCTGATCACCCAATTCGTTATCCATTTATTGTAAAATAGCATCCCAGTTTGCTGATCACCCAATTCGTTATCCATTTATACTGTGTTTTTTTTTTTGCAAAGATTGCTGACAGTTGCAGTGCCAGATTGTTCCATTCCCAACATTGGTTCCAAATATTCATGGTAGTGTTGTCTTTTGTCAATTCATTGATAACAAAAGAGTGCCTGGAATTTTGTCAATATCTGAAAAAATAACAGAAAAAAGGGCAGACTAAGGAAGCATTTTTTTCTTAAATCTTGTGGAATGTTTGTGGATCGATACGATAAATGTTTTCGAAAAATTGAAAAAAAAAATGTTTTTTTTTGGACAGAGCAGTTCTGAAACTCATTAACTGAAAAAAAAAATAAAACACTCCAACTTATGAACAAGAACGCTGTGCACCACATAATTTTAAAATGTTGCCATTCAAATAAGTTTCTCTTCTGCTATTGTGAGAGTTTTTAAATTGTAATTATTTGCAGTCATGAAAGTATCAATTTTATAGGTAAGTTTAGAATAAAAAAATATGAATATTCTTTGAAATAAATTTAGAATAAATAAGTGTAAAAATGTATCATCACATACTATAATCAGGGGTGACTGTAAATCCAAACCAGAAAATTCCCTGAAAAGTTACGTAATATTTTTGATAAAGACACTGATTTCCAAAAGAATATAAAAAATAAGAAACAAAATGGGATTTTTGTAATTTTTTTTAAAAAGAAATCCCGGAAGAGGCAAGTTGAAATTTCAAAAATTTATGGAAATCCTGGAACATAATCACTCCTGTATAATTTTAAAAAACATTGCTTATAATGACCAGATTTACACAATCCCTTGGAGGTAGTTATAAATGATTACCACTGTAGAAATGTTGGCACATCATACAAATTGAGTACATTATTTTCAATCAAAATATATATTACATTCAATTTTTTAATATACACAATGCCTAAAACTTTATTTACAAACAAGCAATATAATAAATAATATACTGTGCAGAAACAACTAACAATAAATACAACATTGTCACAGTTAAAATTTGTTGACATTATTAAGAACTTATTCAGGTCAATAATAATCATTACAGTAGATCAGTGGCTCCCAACTGGTGGTCCTCGAGATGGGTCATTAAAAAAAATTTATAAAAATTAATAAAATTAAATATAAAAATGAAACTGATGGTATATTTGTAGTATTTTGCCCCCCACTCTTGAAGAAAAGTTGGCTACGCTCTTGCACATAGGGAGTGAAATGAGGGATTTTCCATTGCTGCCAGTAGGGATTTCACCTTGACAGCACTGCTTTGTTTGGCTTCACTGTTGGCAACACTGCTTTGTTTGGCTTCACTGTTAGCAACACTGCTTTGTTTACATCTACATCTTTCCCAAAAAAAAAAGACCTGGCTCCCTTTTTTTTTTATTAAGGTCTTACAGTCAACTCATGCAGGGATGGATTTAGAGGTCATTCAAGGGTGGCGATTAATGACTTGATTTTTGAAAATGATACCTCATTGGACCTTTACCTTGTATCTTTTCAATGTTACATTTTCATTCAAGGGGGAGGGACGATCACCACCTCCCCATAAATCCACCCTTGCACTTGTGAGAATTCTTCAAAGTGGTCCACGGGTAAAATTGAAGAGGAAAAATGGTCCGCAGCTTAAACTGAGTTGGTAATCACTGCAGTAGATCATGTGGTATATTAGATAATAAATTATTCACAAAGAAAATGATTTCTCAGTGCCTGATGGAAGCTGAATCCACAACCGCTTGATAAGCAGTCAAGTACTCTTACCCATTGAGTTATAGGTGACGATCAAACTCCCCTCTGCGAGTGTATATAAAGCTTCACCATGGACAAGTTCGCAATTAGTGGGGCAGTGCTTAGACGGCCTTTTAAACCAAAGCAACAATAAAAGAAGCCAAATGTCCTACAGGCAAGACTAGCATTGATAGTTGTATATAAATATATTTTACATACAATATGCACATTTGTATACAATGTATATTATTTTATATACAACATACATATTTGTAAGACATTGTATATTTTATACATAATATACATATTTGTATATAAATATCAATTCTAATCTTGCCTATAGGATATTTGGCTTCTTTGACTTGTCCCCTTGGTTTAAAAAGCAGTCTAAGCACTGCCACATTAATTGTAAAGTTGTCCATATAGAAGCTTTATATTCACTCACAGAGGGGAGTTTGATCGTTGCCTGTATCTCAATGGGGTAAGAGCATTTGACTGGTTACCAAGAGGTTGTGGGTTTGGCTCCCACCACCTGGTGGGAGCCGAAGTTTATTTCTTCTATCAGAAACGTAAAAATCGCTCCCGATGATGCTATGGTGCCTTTTAGTGTTGTTTCACTTTTCACCTGTATTCCAACAAATTTGGCGGTATCAACAGCATTGGAGCGACTGAGGCATGATGGAAGCCTGGAAGAAAGAACTAGCCTTAGTCCGGAAGAGATATATTGCCTGTTCGAGTTCTGCTTGAATTCCACGGTTTTCGGCTTCAAGGGTAGATTTTACCGACAGAAGAGGTGTACGGCGATGGGGTCACCTGCTTCGAGTGTGGTGGCAAATTTGTGTATGGAGGCATTTGAAAACAGTGCTTTAGATGAGTGAATTTACTGTGTCAAGGTGTGGAAGCAATACGTCGATGATACGTTTGTTATCCTACCAAGGTCTTCAGTTACTGATTTTCATCTCTATTTGAACAGCTTGAACCCTCATATTCAATTTACATTAGAAGAAGAAGATAGAGGTTCATTACCCTTCTTAGATGTTCGGATAAATAGAGATGTGGATGGGCGACTGTTGACTACGGTGTTTAGGAAACCAACACATACTGATAGGTATCTTGACTTTCGTTCTCATCACCCGGCATCACACAAAGCATCTGTCATTAGAGCCTTGCACCGACGAGCCTTTACACATTGTTGTAATGATGACCTTCGCAATGTTGAATTACGACGCAATAAAAGCGTGTTGAAAAAGAACGGTTACCCGACTAAATTTATCGCTCGTAACCAATGTGGTGTTAGTGGTGGAAACAGGAATGTAGAGGATGAGACTAGGAAGACATCAGTGGTTTTGCCATATGTGGCGGGTGTCTCAGAAAAGCTGTCTCGAATTCTCAGTTGTGTGAATGTTAAGACCTACTACAAACCTGTCTACACCCTGCGTGATCTATTACTTAAAGTTAAGGATCGCGTCCCTGAGGAGGAAAAATCTGGTGCTATTTACCAAATACCGTGTGGAGACTGTGACAAGGTGTATGTTGGACAGACGGGAAGATCGATACGTCTACGAGGGAAGGAGCATATGCGTGCGGTAGCTAGGGGAGACGATTCAAACCAGTTGGCTGAACATGTCTTCAGGGAGGGTCACGAACCAGATTGGCATTCGATGAAAACATTACATCAGAATGTGACGAATCTGGGGAGTAGACTTTTTCTGGAATCATGGGAAACCTACGGTTTGAGGAGTCGTGCAATAAACATCGCAAAACCTCTACCAGAACCTTACAGGATTTTTGCAAAACCTCGAGTTGGGGGTGTTCATCTGACATCGTCGGGTGTGGAGGTTTCTCAGCCGGAGCTATCCCGCACCAGATGACGTCAGATGGGGATTCCCAACATGCGGGTATATAAGCTTAGGACTTTCACGAACTCTTCATTCTGCCTTCACTTGACAAAGGGAGCAGTTGGCTCCCGAAACGTCGTGTTTTTAAACCTTACGCCAGTGTCAAAATAACTGTTTGTTAATGCAATGTACATTGCCAATTAATTGAAATTTATCATAAAGGAAGGGAAAATTCTCCGTCGTCCGCCCGTCATCTATTTCCTGTTATGTATGCACACCAAAACATGCACATATTAAACAATTATAGCTTATAGTCAATTCTGTAGTAAAGATTTCAGTTAATCCAAACAGGTCTTGGTCCTTGGTTCAGATTAATAAGATTCTAATGTGAAGGAAATCAAAAAAGAAAGGATTTTTATTTGTGGAGGCATTATGAAGAAAGTTTCAGACCATGTGGTCAGCTTCTAATGAACTAAAAAAAGATGGGCTATGCTGAAGGATAAAAAAAAATTAAAAACATAAAAGTACGTGAAAATTATTGAATCTGGGAGGGAATTTTTGTAACATTCCAAAAAAAATATACTTTATATTTACTATACTTTCACTATGATCATTGACAGGTTTTGCTCATTAGAAAAATATGCAACATGTTGAAACAATTAAGATTAGAGTGTGGTGGTGCAGTTGCAAATAATGCTTTGCTAGGGAGGTTTTTTAAAATTCTCATTTTTAAATGTAATTTTGATGTTCCTTGACCCAATTATTTTCTCCTGACCAACGGATTTATGACCCTTACAATGGCAACATTAACGAACTTTGTGTTGCTCTGACAGGGTTCCCACTCACATTGGAAAGAAAAAAAATCCGGAGATTTCCAGATTTTTTCATGACTTTTCCAGCAACATTCCCTGATCAATCGCAAATAAAACTTTCAACTGAGCTTCATTTGCTGGGAAAACAGCTTCATGTTCACAGGCAATTTAGCTGTTCAAAACAGAAGTTAGGAAGGTTTTTCTGTGGACTTTACCAGGCTTAAGCAAAAAAAAAATTTTTCTCTGACCTTTTCCTGACTTTTAGGGACAATTTCAAATTCCTTGATAATTCTAAGTTCATAAAAATCCTGTCTGAAAAAGATAACACATGGCTACTGAAATAGCTGTTAATGAGATTAGAAAATTTTAACTGAAACAATATTGTGTTTATTGTTTATAAGTAATAAAATATTGGTATATAATTCTTAATACTGAAGCTCTGGTATGCTTATTGCTAAAATCACAGAATTTTTTGTTAGTTTCATATACAACAAATATATAATCTTGAATAATTAATTTCTCAAATTCTTGACTGCCTATTTCTGAGTTTTTTAAAAATAATTTCATATATTAAACATACAACAAATAAAGTGATTGGACTAACCAGCTTCACTGACATATTCGGTTTCAAGATTGACCATTGTTGTATAGCTACAGATAGGTAACAAATTTTCTGTAGAAGATTTATTCTGAAATAAAGTATCTTTTCCATATAATGATGCAAAAAGAGTAAAATCATAGTTTTCCATGAAATACGTTTTGTTATTAAAAACCATGCTGTTTGTCCTTTCTAAAAGCATTGAATGCTTGCTATCTCCCAAATGAAACATTCCTGCTGGCATGCATTTTTCAAAGGATTTATGAAAACTGGAATTTGTATCCAGAAAGCTGAGTTCAATCCTAAGGATTCCATTACGTGGCCAATCTTTTGACACATGAGACAGACAGTTTACTGGTGTTTGAATGAAGTTTGTATGAACATAAACTAAAATGAACAGCGGAACAATAGCCTAAAAAGACAATAATAAGCCATCAGAAAATATAAATATATTCAAAATATAGTGGTTTTTTATTAGTATATTTTATTAGATGTATACAACGAAGTAAATACTAAATAATATATACTAAGCTACCTGACCAAAATATTAGTGATTAGTTTATGTTGTACTGAGATAATGTAAATTCCATGTAGATTCATATTTAAAAATTCTACAAAAGTAATATTAGACTTTTGATTTACACATTTTATTTATCAATTTTTGAAATAACAAGGGAATCATAATTATTAGCATTTTAATTCATGCAATTATATCAATTCACAATCGTACACACACATTTAAAAGTATGCCATGAACAAATGAACTTCAAAGGTACAAAGAAATTTTTAAAAAACTACTAACAAGGAGAACCCACAGTGAGTGGCCCCGCCGATTTTGATGAAAGTAGAGCCAAAATAAGGAAATGCGTGTCTCGGCATTCGTGCCAATGCAACTTATTTTTAGAGATCCGAATTTTTAAAGATTT
>QLNU02015360.1:228346680-228367601 GCA_006491805.2 Dysdera silvatica
TATAGTTTAAAGAAAACTATAAATGAAGATTTTGTAACTGTTTGTTCATGCACTGATGATATTGCCTACAGTACTGGTGGATTTGGAAGAATGTTTCTCTTAAGCCTTTCGTTTATTCATAATAGATTAAAAAATTTTTTGAATTAGGAAATAGCAGGAAAACTGATCTTTTGCTATAGACTGCTTTATCGAAAAGATCAGCCTGAACTTAAATGCTAGTGAATTTGCTATGATGTAACCTTTGAATAAATACTATAAACATATATATAATAAAAGCAATCAGACAACTTTTAGTGGTTTATTATTTTTTCCATTTGTATTCCTTGATTATATTATCTGCTGTATGTTCGATTCGCTCCATATACATCTGATGAAGGCTGCCCTTTAGCGCAGCCGAAAGCCGGCTCATGTACCAATAATCTAACAAACCGCTCAAAGTTGTCTGATTGCTTTTATTATATTTATGTCAAGCGGTGTTACCTACCAAACATACTATAAACATCGTAACTAACCTATTTTACTTTAAAATGCATTTCCGTTTGCCATTTGGAGTGTTTTGGTAAGTTTTTAATGCACAAAATATTTATTTTCTGGGTTTCTGCTGGTTATTGCCACTTTCGTGGCAGAAATTAGTCTTTGCCATGCCGGTTTTAACCACTTTGGCAGAAACTTGCCAACCCTGCTATAGAGTGAATTTTTAAACTTTTGGTATAGTATGGTTAACGTTCCTTAACCACCTGATGCAGACAAAGTAGTAAAGCTGGTGGTACAAAGTAGTTTGTTTGTTTGTTTGTTTTTTGTTTTGCGGCTCAAAGACTACAGTGGTCATGCTGCGCCGGGACCTACAGTTTTCCGAGGAATCCGAACCTCTTAAGGCCTGGGGAACCAAACCCCGGACTACAGTGAGCAGTGCGATCTTTTATGAGATCTCTGAGTAAGCGTTCTTTTTGCACTGCTGGGAGTCGAACCCGGATTAGTCAATAGAGAACACGCTACACACTGCGCCACCAAGAGGATTGTACAAAGTAGTAAAGATCTATAAATCTCTGCTCTGTTATCACTGATATCACACATATGAATTCCTTATTTTGTAACACTTCATAATAACAGGATGGGAGTGAGTTTAGAAGTAAAAAATAGCTATTTTGGTGATTAAAATTATTAAAAAGGAGACAAAAAGAGAGCAGAATTTTAAAAAAAGAGACTGATTGTTTTGACGTGGACTTGCCTGAAAATTTTTTTTTCAAATTTAATGACCCTACCAAAAGGCTGGTTAAGTTCAGAACGAAATGTTAATTTATTAGATCTAGCAAAGTTAATTTCAAAATTCTTCCAGATACAATAAAAACCGTTATTTCGTTTTGAACATAGATGGGGTATGGCCAACATTTTCTTTATTTCAATACAAAATAAGATTTACAGAAAACAAAATTACAAGCATATACATACAAAATCTGGGTTCACAACTTGTTTTAGGACCCAACTTTGGCTATCCTTAGCCAAAACATAATAATAATAAAATAAATGCAATAAACACTAAAACCTAGATATCTACTAACCAAAATGAGAGCAAATTCTTTTAAATATTAAAAAAGTCCACATGTTCATTTAAACATTCTATGAAGGAGTCTAAATTTTCAGAACTACCTACTAATTTTTTTTACTATTTTTAAATCTTGATTTTAAAGAGCTATTATAAAGACACACAAAAACTGAAATAAACTATTTTGTCTTAGACTTTTTATGATAAAAGCTGGTAATGAGCATGATTTTTTCTATTTTCAACAGTTTGGAGCTCTTGAACTGTTTTGTATTATTTCTTTTCATAGTTTTTCATCAATCGAAAACCCTCTAGTATTTCTTTGACTACTTGAATCTGTACAAGGTCACCTTTCTCTAAACCTTTTTTCAGCTTTTCTGTAGCATTATCAAAGAAACATCTGCTGATTCTCTGGCGATTTCAAGGTTCTTCTTGTTTTTAAGAGTACATTCCAAGTCTTGAATTTTTTTCGTGGAAATCTCTGCCTCCTTCAGTTTTTGTTCCTCTTCCTTCCTTTACTTCTCCTTTTCTATATTCAGCTGCTCTTCTTTTTCTTTCAGTCACCTTTGTTCCCCCAGATATACTTAGTAATGCTTATGGGGAGTATGTGCCAAAGATATCGATTTCTTGATAATTGGTAAAAAAAAAGTTTATTTTTATATTGCTTCATTCCATCTTTGATGACCAGAATTGAATTCAATGTTCTGAGAGACATTTGTGGACTAACATCAAGAATTAACTTGGAAACTGAAAATCATCTTTCAATATCAGCATTTCCATGTGAAAGGCATAATACTGCTTTCACTACCTTGGAAATAATAGGATACTTGGGAGATCCATCAGTGGTTTTCAGAGCAAAAATGTGTCTCCAATATTTTTGATTTCAATAGCACCTGATTCTTCACTTTCCACTTGAAGACATTTCCACTCACCTAGGAGACTATCTTCACCAATATCCAAGGGAAGAACTCTTGCAACTAAACCATCGCAATCTATCGACAGCTTCTCTCTGTTTTTCTTTCTAACTTCTGTAAACACCCAAGAGCTTTTTTCATGAGGGTTTTCTTGATAAGGTGCATACAACCAGCAATATAATGTGATTGGACACACATTTGAAAATTCATTTTACTTTTTTGACCTAGCAAAGAAACTTCTTTCTCAACTTCACCAGACATATTAATAGATGACAGTTCTGCCAAATTTTTCTGCTGAAATAAGTTCTCATTTTCCCAGTTAAACGTGCAAAAAACAAAGTATGAACCAGTGGACGATTACTTTGAAAAGTTTTAATGAAGGCCTGAAATAGCTCAGCAGATGAAACAGTAAAGTGGAGGTCCGCCAACATCACAGGTTCATTTAATAATTCATCAACATTTTTTTTTTATAAGAGCTTCTCTGAATAGTGTCATTACTTTTCCTTGCAGGTACGAATTTCAAAAAACACTTATGGATAGAAGACCATTGCTTAACCAGTCTTTTGGCAGCATCAAAAAAAGTTAACCACCTAGAAGTAGTATGTTTACTGAGCTTATATGCTGATAGTTTAAGTTCATTCTGGATAGTTTCAAAATCTTGCCACCTTCACGGCCAATCACCAAAATAGTTGTGAATGTTTGTCACCAAAGTGGATATATCATTCTCACCGAAAGTTTCAAGAGCTTTAAGGAATGCATTGTGAACTGTGTGGATTGGGTAGGTTCAAATATTCACCAAGCTTTTGGACCTTGTTTGTAAAAGATCCCCATTGAATAACATGTGCAACTTTTTGTTAACGTTAGGTCCATGACAGCCTATCATTGACAGGTTATTTAAAAGTAGATTTGCGTAACTAATTGTTAAGTAAATCTCAGAGTGAAGTACAACTACATTAGCTTTACCAAGAAAGATGGTTCCCAAATGTTGGGAAACAACTTCGGTTCTGGTCTCTGACCAATAACGAACAGGGATTTGCAACTCTTTTTTGTTTTCAATATTAGACGTTTCATCATATGAAACAATAAAAAGTGTGGAGCCAGAATCTTCCAACATTTGATCATGAAAATATATACCAAGAGCATCTGTTATGAGATACTACTTTTTTTTTTTTTTTTTTGATTGAGAGAAAAGTCAAATGGAACTTATCCTGGAAATATGGCATTCAAAACTTGCTTCCAGTCACTTGAAGAATTAACTGAGGAACTGCTGCAAATATGCTTGAGTGCGCGAACTAACTCAGGAGTAGTTCCTTTCTCTTTGAGCTCATCAGCACAAAATGGTTAATGGGATTAGGCAAACTATCTGCAGCAATGTTAATAAAGGAGCTATCAGATCGTTCTTCATCTTGAAGTGTCGAAACAGGCCTGCACAAAGTCATCTGTTTTAGATTCACAGTCTCTCACAAGATTTTCTTACGTTTGACGTCACTAGCATGTTGTAGTAATGATGAACACCCTTATTTTCAATATTTACCACAGAAGTACATAGTTTGCAAAACGTCTCACATTCACTTTGTTTACCACACCACAATGAAAGTTCATTACCGGTACTGTCTTTTTGTTTTAACCGTAAGTTCCGAAACTTGCATTTACCCATAATGTATCTTTAGATTTTGCACTCAAATGCTTCTTTTACGTTTTCTTTCCCTAGAACCTCCATATAACGAAATGGATGGTTCCATAAAAAAAAAATTCTTTATATAGAAAATTCTCCAGGTGGAAACAATGCATGAACCAGGGCAGTGCAATATGATACCACAATTAAAATCCCATTTTTCAGTAAACGACTGTTTCTCATAAATAACATTGAGCCATTTAAAAATAGATGTTTTTAAGTGTGCGTATTGCAGGGACAGACTGGGTTCTCTCAAAGAATGCATACCTTGGATTATCGGAGGGCGCGAGTCCTATAGCCCATGAGGGTGCAAGTCCTATCGCCCATGAGGGCACACCAGGCGGCGGCTCAGTCCACTCCTGGTGTATTGTATTCCCATGGTATTAGGGAACCCGATGTTGCTGTAACCATTTGATTTTCTGTTTTGGTTGTTAAAAATTTCATTATACAGAAATTTATTTCGTTATGTAGAAACATTTTCCATGTAATGACCATGGGAATTTACCAAAACTTTGCTATAAGGAAGTTTGTTATATGGAGGTTTTACTGTATGTGTATATATATATATAAGGTGTCAAGTTCCAAATTCAGTCTTACCCATTTTTATCAATTTTGAGTATAAGCATATCGGCACTCCCAGTTTGCTTCTTCATCACAATGCCTTCTGAGGTTAAAGCAATCAATCACATACCCATTTTTTTCACATTTAAAATAGGCAGTGTGCATAGGTATATGTACTAACAAACAACAGTTTTGCACGTTTTTTCGAAATCAACAAAATGGATAAGGCGAAATTTGGAACTTGGCATCTCATATATATACTGACTCTACACAGTAAGATTTAAAAAAAAAAAAGACAATCATGACATTATAATGAAGTGCAGTTTAGTAAGGACAAGTTTAATCTAATTTGACCAGACTTCATTAGAGAATTGGATAGAATGTTTTATTAATTTTTTTGTTTGTATTACGATATTGGTATGTGATTGAAGAACTGTTGCCAATGTATTTGGAAGAAAAAGTATATAGAATATATGGGTACTTCCTTATCGTAACGGCCCCCGAAATATATCACCAAGATAGTGGATAATTCTCGCCAAAATCTTGCCACATGTTTTTATATTAGGAATCTTATTCTAAATCTATATTATTATATATAGAACCTATTCTATATATCTATTCTATGTATCTTATTCTATATATGTAACTATTATTATATATAGAATCTATTCCATATATAGCTATTCCATTATATTATATATTGAATCTATTCTTTATATTGTATATAGAATAAGATTATATCTATATATTCTACTCTATATCTGTTCTTATTTTATTCAATCTTAGGAAAAAACATGAGAATATTAATTTTATTCATAATTGGTTGTTTACTTTTACAATCATGTTTCACGAGCTTGGTGAAATCATAGCTGCGATCTTGGCATAATCTATAAATCACCAAATAAAGTTGGGGCCACTATAGTAAGGAAGTACCAATATATGCATATTATATTACTTTAAATATTCTCATAACACAATACACTATCTAAATTCCTCATCTTTTCTCCAGTATATTTGGCAACAATTCTTAAATTGCATGTAAATAATATCATTATACAAACAGTAAGCAAATTAATAAAACATCTACTTTAATTTCTTGATAAAGACTAGTTAAACCTGATGAAACATGTTGGAATAAGTCTTTTTTAAATCAAAATAAACATTTGTTAGATATACACAAATTATTAAAACTGATTTAAAAGTGCTTAATAACTCTCCACTCAAAAAGAGAAGCACAAATTAAACCAGAATGCCCCTCAAATAAACTTCATTGAGGAGATTATGAATCACGACTCACAAGGTGAAGCAGCTTTCTGATAATGTCTCAATATAACTCAATTCTCTATGGAGCTCATCCATGCATGTCTATGATGTACAAATAAGTTCCACAGAGAGCAGATTTATATCGAGGTGCTGGCAGAAAGCTACTTCACCTCACGAGCTGCCAATAACCATTATATTATCTAAAACAAACATGAAAATGAGAAAATGTGACAAAAAGGTGTTAGCTATCAAAATATTAAATTCTGCAATTACAGTAGTTCAACTTACATGGAATAACATAGCAAAGAAAAGTGTCGGAATATATCTGTAATTTACAACATTGACGAAGCCTTCGTTGTTGAAAAATTCAACGATGTTGAATTGAAGGATTAAAAAAATTCCAAATAAAAACGTTAAAAAATTTATATAAAAACATTTAGAGAGCAATTTCTTTGAAAAAAAGAGAGTTAGATATTAAATTCCTAAAAAATATACTTTGAGATAAATGAAAAAAAAAAAAAAAGAGAGACTTTTAGTTAGAAAGGACACTAGCTCCCATCCCTGTAATAATAAAATTTAATTTCAATGAATCTACATTTTTCTTATCAATGTAGTTTTCTATCAATATAAAAATAAGCTTAATAGTAACTAGTTATTTTTATGTTTCTATACTAAGCATATAACATCTCAATAAAATAGGGGTGTACAGTATACAACACCAGGGTTGTCCCAATTTTGCTTGACTCAAAAAAACACACTCGGGTTTAAAAAAAAATGTTCCCCAGTATTGAGAAAATGGATTTCTAATCACAATGTTGAATTCTGTATGCTCCTATTTCATTCATACATTACTTGCTACTATAGATATGTGTGTAAAATTAACCAATTATTGTTTATCATATTTTTATATTAACAGAAAAATACTCATTAAAAATAAAATTGTAGAATCTTACGGTTATACAACTCACAATAAAATGAGTTCATTTATTGATATCCACGTTATGGCTCTGCAAAAATTTATAAATCTTGACATGCCCCCTCCCCCACCCTAAGCTTTATCTTACATTAGTGTTTTCCATTGCTTTATCTTGCCAAATATTGCAGTATCTTCAAATAAGGTCTAAACTTATTCCACTTAATAAACATCATCCAACGACAGTTAAATACAGTCGAATTCAGTTAAGATGAGAAGGTAAGAATATGGAAAATTCCTTGTATTAGCCGTTACTGGTAAATCCCGTGAAGAGAATACAAATTTCAAACCACACACACACGTAATAATATATAACTAGGATGAACTTAGGTAATTTTCTTAATGCAAGATTTACTTTATATCATTTAATAAACATAGAATTTTCAACCTTACCTATATGGGGTCTATTTTTATTACACTGTAAATAAATACACATATGGTCTCATTTCGCTTAATTTCACCTCAATAGTTATTGAAAAAATCAGTAAGTTTTGATTGTTTGCTTAGCATATTCATTTATGCATCTCGTATATCGATGTTTTCTTTTCCTCAAAAAAACCCAACCCATGTGGTCTTCTTTGGGAATTTTAAGGATTTATTATTGTTATTATTAAAAACAGTTACTTAGGCTATTTTCAAATCTTTGCACAGATGGAAAATAACATAGCTTATCCTATATACTTCTAGTATTTCAGTCATTTAGAAAATGGCAAGGAAGAATTTCGAAACTCTAAAAATTTTAAAATTGGAGTTGCCAATATGTTCCTGCCATGCCATCTCATAAGTAACAGAATTATTGACAATTTATGTTGGAACAGAGATGGGGAAACTTTTTCATGTTGGAAGGCCCCATTAGTAATGAATAAGGTCACATTCAAAGAACTGCAATTCGATTCACTTTAAATGTACATTATATTTTAAAAGTGTAACTACATGTACTAATTTCAAAAGATGAAAATTGTTAAGCTAGATATAATTGAATTTAAGACCAATAAATTCACACACTAAAATTTCAAGTTTAACTTTTCTCTATTCTTTAGAGTGAGCTGAAATAAGAACTAAGAAACTTGTACTTTATCTATGAAATTGGTGATGGCATATATCCAAAATCATCATTATTTTTTTTTAACGGAATCTTTATTTTCCAGCCTTATTTTTTGTTTTTGGTACACATCTTTCATTTTTCTTTAATTAAAAAAAAAATTCACCTTTGCATTAAATAGGGATTTTTAAAAGTAAAAATTCCCAAACCAGCTTGAAAGTTGTTATTTTGTATGATAGCAAGCTTTTAAAAAGTCATTCTTAGCTTAAAAATATTTGTATTCTTCATAAATAATTGGTGTTAACTCTGATAATCTGCTGTATACTTTGTTGTATATAACTTTCTTTTCCATTTCATAAAAATATGGATAATATGTACATGTATTTAAATAAATCGAACACTACGCAGATTAAATTAAACAATATAAATCAATGTCATGGACCTGGTCGTGGGTTCAGGTCCCACCGAAGGCAGAAATATTTATTTTCTTTCGAACGTTTCACCATCTAATCACGCCATACCATCGGCGTTGGTATCACTACGCCAATAAACGTTGATTTATATTATTGTTCAAGTTGATGTACAAGTATTATTAAAAAATTCCATATTTCATGGAATATTTATACATATTAAAAAAAAAGACTGTTTTTGAATTTTTTCTTTCCTGTGTTAAGTTGGCAGGGCAGGTATATGATGAATATAAAGACTTTTTATCACAATTACAGTCGACCATGCTTAATACAAGAAGATAAGACTATGTAAAATTCCTTATATTAGTATACTCGTAAAACCCTTGAAAAGAATAAAAATTTCGAACTACACACAGGTAATAAAATAATTGCTAGAATTAACTTGGGTAATTTTCTTAGCGCAAAATTAACTTCATATCAGTTAATAAACATAGAATTTTCAGCCTTACCTATACGAGGTCTTTTTTATCACACTGTAAATAAATGCACATATGGTCTCATTTCACTTAATTGCATCTCAACAGTTATTGAAAAAATCAGTTTTGATTGTTTGCTTGTCATATTCATTTGTGCATCTCATATAACTATGTTTACTTTACCTCCGTTTCCGTCAAAAAGACGAAAAAATGGCATCGAAAATGGAAAAATCGCATTAAAGTTGGACAGATATTTTTCTCGTATTTGTCGAGATTCTGCTTTTGTGTTCGTAAAAAGCGTGAAATTCTTAATATAGTTAAATAGTGAACTAAACTTAACCTGCAGATTGCTCGTTTTAACCATGCTCTCGTGCTTGTATTGAGTTTGACTGTACATGTGGTTTTTTTTGTCACTTCCTATTATGTATAAATAACAGGGATATTGGAGGTGCATAGGATATGCTACATTGCTATTATTCATTTGTGTAAAGATTGGAAAATAACCCAAGTAACTGTTTTGAGAACCCAATTTGCCGCCCCCACAAAAATTTACTCGATAAAACCCATTTAAACCTAAAAACTCACTCAGGTTGTTTTTGTTTGTTTTTTAAAAACAGGTTTTATTCAACACTTGTACTAGTCCAATGTCCAGTCAGTACCTGTCCATGAGTCTAGTAAAACACAGGAAGGAGGAGACATGATGGGTTTCATACAACATTCTACCCACTTTCTCATTTTCGTTGGTTGATCGTGTTTTTATGGCACAAGGACAGCAAGGGTCTCCCACATTTTGATTTTGTCCATTTTTCCCCTGACTCGGAACATGTGATATGTAAGTTTGGAGATTGAAATTCCTTTTGACAGTCAGAAAAATGCGTTTGTTCTTGTCCTCGTTCGTCTAGTAGGTCAAGACACCACGGGCTCAACGTGAGGACCCTGGTTCGAATCCAGGATGAGGACGGCGCCTCTTTTTCTCCAAAATTACATAAGCTCTAGTTTGAGCTAATTATACGTGGGTGGCAAAAATTATTGTATAATAAATTCCCCCACGAAAACTCACAAAAATCTCGCCCCGGAGGCTTTTCTGTGTTGACCATATTTGGCAATTGTGTTATCCCTGTGAAGGGTAATAATATCTTACATTTCATTTTTTATTATTTTATACTTTTCTACATTTGTGCCCATATTTGATATATATTTTCTAAACCTCGAAATATAAGTAGGGTATTTTACTGTTGGATATCTCCTGTTTGTTTTCTGGAATTTATTTTTTGATAACTGTCAAAATACTGAACAATTGTTTGCATATTTTCTAAACTGAATTCATTTGCCAATTGATCGCCCTTTACAGTACAGTTATAATATTCGTCACCGACTATACTAATATCACTTTCTTCGTTGATACGGAAATCACAATTGTCTTCAAAATCTAAACTGATACTTTCACTGACATTGTTATTAAAAATTATGTTTTCGATTTTCGACAATACTTCCCGACTTTCCTCAAGTTCTTGATCAGTTATTAACGACGGAAGCGTGTCGTATTTATTAACGACCAAATTCAAAACGGATTGAATTATGTTCACTATATTTTTCATTTTCTCACAATCGGAAACGCCTACAACTATATTAACGTTACATTTGCGGACGAGTTCATATAGCTAGTGGAATGCAAAACTTGAATGTCCCTCCAACTCTTCAAAATTGTCACCAAATATCTATGCTAAAAGTTCATTTTTCATATTAATTTTTTTACACGGTTTGGATTAGCTGAGACATAATTTTTTATTTTTATCCGTTAAATACGATGATCGTTCATAATCTTACCGACTTCAAACCTACTTTTTCTCACATACAGGGCGGTTAAAAAATATCAAACCCGGCGAAAAAAGTGTCATTTTTGGACTTCAAATATTCATAAAAAATTGTCATATCATTTTGTTATGTCAAATCATGTCAAATGATTACATATTTGTGATCAGGAAGTCAAGCACTATATCTCCCATAGGTCTGATCTCAAAGTGCAGTGAACAGTGAAAAGGGTTTCCTTGTACGTATAATTATTAAAATTTGACGTAGGCAAAGCATACTTGAATTTAACATAGGCAAAGTGCACTTGAATTTGATATAGGGCACCTTGGGAAACCTGGATTTAGCAAAAGTGCCGAGAATCGAAAAAGTTTGGGAATCAATGTCCTAGTGAACCAATTCCCAAACTACAGTTACTTAACGGCATGCTATGTAAATGAGTTACCACTGCAGGACCCAATTTTAATTCTGAAAAATTGCATGTACTCAGTAACCAACTATACAGCAAGCTTAGCAAGTAATAAGACCACCATGATAGGGATACATACAGCAACTCTGTGTGGTATTGATTCAATGAGAATTCGAATGTTATTCTGAGGTATCGAAGATCACACAGAATTAACTAATTAAAGTACACAATTTGTTCTCAATTTGTGAGTTTTACAGTAAAAGGACAGTGAAGATCATACTGCAACAGGATCTACAGTTTTCCAAGGAATCCAAACTTATGGTTTAGGGCAGTGATTCTCAATGGGAACCATATAGGTCCCCTTGTGGGCCATGGCAAAGTTTTGGAGGGCCACAGGCTGAAATCATGAAATCAGGAGCATGGCCGTCAGAAGCATAGGGAAAGAGTGAGACTTGTCCTCCCTAGAATTTTTTTTAAAAAATTCATTTTTTTTTCTCAAGAGCAAAAATATGCAACCTCTTTATTCTATTTAAACTAAATAGTCTAATTATTTAATCAAATAACTTAAATAATTATTTAATCAAATAATTTAATTGTCACACATTTTTGAAAGCAGGTTTTTATTTCTGCTGAAGTAATCTTTGCCCACCCCTACAAAAAATTCTGCCGACGCCCATGATCAGGAGGCCATGAGACCTGTTTAGGGAGCCACGAGAAATTGACTACAAAATAAAATTATTACTAATTTAAAAAAGGAATGTCAAAGCAATATTAAATTATTTAATAATTGGCTGTTGATTGCTTCATTAGTTTTGAGGTAAATACAAAATACCTCAAAGAAATCTCTCATCTGGGAAAACTTTTTATGACTAGAGGTAACACCACAACATGCTGAATTTCAGTACTTACGTATTAGCCCGTCGACCATGTTTTGCCAAATCAAAAAACCATCGCCAAATGCCATGACACTTATGATTTTTATCATAGACGCATTTTTACGATAATTTCCATTAGCACAATGCAACTTACGATTTTTTTTTTAGATACATTTTTACGATGATTTTGCTGATGAAAAAATCGTTAGTTGACGTTAGTAAGGGATGTTTTCTGAGTTATCGTTAAAAAATTTATATATATATCACAGGGATCAAATGGGGGGGAGACCCCCCAGGCCCCCCACTCGTCGCTTCACGACTCGTGACCATTCTGATCACATTCGATGTGCGCTGCCTGAATTAGTAAACGATGAAAGGAGAATTCATTTTTCCTGTAAAAACAAAATCGCAGAATGCTCATCATTTGGTAATTACCGAAGAGTATAATCCATCTAAAATTATTAAAAACAAAAAAAAACAGGGTTCAGGCATGAAACAGCACTCATTCTGCAAAATGTCAACAAACAAACAAAATGGCGTCTCGCAAATAATCAAGGATCGTAAACTTACGATTTTTTAGACAACAAAAATATCGTAAAGTTACGATTAACGTGAGGGAGCATTTCTCCATCATTGACTGTCTATTGCACACTTGGCGACGATTTCTTATATTGCGGAAAAGGTAGATGGGCTAATACGTAGGTACCCGAATTTCTTGTCAAACTGAACGAGTCCCGAACCTGTGCAATGATAACACTGACTGATTGCTGGTGAGCAGAAATCATTTATTGTGGAATAAAGCATATGTCATTGCATATAAATATATCATATCTGGTTACAAAAGCCATAAATGAAAATCAAATGAACCTCAAGGGCATTTCTTTCAACCACTTTGGGAAGAAAATGAAGAATTTAAAAATCTATTCATATATACAGAAGTCTGATGGTTATCAAAAGAGAATTGTCTTTGCCGTTTTGTTACATTCTGGGATAGTATTATACAGGGTGTCTACTCACATTCTGTTTCAAACTTCCCTGACTTTTCCAGGTTTCCAGACCAAATCTTAATCGATTTCCAGTCGCTAATTACAGTAAACAACACACAATGCATTAAAATTTGTGTAATCAAAACAAGTTTCAAGACAATAAAATCCACGAACACACACTACAAAGCCGTTTAAAAAAGCCTCGTTCAATTACAGTGAATTTACAAATACTGTATTAAAAAATGCATTTCTTTACACTAAAAACTTGCATTAATTAAATATTTACAGCAACACTTTCATCCAGCCCTTTTTGAGTTCATTATAAAAGAGTTTAACTATATAATCGCAAAGCTGATGCTTCATCTTCTATTTCATTTAAAAGGTGTATGACTATATATAAGTCAAAGGAGATTGGTATGATCAAATTCCCATACAGATTAATTTAGCCAAAAATACTTTTTTTTAAGGTTTTAATGATAGATTTCACATAAATTTTTCTCCTGAGTAATATATTGCTTTATAATTTTATATAAATTATATTAGTTTTGGTGCAAAAGAGAATTTTTAGTAGTCAGAAATGTAAGTTTTTCAAAATTTTCAGCTTGCAATGTGGCACGAAAAGCACAGTTCAGAAAAATTATTTAATAGGCTATTTATTTATAGACACCCTGTTTTAATTTCACTACATATGAAATGAAAACCATCAACAATGCTGAAATACACAACATATTAATATTTCCTAAAACGACACACAACATGTTTCATATGAGTAATAAATATTTAGTTTTCTCTCTAACTATAAAGTTTACATATTAAGAAACTAATTTATAACTCTCATCCAAAAATATGAAGAATTTTTATTGTTTTAGTTAATGCCAAATATGCTTCTAGGTCATTCCATGAAAGAAGGGACATGACACCATAAAAAAAAAAATTATTTCTTTCGTAATAATATCAACAGCAATATATTCAATGTTTATTACCAGCATAATATATCACCTCAATAATTTTTTTTTATTGAGTGGCAACATTATAAACATGAGTATTGCTAAAAAACGTATTTTTCGGTTATATATGGCTAAAAGGATACAGCTCTTTACAAGCAAAATATATAACGAAATTAAATTATTTTTTCATCATTCTTTTTTTAAAGAGTTATATCTCTAATAATTTCAATAAAAATGGCAAATACAATTATATTTTCTTACTCTGAGATAAATATAATCCTCTCTCTTTTTTTTTTTTACAATGTGAGTGATCAAAACATACATATTTCTTTGTCACAAAATATGTAGTATAATAACATTGTTTAAAATTAGTATTCTCATTTACTGCCTAATCATGAATATTATACAGTTTAAGAAGGATGCAGTAAAAACTTTTATTATGAATATTACAGTTTGTGTAATGCTAGTAAACGGAATCATGTTAATGAAAGTTACCAAAACTCCCTTTATGCCTAATATTATTATATGTTGTTAATAACCAAAATTATTTTTTAAATTGAACAAAATACATTAACTGTAACTTGTATGTGAGTTTTTAACCATAACCATTTCACATATTTAACTGTGACACATTGTTTATCAGATTGAGCACATGGTTTAGCTACTTTAAAGTTGTTTCATTCAAGCAAATATGTTTTTTAATTAACCTACACAAAATTTCTTAACCATTTCATATACTTAATTAACTGTGACACATAGTTACAAAAATAAGCACATGGTTAAGCTGTAGTGTTTGGAAAGTTTTGTTTACTTAAAGCAGTCGAGTATTTTTAAAAATGCCTTTAACAGCAGCTGAAAAGATGACGCGTATGAGAGAAAATTTAAAAGTTAAAGGTAAATATGAAGAATACAAACAGAAGTATAAGAACACAGCAAAAGAAGTAGAAAAAAAAAGAGAAAGAACTTTCACCTCAAGCTAAACTTACGCTTGATTTGAAAAAGAAAATGATATCAAGAGAAAGAGTTGCATAATATTGAAGAAAGAAGAAAAAGTAAATCTTTCTGTTACACCTGGATCACCTATATCTTCATACAAAAATTCTGCATCTTTAGGTAAAGCTGTAGCTAGAACTTGTTCTGTGCTTCCAAGATCACCATGTAAAAGGACTTAAGTGATTAAACAGCTATGCAAAGAAAATGAAATTTCACTTATATTTTCAAAGCATAATGAAGCTAATTTAAAATCTACAGCACTTAAGTGTGAAACAGTGGAAGCCATTGTTAAATTTTATCAATGATAAGATATTAGTAGACAAGCTCCTGGAAGAAAAGACGTAATGACTGTCATGAATGGTACAGAAAAAACTAAAATTCCTAAAAGGCAATTAATGTTCAGCTTGAAAGACATATGCTACGAGGCTTGTCCAAAAAGTAAAGACCCATCACATATAGGCGGAAAATTAAGTTATTTTTGCACACGTAGACAACACTGGCGTTGACCTTGAGAATTTTGCTTTCCCCTCACGGTCGTTCGCCATTACCACGCTGAGTCTCATTCGAGTAGTACGTGTTCACAATGGCTGCGCTGATTCAGAATCCTGCCAAATGTGAAGTGTGATCCGTCATACGTTTTCTCGCTGCAAAACGGGTGCGCCCAGTGGATATTCACAAAGAAATTGTTTCAGTTTATGGAAATGTTATGAATCAACGAAATGTTACGAAGTGGTGGAGTGAATTCTCTGGAGGTAGGACTGATGTTCATGATGAACACAGGAGTGTTAGGCCATCTGTGATCTCTGATGAACTTCTTCAAAGAACTTAAGAAGCAATTCGTGCAAATCGGTGTCTCACAATAAGACAATTGCATGAAATCATCCCTGATGTGTCTAAGACAATTCTTCATAAAGCTGTGACTGAAACATTAGGGTTCAGGAAAGTGTGTGCGTACTGAGTACCCAAAATGTTAACGGACGAACACAGGCAGTGGAGTTCTATGACACTGGGGTACAAAGCTAGTACCCAGACTTAACAAGTGTTTGGACAATGGCGGAAATTACGTAGAAAAATAAAGTATGTATCATTTAATAATTTGTAATGGACGTTTTGTGAAAAAATAATGTTTTGAATGAATACTAGCCATTGAGTCTTTACTTTCCGAACAACCCTCATATTTTTTCCGAAGATAATATAACAATTGGTAAAAGTAAATTTGCAGAACTCCGTCCACCACATGTCATTCTCAACAGTAAATTACCACACAATGTATGCTTATGCAAACATCACGAGAACTGCATCACTGCTGTAAATGAATTACACAATGTAATCGAAGATGTTCCTTTATACAACTTTTTACAAATGCTTTTGCTGCATTGTTCCTCTGTAAAAATGCTAAAATAGATTGCCGGCTGGACAATGCAGTAAATGTAAAGAAAATTTACAAAATCAGCTTCAGAAAAAATGCCAAAATTATGAAGACCTTGAAGTGAAGTGGTTGGTTTGGAAAATGCAAAATGGATGGTTAAAAAAAGTTCAAGAAAATGGTAGGATACAAGACTTAAAAAAAGAGTGTACTTAATCAAGCAGAATTGTTTTTTAAGCATTACTATATTAAAAGACAACAAAATGAAAGTTACCAAGATGACAAAATCAAAGTAAAGACTGATATGAGTTTGGCAGTTATTCACATAGACTTTGATGAAAACAACACACGTGTTGCACATGACGAGATCCAGAGTGCACACTGGAAACAAAACCAAGTAAGCCTTTTTACTGCTGCAGTATGGCCTTCTGGAATTTTTCAGTCATACGCATATGTATCAAATCATCTTAATCATTCTAAAGATACAGTAGTCGTATATATTGACAATTTAATTAAAGAATTACTTCCATTGATAACAACAATGTGTATTTGGTCAGATGGACCAAGCTCTCAATTTAAAAATCAATGCATACTTTTATCTTTAAGCACATTGGAAGAAGAAAACAAAGAAAATAATCTGGAATTATTTTGCTTCCTCCCACGGAAAAGGACCCGTGGATGGTACAGGGGCTGTTATAAAGCATCAAATGTGGGTGAAGGTTAGAAGCCGAAAATATATTATGATGCATTTGATTTTGTACAAGCTATATATATAGTACATCGAAAGTAATTATAAAGGAAATAACAAGTGACTGCATCTTAAAGAGAAATGAATATCTTAAATTATCATATTTATTCAAGCGTGCGGAGGCCATCGTAAGTATTTCAAACATGCATAATGTAGAAATGGTAAAATTGTTACACGATTTACAACTAAAGAAATAGGTGAAAATGTATATAAAGAAAATGATTTAAAACTGGATGACTGGGTGGAAGTAAGCTATGAAGGTAATTTGTTTCTTGGAGTAATAACTGAAATCATAGATCGTTGAAAGGATATTAAAGTTAATGTGATGGAAAGCGTTAGATATTTTTGAAGTGGCCAGAAAAAGAAGATGAAATTTATTATACGAGCGAAAACATTATTAAAACAATTGATTCTCCTATTGTCATAAATGCAAGAAGACATTTTCAATTTAATTGAACTTATAGCTTTCTAATTACTTTTTAACATAAGAATTTAATATTTTCAAATTCAATGTTCCTGAATATTTCTCAACAATTAAATTTAACCATGATTGATGTTAGTATGATAAAATGTAAAATTTTGAAATTAAACTTAATAATAAAGTGCCAGAAATATTTGTAATCAACTTAAAAATATACATTATAATAATGCATAACTTCAAAATGACTTTGATTATTTTAGACACTGTAATGCAAGTGACAAATGTTTATAGCTATATTTTAAAATTTATAGATTTCACAAATTGAATAATAAGACTGTTTTTTTGAATCTTTTTACATATGTGATCAAAATTTTAAGACCTTTCAATATTAAACAAAGCAGAACTTTGTAACTGAAACCAAGTTGCAAAAAACGTTGTCCATATTCTGTAATGCGAGTTACCAACAATCTAATTCAATTTTAATTATAATTAAGAATCAGATGTTAACAATTTTGTAAATAACAGGTTAAGACAAAGCTTAAAATATAAACTAAAACAAAGTAAATAACTTTGGTTTTTCCAGTTCTTCAATTTAATATTACAATATTATACTCATTTTGTAATGCGAGTGACCATGGAATGACCCTTCTAATTAAAACAACTGAGTGTTTAGAACTATCTTGACATACTCAGATTTGTCTACTCAAATTCTGTTTCAAACTTCCCTGACTTTTCCAGGTTTTCCAGACCAAATCTTAATCGGTTTCCAGTTGCTAATTATGCAGCGCATTAAAAATTGCATAATCGAAACAAGTTTCAAGACCATAAAATCCACAAAAATAGGGTCACTGCACGAGACATCACCCACTTACTTCACTTTTCACTAGAAATCACTAAAAATTGCACTAGATGAATTTTTGACGTAAATCACTTCAGGCTAGAAATCGCTAAAAATTGCACTAGATGGATTTGTAACGCAACAGAGTTACTAGCCCGTAGCGGGAAAGCAGATCGGCTGGAGAGCAATCCTCCTGCGCATGTTTGTAGACTTCGCCAAAATTGGTATTAGTGTTTCCCCACAATAATAATACGTACTTGGCTAGAAAACTAACATCTGACCAGAAGAAAAAAAAACTTAGAGATATTTTAGAGGAGGTATTTTGGAGAAATTATTTTAGAGATGGTATTATAGAGGACGATTTTTAAGAAAGGTATTTTAGAGGTGTTTTTCTAGAAGAGATATTCTAGAGGAGGTATTTTAGAAAAGGTATTTTAGAGAAAGTATTTTAGAAAAGGTATTTTAGAGATGGTATTGTAGAGGACAAATTTGTGGAAAGGTATGTTAGAAGAGGTATTGTAGAGAAGGTATGTTAAAAAAAGGTATTTTAGAAGAGGTACTTTAGAGGTATTTTAGAAAAGGTATTTTAAAAGAGGTATTTTAGAAAAGGTATTTTAAAGGAGGTACTTTAGTGTGGTATTTTAGGAAAGTTACTTTAGAGGAGGTATTTAAGAGGAGATATTTTAAAAGAGACATTTTAGATGAGATATTTTAGAAGGGGTATCTTACAGGAGGTAATTTAGAAAAGGTATTTTAAAGTAGGTATTTTATTAGATCTAGCTAATATTTTAGAAAATCTAGCTTTTTTTTTAACAGATCTAGCTAATTTATACCGTGCTTCAGCATTACTAGAACGAAGTCTGGCGTCGCATATGTAATACAATGATAACTGGTTTGAGACGCCATTTAGTGATTGCATCATATTTCTCTCTCATCTGGTTGTGTTCGTTGTAGTGAAAATGTCTGAAAAACATGACAGTAAGTCACCTTGTACCGATTGACAGTTTTTAGAGACACAGACTAGATTTAGGGGGGTAACGTCTCGTGCAGTAGCGACCGAAAATAAACTCCAAAATGCAACTCCAATTACAGTGAATATAAAATTCAAAAAAAAACTGTATTAAGAAATATATTTCTTCACTAAAAACTTTGCGTGGTATTTACACCTACGCTTTCTCTTTGGTTTTCTGACTCCAAGACGCTACAGTGAATAAATATGGCTGGGACCTACTGTTTTCCGAGGAATCCGAACCTCTTAAGGCCTAGGGAACCAAACCCCGGACTACAGTGAGCAGTGCGATCTTTATGAGATGAGGGAGTCGAACCCGGATTAGCGGCGCACTAGGAGAAGGCGTTACCACACTGCGCCACCGCAGGGCCTAATTATTTACAACACTTTCATTTGGCCCTTTTCAAGTTCATTATAAAAGAGTTTAACTATATAATCGCAAAGCTGATGTTTCATCTTCTATTCCATTTAAAGTGTGTATGACTAAATATGAGGGAATGGAAATTGGTATAATAAAAATTCCTTACAGATTGGATAATTTAGCTAAAAACTTTTTTTTTCCAAGTTTTAGTTACATATTTGGCAAACATTTTCTCCTGAAAAATATATGGGCTTAATAATTTTATATAAATTATATTAGTTTCGGTGCAAAATGATAACTTTTGGAAGAAGTTTAGTCAAAAGTACAAGTTTTTCAAAATTTTCAGTATGCAATGTGGTATGAAAAGCACAGTTCAGGAAAATTATTTTAATAAGTTATTTATTATAACAATGAATTTCAAATTTCCCTGACTTGGGCCTTTGTATTTCAAATTTCTCTGACTTTTCCAGATCCGTAAACACCCTGCATTCTTCATGTGCAGTTGTATCAAATGAGAGAGAGAGAGAGACATTATAGTATTACTTATTGAAATAATTTACCCTCTCTTAAGTGCTACATGTTATAAAAGTCCCCCCCCCACCACCACCACCTCACTGCTTAACTGAAACATTTTAAAAGCACAATACATTTACATATGAACAGAATTATTAGGATTTAGACCTCAAAACCCTTGGTGAAAGCAGTGAACTACAGATCTAACGTTTTTCTTTTTTTTTTTTGATGTTGCACAGCTGACCAAAAATAACCTTCCCATATAATAAAGAACCGAGAAAGAAAGATGGCTATAAAAATGTTATTTTTATCACAGAGGATTTTTTAAAAGGCTTGGAAAATGTGTAAAATGTCATTCAGTTTTCCTAGAACTTGAACTTTTAAAAATATTTTATTCCAAATAAAAATATGAATTAAATATGGCTCTGAAACTTACTTATGAAACAAAATAATTGACTGTCCCTTAAAATTGAAAATAAATGTATAAAAAAACTTATAAAAAAACACACTGGTCATGTTAAATAAACGGTCAGCTGAACTTAACACAAGGTCAACAAATCAGTTTTTAGCGGGTCACCGAATTCCAGTGTTGCTAACTTGTTTTCACTTCCGCATATAACGTAGGCATTTCATTGGGTTCTTTCTGATCAGAATTAGTGTGAAGAATATTCACTTCCGCGTTAGATTCATGCTCGCAGCAAGATCAATGGCCAGTCTCACTTCACGAACAAATTCCTACTTTCTGCAATATTAATAATATTCTTGTAATTACGAAGCGATCACGTCAGTCAG
>QLNU02015360.1:228367701-228385724 GCA_006491805.2 Dysdera silvatica
ATAAATATATGAATCAGCAATTTCTAGCTCAATGTTTTCAACTTGTGTTTTTGTTTTCTCTACGAAATTATTAAACATGATTTAGGCTTTCGTATTCATCTTCATTTATTCATCTTCAGTCCAAATTATATATTTCTAGTTTAGAGATTCTGCACCATGTCTTGGAATTTTGATGGGTTCGTTGAAAAAAAATAACTATGCCATCAGCAAATCGTAGATAATTTAAATGTTCACCATTTATTTTTATTCCCCTGTTATTCCAATTTATTTGCTGAAAAATCATCTGTAAAGCTGAAGTAAAAAGTTTTGGAGAAATGGTATCTCCCTGCCTCACACCTTTACCAATTTTGATAGTTTTGGTATCTTTATGTAACCGAAATTTTGCACTTGCATTTTTATACACACATTTCACCATGTCAATGTACACATCCTCGACGTCTGACGATCTTCACGAGTTGATGACTGCTGACGTTTTAATAGAGTCAAAGGCCTTCTCATAGTCAATAAATGCCACACACAATGGAAGTTCATATTCATGTGTTCTTTCAATTAATTCTCTTAATACTTGAATATGGTCCACTGTACTGAATCCACTTCGAAATCCAGCTTGTTCTCTTGGTTGAGCTGCATCTAATTTTTTCTGCAGGCGATGTGTTAGCACTTTTGTGAAGATTTTATAAATAGCAGGTAACAAGCTAATTGGTCGGTAATTTTTCAAATCCTCTTTATCACCTTTTTTATGCAAAAGAATTACTGTTGCAGAATCCCATTGGTTTGGTATGTTACCGCTGTTAAGACATTTGGTAAAGAATTTTGCAAGTATGTCTTCTACATATTCTCCAGCTTCTTTTAGGATATCTAATGTAATACCATCATCACCAGGGGCTCTTCCTTTCTTCATATTTTTTATTGCAAATGAAACTTCTTCTTTTAAGATTTTAGGAGCTGTTCCTTCGACTATTTCAATGTCTTCGTTTAATCCACTGTTACTTTCGTATAGATTTTTGTAGAATTCTTCAACTCTTCTAAGTATTTCTTCCCTATTTCTTGTTACGGTGCCATCCTCTCCTTTTAATGCAATGATGTGTTTCTTCCCAACAGATAAACTTCCTCTAGTAATTCTTGCCAAATGTGTTAACAGCGGTAACATACCAAACCAATGGGATTCTGCAACAGTAATTCTTTTGCATAAAAAAGGTGATAAAGAGGATTTGAAAAATTACCGACCAATTAGCTTGTTACCTGCTATTTATAAAATCTTCACAAAAGTTCTAACACATCGCCTGCAGAAAAAATTAGATGCAGCTCAACCAAGAGAACAAGCTGGATTTCGAAGTGGATTCAGTACAGTGGACCATATTCAAGTATTAAGAGAATTAATTGAAAGAACACATGAATATGAACTTCCATTGTGTGTTGCATTTATTGACTATGAGAAGGCCTTTGACTCTATAAAAACATCAGCAGTCATCAACTCTTTAAGATCAACAGACATTGAGGATGTGTACATTGACATGGTGAAACGTGTGTATAAAAATGCAAGTGCAAAATTTCGGTTACATAAAGATACCAAAACTATCAAACTTGGCAAAGGGGTGAGGCAGGGAGATACCATTTCTCCAAAACTTTTTACTTCTGCTTTACAGATGATTTTTCAGCTGATAAATTGGAATAACAAGGGAATAAAAATAAATGGTGAATATTTAAATCATCTGCGGTTTGCTGATGACATTGTTATTTTTTCAACGGACCCATTAGAACTCCAAGACATGGTACAAGAGCTCTCAACTAGAAGTGAAGAAGTTGGACTCAAGATGAACCTACAAAAAACTAAGATCATGTTCAATAATTTTGTAGAGGAAACAAAAATACAAGTTGACAACACTGAGCTAGAAATTGCTGATTCATATATTTACCTTGGCCAGCTGATTTCAATGGATGGCAACATTATGAAAGAACTCAACAGACGTATTAAACTTGGCTGGAGTGCATTTGGAAGAAACAGTTTTATCCTGAAGGGGAAATTGCCTTTGTGTCTAAAAAGAAAGGTCTTCAACCAGTGTGTATTGCCAGTCCTCTCTTATGGATCAGAGACATGGAGTCTAACAGTTGGAGCAATACGAAAGTTACAGACAACGCAAAGGAGCATGGAGAGGTGCATGCTTGGAATAACTAGGAGAGATCGAAAAAGAAACACTTGGGTGAGAGAGCAAACTAGAGTAGAGGACATCATTGTTAAAGTAAAAGGACTGAAATGGCGATGGGCTGGGCATATTGCAAGAAGAACTGATCAACGATGGACAACAGAAATTCTGAACTGGATTCCAAGAGACCACCGAAGACCTAGAAAACGTCCTCAAACTAGATGGGTGGATGAAATAAGAAAAGAGGTTGGGGTGACGTGGAAACGAATGGCCCAGGATAGACTTGTGTGGAAAGCATTTGGAGAGACCTTCATCCAGCAGTGGATAGATAATGGTTGAATATGATGATGATGATATATATTTTAGGATGGTCCTTATTAACACAGAATTTTTTTTTTATTTTAATTTTCCATAGTCTGACCTCCTAAAATTGTTGCGTTTGAAGAAAAAACATATAAAAAATTTGGGGAAGATTGCACAATTTTATGACACGTCACATGCAGTCCAAACTGTGGAAGTGGGTTGCATTGACAGTTAACATAGGGATACATTGTGTGCCATTAGTTTACATGGTAACATACATACAAATAATAAATATCATACAAATAACTTTTTTTGTATGTTAACAATAATAAGAAACTAACAATACAGTCATTATTGTCATTTATCTATAGTTTTAGAATAAAAAAATTGCTTCGAATGTAGGCCGACAACTAAGACATAGTAAAAACTAGGAAGCCATTGGAAAGTATGTAATTTATGGTGATCTGCTTCTTGTCAGTGCAGGAATGGCCATAAATGTGCTTACTATAGATTAGAAGGTTAGCAGGGATTTCCCTTACATGCAAGAATTCGTTTCGTTCAATTCACTCAGGAACGGAAAACACTATGCAGTCGCAAAAATAGTGCAGTTTTTCATTTCTTAGTTATGGAACTTAGTCAGTTAATTGTTTGTTTGTTTGTTTTGTGGTTTTACGGCTCAAAGACTACAATGGTCATGCTGCGCCGGGACCTACTGTTTTCCGAGGAATCCGAACCTCTTATGGCCTAGGGAACCAAACCCCGGACTACAGTGAGCAGTGCGATCTTTTTATGAGATCTCTGAGTAAGCGTTCTTTGTACACTGTTGGGAGTCGAACCCGGATTAACGGCGTACTAGGCGAACGCGTTACCACACTGCGCCACCGCAGGGCCCAGTCAGTTTCTATTGCAGTGTTGTAATAAAACAACATGGCTTCAGCTTCACCTGTAACTTGTGAAGACACCAAAGTTTGGCTCGTAGGACAACCAATGAATATTATTCCTGATAAGAAACTCCCGTCAAAAGGAAATGTTCTGTGTCGTTTGTTCTTCCTTATAAGAATGGAGAAGAAAACTTAAGGATGCTTCAAGTATCATAAGGCAAGAGTTTCTGTCAATCTGGAGGAAAAAGCCTGAATACCTACCATGGCTGACTATAATATCATCCCGGAAGTTCAAAAGGAGTACAACAAGTGGTGCGCTCTTTGGAAGGGAAGTTCTCAGTGATCTGAACCACAGATAAAGAAAAGTAATTCACCAAAGAATTGCCTAATCTCTTCGATATTGCCCATGCCAATGCCCTAGACATGATTACTTTTTTTGAAGACAAAGAGTTTTTTTTTGGCCCAAAGAGAGAAGGGAAGGAAGGGATAAATGTACTGAGTAGATAAAAAGTTGGCAAGACAGGAAGCCTGAAAAAGACAGAAGACAACCTTGATTGACTGAAACAAAAAGGCACGAAAGAAAGAGAAAAGTTATCTGCAAAAGTTTAACCATCCTCATGGAGTAGCAGCAGCGCTGAAGAGGAAGATTACAGAAGAACCCCAGCAGGTTTTGCAAGGGAAAAGAAATGAGGTAGGTTAGGTATTGTTTTGCCAGTGGTTTCTTCAGCACTTGATCACACTAAGGTGATTGACCAAAATGCAGTTTTCGTGCTCTCAGCAGTTGCCGACACTTTGGGACATAATGTAGAACTTATTTCGATCAACCACAGCACTATATGTAGATCAAGACTATGCAAGGAAATCATTGCAGACTTGCTGAAAGAAACCTTCGATCCCCAAATACCCCTCACCATTCATTGAGATGGAAAAGTCCTTTCGGAACTCAAAGGCACAGGTAAAGTGGACTTACTTCCAATCCTTGTTTCTGGGGCAGTTGTATCAAAATTTCTTTCCGGCACAGGAAAGGCAATTGCTAAAGCTGTGATGGATTGCCTAGAAGAATGGGGGATCAAGGACTATAACCAAGCAATGCCATTTGAGACAACAAGTGTTAAACATGGGTCAATGGCAAGGCCTTGTGCACTTATTGAATTGAATGTTGGAAGAAACCTGCTGAATCTCACATGTCGACGCCACATCATGGAGATTTTTGAATGAAATGTTTTTGCCGCATGTGATACTCTTCTGGTCCTGACATCTTGCTTTTTAAGTGTTTTCAACAGCAGTGGCAATTCATCAACCAAATGAATTTTGAAGTCATTAAAAAAGGGGCAACAGAACGGGAAAATATCATCAACTTCTATAAGCAACAGTTAGCTGACATCCAACAATGCAACGACTACCAGGAACTAATTATGATTTACCTTGGTGCTGTTCCTTCCCGACGAATCGGGAATTGTTCCATGCAGCCTGGAGCCCTCCAGCGTACTAGATGGAAGACCCACATCATCTATGCAATAAAAATATGCCTTTTTCATTCTCAGTTTAAAATGACAAAACCTGAGAATGTCGGCAGGAGAAATTCGCAGCTTTTGCCATCAGTATGTATGTCAGATCATGGTTTGTATACCCACTTGTAGCTGCTGACCCGGCCAACAACCTTGCTTTCTTGAAACATGTGGTATCTTGTAACAACAAAGTCATCTCAAGTGTAGGAATTACAGCAAGACCGTAGCCAGGATTTAATTTTTGGGTGGGTTCAAAAATTTTTACAGCATGTATCGATACAATCACAGCATGCAAGGCCGTAGCCAAGTCCCATTAAAAATTTAGTTTCGGTGGGGGGACCAGTCCCTAAAATCCCCCTCTGGATATGGGCATGAATTACAGCCTTTTCCAGACAGCTGTGGTATCTAAACGAATTGTTGGTGTCACCGTTTTTTTTACTCTGACATACCCATGCCATTGAAGAGGGACATGATTAATGACTTAAATAAGGATGGGATGGATAATCCTGCAAAGAGGATCGATTGGGATGTAACCAAATCTATTTATGAAAAGATGACAGACTTTGTGACTAGCTCATCCTGTCGTTTTTTTCAAATGTTGGATATAAACATTGTTTTTTTCTGTCGACCCCAACGAGTAGTATGACTCACCTTATTATCAATCAGTCATGATTATAGTTAAAGCCCTTAAGGTAGTAAATGATTCAGCCAATAACGTGGTGTAGTACTAATGCAGGACTACAACAGTATTCTCACAAAGAACAAAGACCAGAAGCAGTACCTTATGCAAATTGTGGAAGGACACAGGAAAAAATTTGCAAATGCACTAAAAGAAATGTGAGTAGCAGTAAATAGCAAACAGAATAATTGAGCAGTGCTTAATGCTTTTCTGTGGTCAAAAAGACAATAGACATCCTTTTTTGCTTTTACAATGCATAATATAAGAATTTATCAAGCAGATTCTTATAGACAGTCTTGTGTTTCAATAGTATGGTAAAGTAATAGAAGTAACTAAACTTCTAGCTCCATCTGAAACCTCTTAAAATTGTCAGATCAAGCTAAAATTCAAGGTAATTTACCTTTTTTTTAACTCACTTAACAACATTAACATTTTTAATCAGTTTTTAAGGACCACCCTAATATATATATTATACTCATAAGTCTTTAAATTGTCCTTCAAGTGCCATCACTTGAAACCACCAATGCTTCGCCTTCGATACTTAATTTTATGACAAAGGAGGATGCCAAAAATGGCCCATGGGCGTTCCACAACAAATCAAATGCCATTCGACGCGCCTCACTGAATAGATGAAATATGTCAATGGACACAAAGCTGTCAGATCATACAGTCATGAGTTAGAGGTCATAAAAGGTCATTCTGTGAGGAGAATCTCCAATGTTATTAGGGTTTTATCTATCAGCGTTCCGCAACAAATCAGACGCCATTCGACGCGTCTCACTGAGTAGATAAAAAATATCAATGGGAGCAAAGCTGTCAGATCATGCAGTCACTAGTTACAGGTCATAGGTCACCCTACGAGGAAGGTCTCCAATGTTATAGTGATTTTGTCAATCAGCGTTTCGTAAGAAATCAGGCGTCGTTCAACGTGTTTCACTGAGTAAAAAATACTATTGTAATAACGTTTTCACTATCATTAGCTTCATCGTTCTTTCCATCATTTAAAAGATCTCATGCTACAATATGCATGTTAATGTTTTTTAAGAACAATGGTCATCTGTCACCGCAAATCTATGAGTGGAGATTACGCCAAGAGTGTAACACAGTCTACTCTCTGTAGCTATGACCATGCAGAGTGGTTCTTAACTTCGGTGTTCATAATGGGAACCGGTGTATTTTATCCACTAGGCTGCCGTTGGCCGAACGCCAATAGACAAAATCCCAATAACATTGGAGATCCTCTTCATGCGATGACCTTCTATGACCTCTAACTCGTGACCGCATGATCTGACAGCTTTGTGTCTATTGACATTTTTTATCTACTCAGTGAGACACGTTGAATGGCATCTGATTTGTTGTGGAACACTGATAAACAGAATCCTAATAACATTGGAGATCCCCCTCACAGGATGACCTTCTGTGACTTATAACTCATGATTGCATGATCTGACAGCTTTGCGCCCATTGCATTGACACATTTTATCTACTCAGTGAGACGCGTCGAATGGCGTCTGATTTGTTGTGGAACGCCGTAGGCAAAATCCCATAGACATCTGGCATCGTCCTTTAGAAGTATTAGATGTAAAAACAAAATTCCAACGCTATTTACAATTTCTTGTGGTATTTGTTACTTTACCATTACGCATTTACAATTTACGTATTATCATAAAAATACAAAAATTCAGTAACTATAATCGTGCATCCTAGCAAAATCTTGGTTACGTAAATCATCTACTAGATAATAGATCCTAAATTTCATTTAAATCCTACCATAACTGCTACTACTAGATCTCTTTAAGTTAGTGAAGTTTCTGTTTGGCCACCTTGTATGTGTGATTATATATATTTTTGGTAAGATCACATACTGCAGTAAATACTTGAAAATACTGAATACCGAAAGACAAATTTACCTGGCACTTATTGTCATCAGAAGGTGTTTCATGAACGTATAAAATGTCAAAGAAGAAATATGGAGAGTGCTTCAAAAACGTCATAAACTGAAAAATAATCAATTATTAAACTATAAATTTTTTTAAAACGAAGTTCAGAAACATTTTTTTTTTCAAAAATAGTTGATTTAGTGAAAAATTTTGCAAAAAAAAAAAAGTGACCATTTAAGCCAAAATTAGTGACCATATACGCAAACTTAACTAGAAATTACAAATATATTTTAAGCAATCCTTTACTTATTTTGCCTATCATGGACACTAAAATAAGAGACAGAATTATAATTTATGTAAAATTAATAAAAATGTTTTAATGAAAAGCTAAAAACACGTTAGTTCGAAAGCTTCAACTAAAAAATTATTAAGAAAGTTTATAATTTTATGCAAAAGTTCTCTGGACAGAATTTTGTCTTCTTCCTACTCTTTATTGGAGCAGTATAGCCCAGATGCTCTTGCGCCATAAAAAAGCCAATCAATCAATCCTATTCTTTAACAAATTTATAAATAAGGCTGGAATTTTTTTTTTTGGTCCATGGCTCTTTTAAGGTTTCAAACCTTTTTCCAAAGTTCTATTTCCTCAAATTTTATTATATAACTTATTTATTAATTAAGATTTAATTATTAATTTGCTAGATAATTTACTGAAAATGTAATAATATAATATAAATTATATATGAAATTGTAGCGAATCATTAATAACACCTCTTCTGCTAATATATAATGGCATGATTACTAATAATGAATATATACCGAAAAGTACAAAAATAATGCCAATCTTTAAAAAAGAACTGTAATAACTATAGACCAATTTCAATATTAACAATCTTTGCAAAAACTTTTGAAAAAATATTAAGTAATAGAATAATAATTTTTTAGAAGACATAGTTTATTTTCTAATTGCCAGTATTGTTTTAGAAAAAAATAAAACTACAGAAGGTGTACCTATAAAAAATTTCACAAAAATAAATAATAAATTGGTGGACAATAATTTCATACTGGGAATAAATTTTGATTTAACCAAAGCATTTGATCTAATAAATAGACAAAAATTGTTGAAAAAAAATGGAAAAATATGGTCTTAGAAGGAAAATCCAAACAAGTTATTTAACAGATAAAAATCAAATTACTTTAGTAAAAAATACTCAATCAAATATGGTAAATAATAATATAGAAGTACCCCCAGGGCTCGACATTGGGACCACTAATTTTTTTAATAGTGGTGAATGATATTCAATTAATTAACAATAGTATTTTGATTTATGCAGATGACATATGCTGGTTAGAAAGCAGTCTTAACATAGATAATCTATTTAGAAATACTGGCAATAAACTATTACAAATGGAAAATTGGTTCAAAAGAAATAATTTTATGGTTAATAAAACTAAAACCAAATTTATGACTTTTAGATATAAAAATAAAATAATTAATTTAGAACAACATCATAAATTACAAATAAATAATACTATTATAGAAGAAACAAAAAAAATTCTTAGGTATTACAATTAGAAATGACAAACTGGGATGATTGATTGATTGATTGATTGTTTGGCTTTTTTATGGCGCAAGAGCATCTGGGCTATACTGCGCCAAACATGGTAAAATCAAAGACTGTAGTAAAAGCCAGTACCAATAGAAAAGAAAAAAGTAAGAGTAAAGTAAATCAAATGAGGCATGTCATAGTAACAGTGTGTTGGAAGAAAAACAAAAACGAAGGAAGATAAGAAAGAACGAAACAGATTTTGAGGTCTCTAATGCTCCTAACACCAGTAGCACTCGCGACCAGCTGATTGGTCGATACCGGGGACAGGCCGACCTCCCGTTTACCAGGAGCAGGGGCCAAAGTAGCGTGTTGGGGACAGTACCTCGCCCCTCAGCCACCAAGATCCCCCTTTGCTTGGACAAGGGTCTCCACGCACGGCAAATACGTGGGTGCTACACCAAAAGGGAGCACATAAGTTTCCCTCAGTAAACCATCATCGGGAATGACAAACTAGGGATGATCATATAAATGATATTGTGAAAAAAAATTAGAAGATGTTCAGCTATTATACATAGATTAAATACGCTAGTGCCGTTGGAAACAAAAATTAATTTATATTACTCTTTTAATTCATTGCCATTTAATATATGGAAACTCCATATGGGGTAAACTAAATACAATTAATGATAAAAAAATACAAAAAATAATAAATAAAATATTAAAGAAATTAAAAAAAGATCCAAAGGAATCAATTATTCAAACTATATGTAACAATAAAATAATTTTACACTTTGGGGAAAAAATCGCCAAATAAACGGAATCCACAGAAGTAGCCCCCAGCATATCGCCCTGTGGACATTTTGCCCCCTGCAGATAATGAGTAGACTACAAAAATGTGAATAATAAACCAAATTCTTTGATGGTAGATCTCATGTTATCCAAACTTCGCTTAACCGAAGTGATCTATGTAATTTTTTTTTAATTATTTTTTTAAGTGAACACATGTTCAATGTTTTTTAGCAAAAATGCTCATGCAGTAGAAATCGTTTATAGCAAACCCTGGTCATCTGAACTTCACTTAACCGAAATGACCTTCTATACTATTTTTTTTATTAAGTACTCACTTAAAAAATGTTGTATTTCCTCTTAGCGGTTACAGATTCTCAACCACGGAAATTTGAAATTGACATTTGTCAATAAAATTCGTACACAACTACCACAAACAAAAAACGAAATCAAAATTAATAACTTTTTACTGAAAGTAGTAACTTTAAGTGACTTTTTTGTAAAAATAGTGATGTTAGTGACTTTGCTGAAAAAAGGTGAATTTTTGTAACCCGCTCCAATCCCTACTTTAAAAGCATCAATAATAAAAGTGGTTTTTAGTTCTCGCATAATTTAAGTGGTAAGATTAATTAGTTGCACAAAGGTTGAGTTCTCATATTCATCCCTAAAAACTGCTAAAATGTCATTTGGGAAGCAAAAATGCAACTACAAATAAAAATTTAGGATGTTTGGAAAATTACCGATACATCTACAACTATACAATATTAAAATTGCATTCATATACTTCAATATTTCAAAAATACTACCATCAAAATATTTTTATCTATATGTAAATTTAAATCAATGCTATGAAAAAGCACACAAAAAGAAGCCTTACATTGACATTTTCCTCCACATTAGGTAAGCAATAAGATCGTCCATAAATCAAAATAACCCTAACACTGAAAGGTGGAGGAACTATTTCTGGCTGTGGGAAAGAAGGCAAATCAACAGCTACCGCGGATCTAAAAAAACGAAAGAGAGAAGAAACACTATCAAATAAAAATGAATTTAATAACAAATGGTAAATACGAAGGAAGCCTGTAAACATACACACTGAATTAACATTGATTCTAAATCAGGATTACCCCTGGCAAAAACCTTTAACACAGTGCATACAGGAACAGACCGCTTTAGTCTGTCACTAGAGTGCAAGCTATTTAAAAGGACATATTTAGTGATTTGTTGGAAAGCGGTATCAGATAAATATGATGGCCATTGTAAGATAATGTTTATGTTGCCAGGGTAATGATTTCCATTGTTTCTTTCTAGAAGCTTAGTTTGTTGAGTTACTTTGGTTTTAATAGCTTCAGAAAGTACAAGTCGTTTTGTAAATTTAAAGCTTGTCTTTTTATTACTGATTACAATAATATTGATAAAATAAGCCATTGTGACGAAAATAGTGATCAAGAAATAATATATGCTGATGCATTATCGGATTTTTCGTATGATAGTAATTCCGAAAATCAAGATAACGAAGAAAGCGACGATGATGACATTATTCCACGTTCTGTAGCGTTCATACGAAGAACTATTTCTAGCAGTTCTGAAACAAGTTCTGATTTAGAAACAGATGAATGGTCATCGATTGACAATCCTCCAGTCTTTGAAGAATTTTTGAGTCATCCTGCGATAACTGATATGACTAATGTTTCTGAATCCACAGTTGATGCAGCAACGTTATTTATAAGTGACGACTTTTTTACATATTTAGTCACAGAATCAGATATTATTATTATTAAAATATCGATAAGTTTAAAGTATCTTGCAAAAGTACGAAATGGAAAGATATTACGATTCCGGAGATGAAATTTTTAGGGCTCATTATTTTCATGGGATAAGTTTGTAAAGATACACAAGGCAGATATTGGTCAATTGGTCCCTGCACAGATATGCCGGGTTTTTTTCAGAAACTGTGTCAAGGAATAGGTTTCGGCAAATATGGAAGGCTTGGCATTTCAGTAACAATCAAGACATCACAGACGAATCTGTTCGATTGTTCAAAGTCAGGCCTGTACTAAATTATCTTGTTGAAAAATTTAATAACATTTACAAACCAAAGCAACAAGTTTCGTTAGATAAGGGCATAATACCTTGGAGAGGACGATTATTTTTTAGAGTTTACAATGCTGAAAAACTTGTAAAGTACAGTATACTCATACGATATTATCCTAAAGTGACACAGGTTATATTTGCAATTTTTAAGTTTATGTAGCTCAAGGATTACAGTTGATCAAAACGATACACACAGTAGTTTCACCATATACTGATATCTGGCACCATTTGTATATGGATAATTACTACAATAGCACCAATAACACAGAAGCCCTTTTACAAAAAAGAATATGAATTTGTGGAACCATTAGGAAAAATAAAGGTTTACCAGAGTGTCTGAAAAACTAATTTGAAAAGAGGAGAAACAATCTTTCGTAGAAAAAACGATAATGATATAAGTTTGGCAATCGAAGAAAGAAGTGAGTCTCGTCTCTTCAATCCATTCGGCGGAAATGAAAGAAAGTCATAATGTTGACTATACAACGAAACAAAAAATTATAAAGCCAAATGCTTTGATGGACTACAACAAGCACATGAAAAGAGTAGATCGGGTCGATCAGTATTTGTCCTATTATAGCATTTTGTGTAAAATAGTAAAGTGGACAAAGCGCTTAGCTATGTATATGGTGAATTGTGCACATTTCAGTTCATATGTAGTGTATAACTCTATAAAGTCGCAAAAAATAAAATATAAGAAATTTTTGCATAATATTGCATTGTATTAGGTTAACGATGAACCACTTGAAACCATCACTCAAGAACCACAGCCATCCACATCCGCTGTGCAAAGGATAACAAAACGCGACCCCCACTGGCAGACTATCCATGGATGTGCGCAAACATGTACTAGAGAAAATTGTTGGTGCCGGAAAGAAAAAAAACCCACAGAGACAATGTCATGTGTGCTCAGCCAAAAAAAAAAGTACAGAGTGAAACATATTTCATATGTAACTTCTGCTGTATTCCGCTTCACAGAGGAAAATGCTTTGAACGATACCATACTATGAAGAAATATTAGTCTCACCATTGCTATTTGTACTTGTTATGAAAAAATATTTTTGAATAAATAGTAAAATCAAAAATTGTCTATTTCCCTTTCATTTTTAGTTCACTGTTCTATATTTACTTATTTTAAAGTCCTTAAATAATCGAGATATATTTAAGTGGTAAAATAAACAAAATTTCGTTAAGAAAAACGAAGTAGTTATCGATTTATCGCAATTTTACTGAATGACCAAACTCACGCGAAATTCACGAAAAAACGCCCACTACACGCGTAAATATGCAGCAAAATATACCCACATGCAATGTGTTAAAAAGCCAACTTTATAGTTATATTTTCTCTATACAATAAAACCCAACTCTCTAGAGAGATTCTCACTCTGTTCAGCATTAAACGGTATACCATATTTTTTGGTGAATGAAATCTCACATTAGTCAGACCTATCTACATCAATAAATATTATAAAAGAATACAATTGATCAGGGCTTACCATAACGAGTAAAATTTTGTCACTGGTTTGATTGTGAGAAAAAAGTAGAAAAGAAAAAGAAAATTAAGTAGAAAAGAAGAGAAAGAATAAGTAAAATTTACCAATAGCATAAGAAAATTTTTTACTACGTTGCGGGAACTACTGTACTTCGTTTGATAAAGAGAACACTAGTTCTCAAAATGTTGCAAAAAAATTGTCCTATGCTGTTAGTAAGTTTTACTTATCTTTATTCTCTCCTATTTCTTTCTATTCAGCTTTCTTCATTTTGCTTTATTTTTGCAAGTTTTTCTAATCTACTTTCCTCCTTTCATTACTTTTACTATTCTTATTCCCATTTTAATTTTCTACTTTACGTGTTTCTCTTTTTTTTTCTTCTCTTTATTAAGATAAGTGACCAAACGTTACTTATTATCAATAAATATACAGAAAATATTGTCAATGATCCAAATCGATATCAACTTATAGTCAGGCCTAGGATGGCTTATTAAGTGATAGAAGAATGCATGCAAATGCTGCGTTCTCTTGTACTGGCATTGGAGCGGAATTACACTGTCACCATGTGCCTATAGGCACAACCTCATATATCGTTGCTCGTCACGAGGTGTTTTTGTTTGGGTTTTGTCCCTAGTATTCAAAAGTATGAGACACAAACTTTACGTCACACAAGCACAAATGTGGACACTACCATGACTAAAAGCCTATTTACACTGGAACTAGATGATGAACGCAGTACAAGGTTCTTGTCACCCAAAAATGGGAATAAAATCATACAAGGTCGTGGTGGGAAAACTTCCACCTTAAAATCAAAATGGCCAGGGCCTAATATTGCAGAGAGAGAAAGAGAGATGGGTCTGTTTCCTCATTGCTCGCTTTTGTGTCTTTCACACTCCCACAGAAAAGATCCCTCTCTTGGGACACCCCCCTCTTTCAAGACTTCCCAAAAGGAGATGTTTTACATTATATTACAATGGGGTGTGATGTCATATTACACATATTCATCCATTAGTCAGCTGTAGCAATCTCAGTGCTGTGGGCTTGCAGTTCGGATTCATCATTAAAGTGTCGGACCAGCTTACCAACCTCTCTGGCCAGCATAGGGTGCTTAAGGCAACTTCCTATAAGACATTTTCATGATATTCATTCATGATGATTTATTTCATTTTCATATATCATTGCTTATTGATTTGGGGCTGTACCACAAAATACAATCTCTCACGGATTACTGCTCTTCAGAAGCATTTTATTTCACTTTTGTCTTACAATAGTCTCGTGTCTCACTCCTTTTATTCATCTTCCAATAATACTCAAATATTACTAATTGAAAAATTACTAATTTACAAGATCTATATTTTTATGTTTAATGCCATATGAATCGGTTTATATCATAATATTATATCTTAATCTTATGTCCTTAATCCCACCTGGACATAATCACTTCACAAGAAATCTAAATAATCTAATACCAGAATTCTCCAAAACAAATCTTGGATTGGTATGCACGGGTTGTATGGGCCCTAGGGTGTGGAACCCTCTTCCTGACAGAATTAAAATTTTGAGTTCACTCCCACTTTTTAAAAAATATCTACATAAATATCTTTTGGAAAACAAATTTTTTGCATAACTTTATTGATTTATGCTTGTTATAATTATTTTAATTTATTTAGTTATTTTGCCTCGGGCAGCTGGGACTCTGTCAGACCTTATAGTCTCTACCCATAGCTGCCCGAGCAGATCGATTATTTGTATGTTTTTTTTATTCCATAATCGTTTCTGCCCGAAAATAAATTTGAATTGAATATTACATGTGTGGGAGGCAGAGACATCTCCACATTGCAGTGAATAAATAGTAATTATTAACTGATGTAAACGTAAAGTTATATTGCCTATACTTACAAAAGAGAGAAAACCGATGAAAGAGCTGGAAATCAGTTAAGGTAAAATATGTAAACATCACATTTTCATTTTAAGCATAAAAAAATTCATAACAGATGCATGATAAAATTTAATTCTAAAACACGAAATAATGTTTTGATGCCCTTCATGTTTTTAAATAAAATATGCACAGCTAATATGTGCATACAAATTTATACAACCAGGAAAACTGACCATAATTAACCATATCGCTTTAAATACAATCATCATGGATGGCATTTTACACAACATATTGTTCAAAGCAAATGTTAAGAAATATTCTATAGTATTTGTCTTTTGAAACGATTTCTCAAATTTTCAATATCCACTTGCATATATGATTTTCCACTTTTTATAAATATCCATACAAAACTTTACCTTTTTTCCCTTGTAGTCAAATGATTTATTGTTATGAGTTTACCGTCAATAAAAATCTAAATTCACATACAGTTAATTTCAAATCAGCATATACCGATAGACTATTCTAAAATTCTGATAAGAAATAAGCCTCACTTGGTAAGACTAGAGCAAGAATTCAGACCAATAGAAATCGTTTCAAATAAATAAATTAATAATATGATGTATTTAACTTTGAGTATTGCAGGATTGGGAGGGATAAATCATGACATTTATTAAGCAATTCAACAATTGTTTTAATTTGCACTTCAACTTAATCATTAATCTTTTGAGCAGACATGCGGAGAATAGGACCATTCTTTGATGAATTTTTATCTTTAATGACATGCAGAGGATATTTATATTACATAAATGAAAATGGACACATTGAAATAGTTGAAATTCGTAAAAATCAGGAACAAAAAATTAGGAAAAAAAGCGTAACTATACCTACCCAAAATAAGAACAGAGGAAATTCGAAATAGTATTAAACTACAAGGTGCCAGACATGTGGAATAAACTACCATATGAAATAAAAAAGTTAAACTGTTTAAACATATTTAATAGAAAACTAAGGGAATGTTTAGTGGGAGAAATAAAAGAAAAGCACAAAGTATAATGCAAAGCAAATAAATGAAAAATATGGTTGTGCATTCTAGGGTCTAGAGCAGAGTTGTCCAACCTTTCTGGGCAGCGGACCACTTCAAAAATTTTCACATGTGTACTGATTTAGGAAAATCACTGGGTCACGAAAATGTTTAAAAAACAACATTCCATTATGTTGAACAACCATTACGGCCGATGACGAATTCGGATGACTCGCAAGCTTGGTGAAATCATAACTGCCACCTTGGCTTAACCACAAGGGCCACTATAACAAGGAAATACCTTATTTTTTTTAATTATTCTTTTAAGTGGATACTTACAAAATAATCTTTTTAAAAGAATGGGACAGGAAGCCAAACTTCTAAAAATTTCATCAATATCTGCAGTTGGTCATTTTAACCAGCATCGTTAGAAACGATTTCCATTGTATGAGCATTTTTGCAAAAAAAACATGGTCCAAAAAAACATGGTCTAAAAAACAAGTGTCCACCTAAAAAAATAGTATAGGTCATTTCAGTTAAGCGAAGTTTTGATGACGGAGGTTCGTTATAAATGATTTCCACTGCATGAGCATTTTTATCAAAAAATATTGAATAAATACCCACTTAAAAAAAATAATTAAAAAAAAATAGTATAGAAGATCATTTCTATTAAGCAAAGTTTGGACAACCAGGGTTTGTGATAAATGATTTCCACTGTATGAGCGTTTTTGCCAAAAAACATTGAACAAGTGTCCAGACAAAAAAAAAATTAAAAAAGTAGTATAAAAAGCCATTTCAGTTATGTGAAGTTCAATAGATTGGGGTTCAACCGTTAAAAAATGAGGTGCATTATTTACATTTTTGTAGCCTACCCATTATCTACAGGGAGGAAATACTGAGGATCATTTTTTCAGATCCCCTCCTCACTATGGTGTACAGAAGCCATCATTGCACGAAGGCACCTCTGTTGACTGCATATCACCGGGAACAAAAATTAGCATGGGCATATCACCATCGGACCCTAGAAATGTGGAAAAGTGTTGCCTAGACTGATAAGTAAAAATTCACATTGGCACATGCCGATGGCAGAATACAAGTAAGGTGCAAATCTCATGAAGCGATGGATTCTTCTTGCCAACAGGGTACTCTTCAAGCTGGTGGAGGTAGCATTCTCGTCTGGGGACTGTTTACATGGACTGAAATGGGATCCATGCTATGTGTGATATTGTTCCTCACAGGTCAATGTTACCAGGATAACCTTGACAATCATGTACTCCCATTTGTTCATCTTCAACATCCCACTGGAGACCTCTTCCTTCAACAAGACACTGCACAATGACAGTGCTCCCAAATTACATCCAAATGATTAGACAAATGCTTCACGGGTGTGAACTTGCTTACCTGGTTAACAAGTTCACCTGACCTCAATCTTATTGAGAGAGATGTTCGAACCTCTGACTCCTCCTCCTCCCTCCATCAAATCTTCATGAACTGTGGGAGATCCTTCAGGGTTTGTGGATCCATATGGCTTCCCAATACTTTCAGTGTCTTGTTGAGTCCATGCCGAGATGAAACGTTGCCATCATCATCATCAGGATAAAAGGTGGTGCTACACGATACTAGACAGGTATCTCTAATTCAATTGCTCTTCAGTCATAAAAGTCAAAACACAAAAGTGCAAGCAAACAGATTTGCACAAAGTGGTCTACCTCAATCTTTAAAAAAATCAAACAAAACATTACCAATTCAACATGTGTTTCTTGCCAATTTCTTGCAGACTGCTTTTTCTGTAAAATTTCTGATTTTACAACCAG
>QLNU02015360.1:228385824-228399383 GCA_006491805.2 Dysdera silvatica
AGCCATCATTTTCCAACAGCCTGGACGTCAAGATAACCTGATCTTAATCCTTCTGACTTCTAGATGTGGGGTTACCTAAAAAGTGTTGTGTTCAGTAGTCCGATTGAAAAATTAGCTGAATTGAAGGCACGCATTGCGCAACACATTCACAATGTGACCTCTGAGACAGTCCGATCTGTTGTGGAACATGCTGTTTATCGGTTTCAACTTGTGGGAGAAAACGGTGGACAGCATATTGAACATGTCTCGTGCAAGTCTGCCGATAATTAAAAACCGATTTCTTTGTTGCTTTTTATGCTGATTTTGGCCTCAGGAAAATTAAAAACAGATTTTTCCTATCCGATGTGGTACGACCCTGTCACGGTGGATGGGCTTTCCACTAACAGTGCCATACTTGTTGAATGACTTGGAAGTTTTTTTTTCAGTGAAAAAAAAAGAAAACGATACAGTCATGCATGTTGAAAAGTACAGTTGGTTTAACATGTAACGCACGCCATAGCTATCGTATTGCGATTCAAATGTCACTTGTAGCCGAACCCATTTACGTTATGACGCTTAAAATGCCATCTATTGCTAAAATTTAGAACTATTTTTTTTCTAATTCCATACCATTTCCTCCTCCTTCGAGTATATTCAGTTCAAATTTCAGGTAATTTTGAGCAGTGGTTCTTTTTTTACAGCTTTTTGAAAGTTGAACTTTAATTATAATCACCCTGTATATAATATATGTTGCTATACTGCCTAAGAGAGAGAGAATATTTGTATACATATATATATATATATATATATATCATATACAAATGGTATTTTAATTTTGTGGTTTTACTGGAGATAACATAGTGTGGTGCACAATTTTATTGATGCACATTTTTGAAAGCTGGCAAGGAACGAAAATTTTCAATTTTTTATTTCATGCTTTATGGTAAAATGAAATGCAATTTTTTTTTTTTAGAATATCGAGATAAATTTTTGTGACCATTAGATTGTTGCAGGGCCTATTGAAACCTCTGAATCAATAATTCTTCTTCGATTCACATGTCCCTTTTTTTTTGTTTGTTTGTTTGTTTGTTTGGCTTTTTTATGGCGCAAGAGCATCTGGGCTATACTGCGCCAACCCCTTTTTTTAACAAGGCTATTTATTGTATCAGTTTCCAAGATCATTCCATAATTTTTATGTAGTATATCATAATTTAATGGATTGGATTTTAATTTTTATATCAAAGTTAAGCAATTATTGAGGTTACATAATAAATATCTAGGTTCTGTTTTGAGTAAAATCAGCACTGTTTATTTTTCAGTTCTTCTTGCTCATTATATATACTTTTTTTCAATGAGCGGGGCGATGTAGTATAAAATATAATTTTTTATAATTGCTCCCTATGAAAAAGGACCAATATTTAAAAAAAATCTGAAAACGAATATCAAGGAACTCAATATATTTTCAGTGACAATTATTTAAAACAAAATCATGTGTTCAAATCACTGTACTAGGTCCCTATTGGTCCTTTTTTTTAAAACCTCATCTTTTTTTCTTTTTTTTTTTAATAAAAAGTGGTCTTTGTTTTTCTAGTTTCTTGTGAAAACTTGGTTGGGAGCCCTGTGATTATTTTGTATGTTTACAAAGGATTTACATCTAACTATTAACCCATTTAATTATTTGATAACCATTCAGAAGTTTATATCATTGGAAAGTAAGATATTGGTCTACTTAATGGTCGAGATTAGTGCATACATATCTATATAGAAACATACACACTTCCTTGTGAGAGTGAGAGTCCTTACTTTTTCCTCTAAGGGTGCTTAAAAATGCTTATAAAATTTTATAAACGTTTTTGGCTACTCGCCCTGTTGTATGCTTCTGCCCATAAAAACAACTTGTTCCACTGTTTGGATAGTTCTTTGAATTGTATGATGTGTGTGGCGGTAATGAATTAAACTAATGAAAATGTAATGCTTAAATTCATGCAAAAGAAAGGAATGGAGTTCATGTACAAATAAAGTATTCAGAGATGAAGTGTTAAAATAATAATCTTCATTTTTATTTTAGTTTATTTTTTATTTTAATTATATTTTTTAATTATATATAAATAATAATAAAGTAATAATATTGTATATAAGAAAGCTACTGTTACTCTTTTATAACTAGAAAATAAACCGAATTTTTTGTAAAAACAGTGTGTGGGGAGGGGTGAGATAGCCCAGGTATTGGACTGACCCTATACCACTGATACACACACAAAGGGTAATTGTAAAGTTTCTTTGTTCAAATCTCTCTATAGCTCAAACTGATAAGCGAAATGACACTAAAATTTGCACACATACTATCCATCGGATAGGGAGAAGAGAATTACAGTAAAAAAAATCAGCTCTAAATTTTGCCAATAGGGGAAAATCTGGCATTCCAAACCAGGAAATATATGAGAAAAAGCATGAAAAATCAATAACTAAGACAAATTTGAAATAAAATTTTCATTTGTAAATTTACTCGTTGCACAATCTGAAAGAAATTTAAATACAGTGTTACCTACCAATGAGAGACACTCACGGCTATTTCCCTATGGCATGGCCACCATGATGATCTGATCTTACACAGCGCCGTTTTCGGCTGTGGAGTTACCTCACACTCAATGTTCATGGAGGAAGTGTCTTTAACCTGGCTGTTTTAAAGGCCAACATAATACAGCATGTGTGGAATATTTCCAAAGACTTGCAGTCTTAAGTTTAGCATACTGGGTATTAAGTGCAATTTCTGGCCCAAAGCAACTGCAATTACATTGACATTTAACATCAGCGACAACATAAACAAACATTAAATGTGTTGTAACACTATTTGCCTTGTCAATATATGCAAGTTTCTATCAGTATTTTAAATGAATAAACAGAAAAATTAAAATTTCATGTTAGATTTGTCTTACAAGGAAACTACTTGGACTGCAACATGCCAATTTTGATAAGAGTGGTACCATTGGATAGGTCTTCTCATGAGAAACGAAAAATCCAATGTAACTACCCATCCCTCAGGAGCTAGAAAACAATTCATACTATCCGTCCATCATAGAATCATTCCACTTACAAGCAATAAAATATTATTGAAATATTGTTTTGTATAATTTTCACATTTTTCTACTGTCGTTGATATAGCCAATGTTTTTGTGCATATTGCAATTAAGGAATGTACTTTTTGATATAGAATATTATGACTTTGGACTCTCCCCCCACTCTCATAATTCAACTGCTATGCCACAAATTTGGCGATTATTAAATAAGTGGCAAACCATAGGATATTGTATCCATTTATTACATTTGGCTGAGCATCTGTTCATTGGTGAAAGTGCCTTTCAATGCAAAAGTACTTTAAGCATAGGGATTCTTCACACCAGGCACATTTTATAAATGGCTGGGTTTCACATTTATTACAAGTTTTCTGTGTTAGTTTGAAACATACTTGTTGCACAAATCTGATGGTTGGCACTTCAATTTTTTAATATTAAAATAAAAGTTTCACTTGCTTTAAAAATTTCCATCTTGATTTTAAATTCTCTGTTTATAGCTCACATTTTTAGATTATGATCATGGACTGTGATTTTTAATCAGCAGCGATGATATTTAAAATTTAAATTGAGACCACATATAATTTGTCATGATCACTAATTTATTGTAATCTTGACCGCCCTTTTCTAAATATTCCCTCCATCTAAAAATGGTATGGTGTCATTTTACTTGTCTTGAAACATGCTGAGTGGTCCTTATTTTACTTTTCTTTGCCATATTATAAACTTCAATTACCTTTCTCATGGTTGTAATTAATACCTCCTTCATTTGAATGTCTGCTTTTATTTGTCTGGGGGTTCATAATCAGTGTCCTCTTCCTGTAATACATTCTCCTTAATATTGCCATCAGTTGTGACATCGAAAGTCATGAAACTCATTGCCAATAAAGGCCTTCACTAACTTAAACAAGCAATAGCTAATGACTTGTTCTCGACTTGTGGCTATATTTATGTAACTGGGATCTCCGTCATGGGATACAAGGAGACCACAAAGAAGCTGGCTGAGAATTGCTTTGTCGATAATCGTATTACAGTTAGAATGCTCACTGACGACACCCTCATAATTGGGCTTGACTTCGCATATCACAGGGATGTGTGCCATCTCCCCTAAACCAGCATGCATGGAACGCAAGCCACAGGTACTGCTATAATTCTCCATGGTTGAGCGCATAAACAACTGCTTCCTTAGACCCTGCCCATGCCCTCTTTTCTTCCCATTGGATCAGGCAAAGAGTTAATTCTTGGTTCACTTTAAAATACATCTCCAGTCAATATACAGTAAAATATTATGCAATACAATAACATTTCAAGGATTTTTTTTTTTTGTTAGTGGAATGATTGTATGATGGATGGATTGTACGAATCACCTTGTAGCTCCTGAGTAGTTGGATTCGGGTGGGTAGTTCCATTGGATTTTTTGTTTCTCATGACAAGACATGTCCAATCGTATCACTCTTACCAAAATCGACACGTTGCGGTCCAAGTAGTTCCCTTGTTAGTTAAAATTTTTTCACGTATTTTCCATTTCTTGATTTGGAGTGTCATATTCTTCCCTCTTGACAAATCTTTGAACTAATTTTTTTTTCATGTAAAATTCTTCTCCCCACCCTGTGAATAAATTGTATGTGTATAAATTTTGATGTCATTCTGCTTATTAGTTTGGACTATAATGAAAGCCCTAAATAGGGAAATTTTAATAATAACCATCCTATATATGGGGATTGTAAATAAAGTAGTGGCAGTTTATGCGATGAAGTCACAAAAGTTAGCATATGAGTGCCATTAGGTGGCAATGTGTAGAAGGAATAAATCAATCCAGTCAGAAGAGTAGTTACTGTGTGGGATTTAAGTGGAGAGTGTCATTTCCACCACTCCAAAGTATGTTTATAAAAGGTGAGTACTGATCATGGATTAAAATTGAAATGGCTCAGGGTAAAATTGTGCAGGAATGTAATCACGGATTGCATAAAGCATGTGGCAACAATGTGTTAGCATATAGGAAGGTTGCATGATAAGTCAGTATTTTGTGCAAGTTGGAATGAGATGGTGGATTTACCCTCACAGGTTGCTCCATTCCTTATCATCAGACATTGTGAGGTCTTGCAACAGATGGTCGATGGACTCTTTTAGAATTATCCATAGAAGTTGGTTTCGGTCATCAAACAGTATGGTAGAATTTCATCTAAAGCGAAATAGAAGGGTGCAACATCCTGCCGAACCTATTAAGTGCCTGCCCTTCAACTTGTTCACCCTTGTGCCCATATGTCCCACCCAACCCTCGGAAAATAACGCACCATCCTTCCCCGATGATGATTCAAATTCCCACGTTAGAATCCAAAACGCGTGATGAAATTTGTTGATTTATAAAAATTTTGTACTCCAGCATTTCATTTCCGTAATAACACTGATGGTTTTGGCAAAACCAGATTGCTGACGAATATTTGTAAACAAAGCACTGTTGCCAGGTTTGCAGACTTTCAACCACGGACTACTGCGATAAACGTTAGCGGTTCCACGTAACTTTCAGGTCAAATTTTTGTTAAAATCAATTTGTTTGTCTTTAAGCACTAAATTAAGCATGTTTTACATCCCTATTTTATTACTCTTACTTGTCATATAGTATAGGATAATGTTTAACTAAATTATAGTTATAATAATTTAATTATTATTTTGTATGAAGTAGGGATTTTTAATCTTGAAATCTGGCAACATTGCCGTTAGATCCCAATCTCATATACTTTCTGTTTGCCTTTCGCATATTCCTAACTCGGAACAAAAGAAAAAGAAAAAATGCATACTTGCAAACGAAAACTAAAAAACCTTAAAGAAAGCAGTAATAGGAACTAAATCAATTAAGACGTTGTTTAAACGAGTTAGTAGCAGTAAAGCTGATATAATAGCAGATGTTCATCATGAGTATCTGCATATTTAGAGCACCAAAAGAAAAACATTTGCCCTTTGGCAGGACATTCTCACTGCCCTAATTTTTTTTCCAGCTGAAACACTAAGTATGGCACATACTGAAGAATATTCTGAACGTGAAGAAAATTATGTCGCTCTAGGTTCCACCAAAGTGCAGAAATAGTCGTTATGCACTAACTGGTCTCCACCTTGACAGGTACTGCAATGAAGGGGGATGCATTTCTGCAGTCTCACCTTGATTAGTGCAGAATGACCATTGTTGTCCTTGCGTAAAACTAACCAACCAAACCAAAAACAATTCTGCAGCGATCTGTCACCATTGATGTGATCTGGACACAGTCCTAAGAGCCTGAATTAAAGTGCCAGTCAAATGAATAATGTCATCCAGATCTGCTATATCAACAGAAATATTGACAGGAACCCAGTTGGGTGAAGGTTATACTGATTGTGGCATATGACCATGAGAGCATCAATATTAGTTATGCTGTTCCTGCGGATGAAACAGTCAACGCATCATACTATTGCTGATTTAGAGTACCACCTGCGTCTGGCTATGCGGCACGAATGTCTGCATTTGTTACGAAGCAATTTCCCTATCATTTTACATAGTAATTATATGGCTCTGTGTTTTGCCATTAATCTGGATTAATTTCCATTGGACTTAAGAGCATGATCACACATAGCACTGAAATTTTTAAATTTGAAATTGCACAATGAACATAACACTTGAGAATCATTGCTATACACCAGGGCCAGAAAAATCTATTGTCCGACATTCCCGGGGCATGTAAAAATTTCAGCTGGGCATGTATTTTTTTTGGCCACATGCCCGACCGGGCATGTAAAAAAATTGAAAGCTTTTAATGCTTTAAAAAATGTAAGCTTTTAACATATCTCTGGAGGTTTTTAGTTTTTAAATTAAAAATAAATTTCCATTTTTATTTCAGTGATTTTATCAATGTCCTAGTGACAATCTCGCAATTCATCCTATACATACGTCCTATACCTTAACAATAGTGTAAACTTAATTAGGAGCCCCTACAATAGTGGGAAAGATAAAAATTTCATATCCACATATAAATATTTGAGGATTTTCAACAAGTATTGTGGGAACACTTGATTTTGCTGCCATCTTGCCAGACTTCTTGCAGCTCACAACTCATTGCCATTTGTCAAGCTCCTGTTCATTTGCTCTTTTTTTTTCGTCTCGTTTACTTTAATAATAGATATTAGAAATTTTCTTTAACCTCCAAATGTATTTATATCGGGACACCCTACTGAAGCTAATAGTATCCCCATGGTTTCTATCCTAGAAGAGTTAACCTACATAATAATAAATCTTGTAATCTTGTCTTTTTAATTTGTCTTGATGTTAATTGATAAAGTACAAAAATTATTAATAGAGCAAAAAAAAAAAATATGAAGTGATACATTTCGGTCATATAAAATTTTAGTTCGGGAATGTATTATTCTAGGTTACATGCCCAACCAGGCATGCAAATTTTTGGAGATTTTTCTGGCCCTGCTATACACTATTAAAATGAAATTGTTACTGTAAATGTATGGATTTTGTGTGTTTTGTCATTTGTAATACATTCAAATGATTACTTTTAAAAAACTTTTTTTACTGATAAAAAAATGATTTCAGATTCCATTGCTCATTTCTATTTATAATTTTTTTAGGAAATATATGAAATTTTCTGTAATTTTGATGATGAGTATTCATCATACATATATGAAGTGGATCGCAACACTACAAAAATTCATAACTGTATGGCAAAACTTTTGGCTCATCCATTACTACGTCCGTTACAGAAAAATTCATTTTATTCAATAAAGGATAGATAAGTATGCATGTTATTTATTGACAATACTTAATTGACTCCAAATTTTACACTTAAGTATTATGATTATATTTTCACATACAATATGGTTATTGTTAGTAAGTTGATTTTTTTGGCACATAGATAGCAAAGGTCATGCTATAGCAAACATGGTATATATATTTTTATACATAAAATTCATTCTAAGCCATTGACAGGAAGGATTCTGTCTTGGGCTTATTTTTTTATCTGTCAAGGATGTTTAATACTATGATCTACGACAGGCTTCTCCACGAAATTACATTTCGCTGGTATTCGTGGTCTACAGAATAATCTCTTTAAAAACTATCTAAAAAACAGAATTCAATTTGTCCAAATAGACAAACAATCGCTCATGCATGATCCATGATGCTACTTTGTGGTGTTTCATAGGGTTCAACACTTGGCCCTTTATTATTTATTTTCTACATCAATGATTTATTTTTCAATCACCCCATTCTAAGATAATATGCTTTGCTGATGATATTAGTATTTTTTTTTTTAAAAATAGTGAACTCTTTTTTCATTAACCACTTCTGCTGTTAAAATCCTTATTAATAATAAGTTATCTAACACTCAATACAAGTAAAACTGAATGTCTCTTATTTTCTAACTCAAAAATCAGATCAAACCCCAAATATGGTGAAATTGTGATTAATAATATTCCTATCTCATTACCCAATGAAACTAAATTCTTAGGAATTACACTTCAATCTTACTTACAATGGAATAATCACGTTGATTATGTTTGTGCTACAATGAATAGAAACATTGGCATACTATGTAACGTTGTCTTCTTTTGTACCGTTAAAAATCCTAATACTATTATACTACTTATTCCTCTTCTCTTACTTTTTTTATTGTTACTCTGTGTGGGGATTTACAGCTAAATCCAATTTATGCAGAATTCAGTCCCTACAAAATAGATTCTTCGACTTAATAAAACTAAATTTTTCCACTGTTATTACTAATTCCGAGATTCACGGTAAATTTGACATTTTTCCAATAAATGAACTACTTAATTATAAACTTTCCCATATTCCAGAATATTCATGACATTATACGTTATTTTCTGATAAATCTACAAGTACCTCAATATCACTATCCAACATCATGACACTCTAGTTTTAGATCCCAATTCTCAAAAATCCACATTGATTTCCAAAGATTGGACAGTGCTTGCCCTAAAGTATGGAATACTCTCATACCTGAAATCCAATTATATATTTCCATTCCTATTCTCTATTTAGAAAGAAAGTATGTAATCTTATTCTAAGGTGAATCACTAGTCTATAGCATCACACTAATGACTATGTTTGGCTGGTGGACATTTCTCTCTTTCAATCCCTGTGTATGACTGCCATTGCTTAGACTCTGTGGTGAACTTTTTGTTGATGTTCAATGTTATATTAAACTGGGTAGCTCGAGCTAGTCAGATTTCCATCTTTACTCGATGTTGCTCAGACAGGCCTCACAATTTCCAAGGTTAATGTATTTGATAGCAAGGAAAAAAAAGAAGGAAAATATAATAATGAAAAAATTTATGCATATTCTCCTTAATTACCTGTCTGTTCAAAATCATATTCTATCAACGATCACGCTTTGTATTTGATTTGTGTGTTATATGTTTTGTGTGTATGTTTTGTATATAATATGTTGTTTGCCAAAAATAAAGTAGTCATTTATTCAATGAATGAAGGAATGAACAAGAGTGAAAAAATAGTTCAGTAAAATCAGATGCTTTTTATAAAATGAATGCCAGATAAAAATTTTAAATGACATTATGATTAAAAGAACCATATAAAATGTCATGAAGGTTAAAGTCACCTCACTTAAATGTAGCTAAACGCTACAGTTACATAGTGGTAACATGTTCATCTATTGTGCCGTGAACCCAAATTCGATTCCAATGGTACTCTAGAATGCATGCCGTTTTTCTGTCCACCATAGTCCAGTATTTTTCTTAGGCAACAGAGGTTCAGATTCCTGGGAAAACTGTATTCTTGGCAATCTTGAAACTGTAATTTCAGTACCATGTGACGCTAGCAGTCCTTGCACCATAAAACATAAAATCCCTCTAAATGCTGCTAGTTCAAATGTTTGCACGCAGATAAAACATGTAAAATAGTTAAAGATTTGTTTCATGTGTTATGATTCGTTTCCCTATTCATTGGTTTTCATAACTGTAACTAATAAGCAAAGTGGCACCAAAATTTGGACATGTACTACTTGAGAAGTATTCCGTGAGGGAAAAAATATTAATTCCAAAATCGTGTGTATAGGGGAAAATATGGTACTTCATAACAGGAAGTATTTGGAAAAGCACAAAAGAGTGGATTAAGACAAATTTAAAATGAAAATATGCTTTTTGTAAAAACAGAAATTTTAAGCAGGCACATGCCTGTTTAAAATTTTAAATCACAGGTGTTGTGATAATAAAGTTACAGGTTTTGTGACTTCAAACTTCTTTGGAATAAAAATATAAAGTACCTTTTTTTTTTTTACATACGGAAGGTTAAACAGTAATTGAATAGCAAATAAATGATTAAAAAAAAATTATGTGGCACCTTGAAAAATAAATGTACTATATGAAGACAGCTAATTTTTGTAAATTGAGAAGTCAATATTATTCCATGAACCTTCAAAGCATAAACATAATTTTGTAAATTACATTTACGTAAAAAAGCATGTTCGATTGAATGGCAGCATCTTTTTGTGGTGAAATGTAGAAGTTACTGTGTCTATAACCTTGGAACTAGGGGAGACATGGAAAATAATAAGTTTTTAAGAATCAACTAATATTAGTAGAAATGATATATGTGCCAATAAGGTAAATAGAAGATACTACACATATGATGTATTCAGACTCCAGTCATTGCTGTATCATAGTAAAGATAAATATTAATAAAATTCATTTCACCATGTCTAAATTTGTATGTACATAACAGAATAGTGAATATCAAATAATAACAACGTAACTTTATCATGCTTTCCAGCCTCAAATGGTGAAAAACGTGGTGCATATCTATTCGCAGTGTGGCTTCCACCATTTGAGGCTGCATGGTGCAATTTAGTTGCATATTGTTATTGTAGGATATTCATAATTCTACTATTCAAGAAAAAATTTGTAGTGAAATAAATTTTATTATTTATTTTTATGCATTTCATGGTTTATTTTTATGTGTATTTATGATGTGGCAGTGACAAGATTCACTTCGCCAAATGTTCACAGCCTTCTATTTACTCAGAGCTTACATAATATGGCATTTCCTACTAATTACTTGATGCTTAACAACTTTATAATTTCAAATTTTTCTGCATCTCTTTTAGTTTCTAAGTTTGGTGTAATAACTTTTACATTTTGCCACGAATGGCATTTCTGTTGATCCCACCTGATTAGGCATTTATTCGAGCCACTTTACTACACTTAACTTTGCAGCTTTACAGGCCTTTATTCAAAAGTTATTTGGGTGAATATGGACTTTGCACCCTGTATGTGTGTGTGTGTGTGTTTTACTTGAAATTGGTTTTTTCCTAGAAAAGAGTCTATGCACCTCAATAACTTTAGATTGATAAGTCTCTGAGTGTACATACTAGGTCTATTTATGGTACAGTGGTAATGCTCTATCATCATTAGTATTGTTTTATTTGCAAATTATTGTTGTTTTATTTGTAAATCGTTAACCACCTTCTGACAGTATTATGGCATAACAGTACAGCTAGCTACCAATGATGTGCGGTTTTCCTGGCAGCGTGTTTCTTGACTTCGATTTTTAGAAAATATACGATACTCTTATAACATTTTAATTCACTTTTCTTCTACCTGGCTTTGTTCCAGAGTTAGATTTCGTAAGTTCTCTAATTTTCCAATGATCACTGATTCAAATCCAGCCTGAGCATATGGCATGTTTTTTCTCTGTACGTAAAACATTTTCTCTAACTGGTACATTTTCTCTAAGAGAGGAGGCTTAGGTTTCTAAATAATTTTCTCCAATGAAGTTATTAGTCTATGAAAAAACCTTTCGATTAACAGGTATTATGTATGATTTTGTTTAAAAAAGAGGCAAAACTATAATAATTGTGAGACAGAGGCATCCAGTTTATTTTAGCTTAATCAGCGATAGCCACTCATGATTACAGATTTAATTTAAGAATATGCAATCCTGAATTTGCACGAACCTAAACTCTTTTCTTCTATTTATAAAACAGTCTTAGTTTTATTCTGAATTTTATCCTGTGCATTATAGCAGTTTTTTCAAATAAGGCCTCATTCAATTTAAGTAACTTAACTGCTGTATGACTAATAATATTTGATACACATATAAACACAAACTTTTTTATTTTGGTAAAGAAAAAAAAACCATTCTGGCCTGGAGTTGAACTGGGGAACCTCTGTCTGAACCAGAGTGCCTAAAACAATTGGCAATTGTGTTAACCCTTAGAAGAATGGTAATATGTTAGAAATCAACAACTATCTACAATATGTAACTGTGCAACACATTGTAGGTTGAATAAACTACTATTATTGTTATCATCAATAATATGAAATTATATTTTGCCAAATTATTGTAACTCTGATATGTTTCTTCCATTTTAGCACATAATTGGAAAGTGAAATATGTTCTTCAGCAGTTGATGTCATTGCATATCATTCTACTCAAATTCAATCATGTATTCATTGGTAACCAACAATTTTGATGCAGTCAGAGCATTACATCTAGAACAGACCTAAAAATGTTTTTAATACTATAACTGTGGCTGCGGTCAAATTGACTCAAATATCTTTTAAACCTTTCGTGTTTGAAAGCTAGAAATTCTTGACTTTTCCTAAAATATGTTCCTAATAGCATATATAAAGTTTTAAAAAAATACATTACAGAGAACCGTAGTTATAAAAAAAAATATATATCTAGGGGAACTAGTGAAATTGACTATATCCTGGCAAACAAGAAATCAATTATTGAAGATTGCAGTGTACTGAACAGATTTAATACTGGAAGTGATCATCGAATGGTGAGATGTAAAGTGCACTTAAATACTAAATTAGAACGACAGAAGCTCATTAGGAAACAAGTAAGTAAGAGGGTGGATCTAATGAAACTGAAAGTAAATACCGAGGCATTCAAGTTGGAATTAAAAAATCGCTTTTCTGCACTGGAAGGACTTATTGATGAAAGTGATATCTCAGAAGCAAATGAAAACATTGTTAAGACAATAGTTGAAACTGCTGGGGAAATTGGTGGTGTAACCTGTAAAAAGCACAATAGCAAATTATCTGAGAAGACGAAACAGCTCATGAAAAGGCGAAGAGATATGAAGGTGGACAATCAAAATACCAGTTCCAGGATTGAGTACATAGAACTTTGTAAAACTCTGCGCAAAAGCATGAAAGAAGACATAAGAAAATTCAACTGTGAGCTAGTAAGGAAAGCCATTGAAAATAACAAGAGCCTTAGGGTTGTTAAAGGAAGTTTATCTGTTGGGAAGAAACACATCATTGCATTAAAAGGAGAGGATGGCACCGTAACAAGAAATAGGGAAGAAATACTTAGAAGAGTTGAAGAATTCTACAAAAATCTATACGAAAGTAACAGTGGATTAAACGAAGACTCTGAGATAGTCGAAGGAACAGCTCCTAAAATCTTAAAAGAAGAAGTTTCATTTGCAATAAAAAGTATGAAGAAAGGAAGAGCCCCTGGTGATGATGGTATTACATTAGATATCC
>QLNU02015360.1:228413507-228424148 GCA_006491805.2 Dysdera silvatica
TTCCTAAACCACTCCCAAATCACATTCCTAAACCACTCCCAAATCACATTCCTAAACTACTCCCAAATCATATTCCTAAACCATTAGATAGTAGAGTAAAAGGTCCCAAAGTACGGAATGTATTGAATTGTAATTCTGTGAGACCTGGGGAGGCGCTCTAGTTAAACAATTTATTTATCCTAGAAAGTGTGACGTATGCCTCAAGTTATATAAGTCAAAAAATACATTTAGCAAACACGAAAAAATTGCGTGGTGAAAGACAGTTTAGTACCGATTTCATCAGCTGGTTTATCTAACTATTCTAGGACATGCAATAATTGCTTTAAAGTATATAAATGTAAACAGTCTCTTAGTGCTAATAGGAAGCAATATCCACGAAATCTTACTTATGCTAAAATTGGTGTAGGCCTACCTATGTATCCCAGGAAATGTGAAACTTGTTTCAAATTTTACCAAAATAAGTGTAATTTTTACAAACATAAGAATAAATGTACTCAGAATGAAAAGAATTTATCTTATAGTTATATTTTGCCTAACTGCACTCAATCTTTTCATTAAATAAAAGATTTTCATGTGCATTTATGTAAAGAACATAAGCTTAACAGCTTATCAATGTATTCTTTTGCTTTAATGAAGAATTTTCAAAATTGGTTAGAATCTGAAGCAACGTCAACATTTAGTTCCTTTAAAAAACTAACAGGGAGTGAGTAAAAGGGTTTTAAAATTTTTCACTATTATTCCTATCAGTTTTTTGTACCTTTTCGCCAACAGATTAATCTTCCTAAAACTAGTCGCAAAAATAAGATAGGAACTATTCCTGTGGACATCAATTGTCCAGTTAGAATATGTGCTTGTGAGGAAGCAGATTCAATTACAGTATTTTATTATCATCATCACAATCATTACGTTGGATTTGAAAACTGTTTCAACCATTGAAACAAGGTTCCCGTAATCTTATTAAGGCTTATTTAAGTTTATCGGTTCCAATTCAGAAAATTAAAGATATTTTAAAAGATGGGATTGGATATAGAAACAGCAGGAATGCATTCCCAGTTAAGGAGGCCTTCCTTACACGTAAAGCAATCCAGATAAAGTATTCCAGACCAATGCATGGTGCCTTGCATCTAAAAAAACACTGCATTGTCTGTGCTGTCCCTTGTGCAACAATTAAGGAGTGAAGAATATAACCACATTTTAATATTTAAACCACAAGGTAAAAAAAAACAAAAAACAGTATATGGTCCCCAAGGCTTCGATAAATTGCCGAATCATGATATTTCATTTGCTGTTGGATTCTAAACGATGGAGCAAAAGCAAATGATGATTCAAGGTTGTAAATCGGTTCTTTGCATCGACTCTACTCACAAGACTAACCAATTTGACTTTTACTTGTTGAATCTTCTTGTTCCTGATGGATGTGGATATCCTGTAGCTCATTTCCCGACAAATTTTTTGGATTTTGAAACGATGGTTTGCTTATTTGATAGTATTAAAATTGAAATACCAGATTTACAAGTTAATTGTGTGATTACAGATGATGATAAGACATCATATCCTGCGTTTGCTAAAGTATTTGGTACGGACATATTTCATTTTTTGTGCATTTGGGATATTTGGCAAAGATGGGTTCGCCAACTTAATCATAAAATTTCAGATCAAGACATAATAGAAATCCTGAAATTAAAATTGAGGGAAATTTTAAATGAAAAAAAAATAGTAATACATTAAATTCACTTCTAAATAAATTTGTGAGTAAAGATTGTAATAAAATTGAAAATTTTATGGAGTACTTTCGTGAAAATTATTGTCATCGAGTTGATCTATGGGCAATGTCTTACAGAAATTTTCCTCATAGATCTACGGATACCAATATGCATTGCGAATCTTTTCACAACAAATTAAAATCCATTTATTTTGGTCGTAAATTTAATCGACGTGTCGATGAACTTCTTAGAACACTTTTAAACATTGAAGATGACACTTTTTTGGCTCATAGATTCAAGTTACTTATTAATGCTCTTTTAAAGAATTCTCTTTCATCCATACAAAAAAGGCACACCAAGGGAATGCAAATACTTGATTATATCACTGTTTTATCAGAGAACTCTTTGTCTATGCATTCACAAACAAAATCGAAGATAGAGTACAAAATCGAAAAAAAAATTGAAGAATGCCCCCAAAAGGAGTTTTGTTTCTATAGGTGTCTTGAAATATCTTGTACATTACTTTGTAACCATCTTTATAGTTGTAGTTGTCCAGATCAAAATAAACTGTGTAAGTATATACATAAATTCCATTCATTTTTTAATAGGGAAAGGAAAACACCTGTTAGTTGTATTGAAATTTCTAATGTAAATGCAAGAACTTTTTGCTCAGATAATGTTAAAATAAAGCCAAATTAACCGGATTATAAGCCACGCTCAAATAAAGTAAGATAGAATCACTTGAAAAGTCGATGATGAAATTATTACAGTTAATGAAAGTACCTCAAGTGCAAGATGTAATGATGAATAATGTAGAAATTACAATAAATTCTTTAGTTCCTGAATGTGAATTTGTTGTGAACTTTAACGATGATATGAGATTTCAGTTTGACACTGCTTCTTATGTAGTTCCAAATCAAAAGTGCATATCTCCAATAAAATTCTTTAAAACAAGGAACAAAAGGAAATTTCATAAAATTCAGCAAGATGAAATTGAAAGGTTACCCTCAGTTGAGGAGGAATCCATTGATGATTCTGATATTGATGGCCCCGATATTGCAATTTCAGTTGTTACCAAACGTAGAAGAATACATTTTTCCGAGGCATTAACTTTAAATGTTAATACTATTAATGGATTTTCAAAGGATCTGGTTTCAGTTGGCAGTTATAAACTAAGTCTTGTTTCACTGAAATCTCTTGATCCATATATTTCAGAAACTGAAGAAAAAGTATTGCAGTCCGCAGCAGTAGATTTTGTAAAAGGCTGGTTGTTTGATGATGCTATAAATTCATTTTTGTATACACTTTGCCAAGGATATGAAGACTGTTACCTTATTGATTCTTCAATAAATCAGCTTGTTTGTTCTGAAGTTTCTGGTTATGAATTTCCATTTTCTCTTCAATTGGTAAAATACATGTTTATTCCAATTTGTTTAAATTTTCATTGAATATTGATTGTAGTTCGACTGAAGGAAATTTTTTTTGAATTGTATGACCCTCTGGATAGTTCAAATTGTGAACAGTATCAAAATCTAATTTATAAATGGATGTAACTTTCAACAGTGTTTCTGTTAATTGTAAGTGGAAAATTCAGTGTCCTGCTCATGTCTTGCAAAAATATACTAGTAGCTGTGGAGTGTGTATTTAGTTTTATGCACACCAGTGGCTACAAAAAAACAAGTTTAGTTCTTCCTTTTGATGTGTTTGAATTTAGAATATATATTTTTAACACTTTGGTAGGATACGAGGAAAATTCTTTGCCGAAAACTAATAATTTAGTGAATGTAACAAAAGACCGGTTTAATCATTCAAAGTTTGAAAACATTGTCATAATAACTAGTGCATATATTATAATAATAACTAGTGCATAATGTTACTAGTCTGGAAGTAAAGGTAGGCAGTTATGATATTTTGACATATATGATGAAATCTTTAGATTCTTTTATTACTCCAGAAGAAGAATCTATTTTAAGATCTGTTTCACCAAACTTTCATAAAGCTTGGCTATATTCTAGTATTATAGCTGCTTTTTTATTGAAGATAGTATATAATAGAGGTGATATATTGTTCGCTGAATCTCATCTACGATTATTTATTTGGAGACATGCTTCATTCTCTGGAAAGGTGTGGTCAAAGGAACTTCTCGATTTGGGTAAGATGATACCTATTCTTGCTAATCTCGACAACCATTGGGTGTTTATTATTGCTAATTTAAAGAGTAAAGTTTATGAATTTTATGATCCTTTAACTACTGTAATCTCAAGTAAGTATCAACTTTTAATAAAAAAATTGGCACGTTCTTGAATTGTATAATCAAAACAACAAGTCAGTGGAAAGTAATATTTACAGATGCTGTTCGTTAGATTGATAATTGTAATTGTGGCATATATGTGTGTTATTATGCTTATCAAAAAGTAAATGACATAAGTCTAAATCTGCCTTTTAACACAGTTGAATTTAGAAAACTGATTTAGTATAATTTAGTAAGATACTAGAGCAAATATACTTCTTTTATAATTGTATTGACGTATTTTACAGCAATCATGCCGTGGGGGAAAAATGGTTTGTTTCCCATAACCCGACCAATCCTATTAAAAAATTAAGCTTTTTAGGAGCATAAAAGTAAAATTTCGGCTAATACGAGAAAAATATCTGTCCAACTTTAATGTGATTTTTCCCTTTTCCATAACATTTATTCGTCTTTTCGCACGGAAACGGAGGAAAAGAAAACGTGGAGATATACAAGATGCACAAACGAATATGCCAAGCAAACAATCAAAATTTGCTGATTTTTTCAATAACTCTTGAAGTGAAATTAAGTGAAATGAGACCATATATGCATTTATTTATAGTGTAATAAAAATAAGCCTAATATAGTTAAGACTAAAAGTTCTGTGTTTATTAAACGATATCAAGTTAATTTGGTACTAAGAAATTTACCTAAGTTAATTCTAGTAATTATTTTATTGTGTGCCTGTGTGTAATTTGAAATTTTTATTCCTTTCAGGGGTTTTATGAGTAACGGCTAATACGAGAAATTTTACATATTCTTACCTTCTCGTATTATCCGAGTTCCACTGTATTTGGTGAGAAAAATTCGTCCTGGCCATTGTGAATTAATAATAATATTTATTTGTTTCAGACCATATCGCACCCTTGCGACGAAAGCGTTACAACTCAAAATTTGGTGAAAATGACCTAATGTTACAACCAGATGTAGAAAACAGTGTTGCATCCTGCCGTGCAAAACGTTAGGATATAAGTTATTCGGATTTCCGATAGTTGGCACATGTCATTAGATGAACACAACATCCCTCAATTCAACCAGAAACAGTTTTTTGCATTTTCTGAAAATTGGGATTTTTTGAGTTGTAACACTTTCGTTGCAAGGGTGCCATGTTACATTTACATATCACAATTATTCATTGCATAATTACATCTATTTAAATGTGATTAACATCATGTATATATTAATCCAGAGTAGACATAATTAACTTCAGTTATTTAACATTACACATAATATGCAAGTAGTAATTCTATTTAAAATTACCATTTAATTTAATTATCATAACGTAACTTAATCTGGAGCTGAAACCGGTCCATAGTAAATACAATCAAGGTGTATAAGAAATTTCTCGACTCCAAACACACTCATCTTGGATGTTTTTGCCTTTGTGCAAAATAATGTCCTCTTGTGTTATTTTCCTTTCTTTTTTATTCTTATTTTATTGACTTAAAATTAGTTTATAAAGAATATGCCATTTATTATTCAATATTATAATTTTCATTCATTTATTCAAGCTTCTATGATTTTTTTCCTTCCCATCGTTCTCTAACAGCTATTCTCTCACCTTGCTTGGCGCAGAATCACCCTTGCTGTCCTTGCGCCATAAAAATACAACCAACCTAACAGCCATTCTTTTAATTTTTTAAAGCATATTTTTATTATTCGCCGATTTTATCCTTTCTGGAATTTTGTTTCACATATTTGGCCCTTTATATGTTATGCAATCACGTGTTGACTCTGCTCCTATATCCAACGATTAGAAAATTGTAATAAATAAGGCCCGGATGTTGATGACATTTGCATTTTTTTGCAATTTTTGCCTGTCTGTTTTTAAGGCATTTTAGTCGATTTTTCCTTGTTTTAGGTCATTTTTTGCCTTGCATTTTGTAGGATTACAAACAATTTGCAATAACCAATACTAGGATTTCTAGACGAAAAAAGGCTTCAACAGCTGTCATTGTCAATCAACTACGTATATCAATCAATTGCAGCCGTTTTAACTTTGTATTTAGTGCCTTTTTTTGTGGGGGGTAATCTTAAGGGCATTTTTTCGACTTTTTAGGTCATTTTCCTATATTTTTAAGGGCATTTTTTTAGGAAATTTTAGGTCATCAAGATTCAGGCTCTGGTAATAAAACACCATTCAAAAATATTTAGCCAAAAAAAAAGCCGTTTTCCTACTTTCCCACTCTAATATTTTTTGCTTCTAGTACAAGAAACAACCATTTTTTTTTGGTCTCAGGAACTAACTCCTCGCTTGGTCCTATGAGATGAAAAGAGGGCATGGGCAGGGACTAAGGGGGTAATTTCTTTAGGCGCTCAACCATGGCAAATTGACTTTTTTAGTTATAAAATTATTACTCTCATCAAATATATTAAATTTTACATTATTGCTATTTCTAGTATCTGTACAGCAAATTCCATATATATATATATATGGAATACTCTTCATGCAGAAGTCAGAGGCAGTTGCTTAGAACAGTTGGAGACCAGTACATTGGCACCGATATAACTACTTTTTGGGGGAGGCTGAGAAAAATTACCTTCTTCTCAAGACTGTCAAAAATTTTAGTGAATGTACAAGATACTAAAATGCTACAAAAATAATTGATACTGCTTGGCAATTAGTAATGAGCTAAAAAGTACCTTACTTTAAAATGTGCTTGTAAAACTTTTGAAAGCAAATGCATAGCAGGATAGGGAAAATAAAATTTAGGAATGGCTAGGGGCGGCTCAAGCCCCCTTTGCCCCTCCATGTGGGTGCCCATGGACCAGGATGATGGTCTTACAAAAAGAAAAAAGTATGAAATGTGACATAAAACTTTGAAACTTTAAAATTGTGCAATTTAGGTGAAAAATGTTTTATATATTCATGCATTTGTTATTTCATAGGACTAAGACACTTTTTGACTGGTTATGCTAATTTTACTTGTGTAATATTTTTTGTAGAAGAAATATTTCTACAAACCCTTAGACTTCTAAAATGAAATTTGTTTCGAAAAGTTATTGACAATTATAGGCAATTTGGGACTAATAATAATAGGAGACTGAAACTTTGTTTATTGGAGCTTGCTTAATGTAAAATATAGCTTAACATGAGATGAATGTCTGATCCTGTCAAAATCGATTTAGGTGGATAACACAAAGAAATATATCTACCATTATATATAAAACGATTAGGATGTAATAAAACATTTATTTTATTACATCCTAATCAGTTTATAATTCGGCAGATACTTTTTTCCCCCCCAACTAAAACATTTTGACAGGATCAAATATTTATTTCATATTAAGCGATGTTTTACATCAAGCAAGCTTGAATAAGCAAAGTTTTGATTTCTATTATTATTAGTTCAATTCTTTGGAGAAAAAAATTTCGTTCATAGTAAAGTATGAAAGAGCTATATAGCTCTTGCACGCTTTATTAACAAAAAAAAAAAAGTTCCAAATAATTGGATTAATAACTAAAACTTTGAACTTCTTGTTTTTTAGTACATCCACGTGCATATACTGCAGTACTGCACAATGAACTACTGCTCTTAACTTATGGATGTTCAATTTTACATGTTTCGACCAATTTTTTTAATGGGGTCTAAATTTATGAAACAATTTGTTTATTATATGGCTCAAGGACTACAATGGTCGTGCTGCACCAGGACCTACAGTTTTCTAAGGAATTTGAATGTCCGTTGCCAAGGGAACCAAACCCTGGATTATGGTAGGCAGAATGACACCACACATTCCAAGATGCCATTGGGAGTTGAACCTGGGTTAACGGCATAATAAACGGATGTGTTACAGCTATCCCACTGTAGGGCAACTGACCGACATTTTTCTGAGGAATCCAAATATCAGACCTAGGGAACCAACCGCTGGACTACAGTGAACAGTTAATAGGTGAGCATTTTTTTGGGGGCGGGCACCATTGGAATAAACAACTTTTTTTTGCTTTTTGGTTTTACGGCTCAAAGACTACAGTGGTCATGCTGCGCCGGGACCTACTGTTTTCCGAGGAATCCGAACCTCTTAAGGCCTAGGGAACCAAACCCCGGACTACAGTGAGCAGTGCGATCTTTATGAGATCTCTGAGTAAGCGTTCTTTTTGCACTGCTGGGAGTCGAACCCGGATTAGCCGCGCAATAGGAGAACGCGTTACCACACTGCGCCACCGCAGGGCCTAAACAACTTTAACTTTGAAATGATTGGGAAGAAGCAGGTGTTATATGAATATATAAATTTAATAATGCATCTGAATACCAGAACTATATACACACATCTGGAGCGGATAAAGACTTCCATTTTGTGTGGGTGTGTGTGTGGGTGGGGTTAAGGACAGAATTTGCCATGGTCTTGGAATAACACCCTTCATTTATCATGAAAGCTGGAATTTTTTGCAGTGAAAAAATATAATTTTAGGGACGGTCATGACCCCTGCGTCCATGCTTGACACACTATGTGCAGTGTATGTGACTACAAACACTAGTGTACGCATGGTGATCAAGAAGGTGAAATATAACATATGCCACATACTATATATATAGTTTGTATACCTATACTACACACAGTATAGCATGTGTAATATAGCCACACAGTATAGCATCTGTAATATAGCCACACATTATAACATGTGTAATATAGTCACACACTATATGCTAGATGTGTGAGTATAGGCAGTATATAGTGTGTAATTCTGACAAATACGTACTAAAACACTGTAGTGTGTGGCAGTTCACGTGCAAGACGAACTCTGGGTCACTTAATGTAGGCCATGATAATAGCCGTTTTCGTGGCCGACTGATGTAGGATAAATTATGGGCCACCTGCCTTATCAGGTTCAGGCATACAGGTGCCAGTGCTTAATGCCACCAGTGGGCTGCTGTTGGAAATCGACTGGTGTCCCGACCACTATGTTTTTGTTAAGTACATTACTGATAATATAAGTTTCCATTTATTTATATTTTAAAAGCTTTAATTTTGAATAAATGTTGTCAATACAAACAGAAGTTGGGGGAACATTACTAAAAGAAAAGCTGGAGGTATTTTATTTATGAGAAAAGGATTCATGTGCAAATCATGCTACGTCCTTGTTATAATTATTGATTAATGTGTATCGATATATTAATTGATCGCCGCCCCTAAAGTAAATTCTGAAGGCATCACTGGGTATGCGTGTGAATGTCAGACAACTACCTTGAATATTTTCATATTGAGTTAAATTATGTAATTAAAATTTTGTCTGCAGAGAAATTTTTAAAGCATAGATATTTCTGAGCACATCAGAAAAAAACTTACTTTTATCCACTGGCCAGATTCCGTTGGGTGTGTTTTATCTGTATAAAATTTAGGGGAAGTTTAATACATATAAGCGTTAAGTTATTTTGTATATAATCAAAGTTAATAAATCTTTTAAAAAATAAAATTTGCAGACGCAGCATTATTGGTGATGGACCAAACTGTTATTTTTGAATAACCTGTTCCAACGTTCCTGTTCCTTTGAATTATTAGTAAAGTTACAAGGAACTCAATTCAAATGAAAAAAAATCTGATTTAAATATAGAAAATCTTATTTATGTATAAAGACTTTTGATATAAATACAAAAATCTCATTGAAATTAAGTATCTAATTTAAATTCTAATAAGTCTTTCGATTTCAATTTTAAGAAATCCACCAAAATATAACAAATCCTTTTTCAAATAAAAAAATCACTGTTCGAGAAATATTTCCTTTTCTTTTTTTTAATGCGTGCGATATCATTTTGTTATTTTTCATGGATGGCTACGAGTCCGCGGACCCTTAAAGGTCAGTGAACTACAGTTGGAAATCTACTATATCCTGCTATATAATAATCATTTAATCATTTTAAATATTTCATTAATCTTTATAATTACATTAGCAATAAAAAGGGTTGAAAACAAATGCATTTGAAAGTATATAAAGCGTTCTGGAAGTCAATTGAAGAATTAAAAACGTTTGTTATATTTGATTAACTAGCTTATATTTAGCATGATGTTTCCACGGCATCAAGTTATTCGTATAAAACGAGAAATTCTTGTACAAAGTCAAAAACCTGGTGTGTAGATTCAGTTTCTGATGCAGTATATTTCGCATAGTAAAATACAATAAGCTGCTGGGTGAATGGTCGGGACGTGCGACCCTAGCGGTAAAAATTAGAAACAGGTCTGTTTCCGCCAAGGCCAACTAGATTTACTATAGGCCCGCTCACGTGAATTTCAAGGGTGTCCCCACTTTCTTTTGGAGTAATTACTGGGGTTGTTCATAGGGGACGCCAAATCACAGGTACAAACATGCCATATGCTTTCATGTGTTTGCAGCAGTTAACCGAAGATTAAAAAGGGTTTCTGGGTTTTCTATAATTTTTACATGATATTTATTTGTGATAATAATGGTAGTTTCTTGTTGTGTTCCATTTAGTCTATTTATATCTGCAGTATTAAGGACACAGTAAGTGTTTATTCTGTATTTTGTTTTTCGGTGACATGCTGTTCTATTATGTAGTTTGTATTTTCAAGTAAAATTATTTTGGAAAGAATTGCTATTCATGACTACCTGATGCTTTATTTTTATTATGCAATGTATTAAAAATGTGGCTTGTGTCAAAAGTTATTAGAAATTATGTATTCAATATTATA
>QLNU02015360.1:228424248-228436269 GCA_006491805.2 Dysdera silvatica
TAGAAAAGTTACAAGGAACTCAATTCAAATGAAAAAATCTGATTTAAATATAGAAAATCTTATTTATGTATAAAGAATTTTGATATAGAAATACAAAGAATTTCATTGAAGTTAAGTATCTAATTTAAAATTAACAATTTCGACTTAAATTTCAAGAAATCCAATTAAAATAAAGAAAAATCCTTTTTTTTAAATAAAAAAATCACTCTTCGAGAAATAGATATATATATTTTTTAATGTGTGCGTTATCATTTTGTGTTATTTTTCATGGATGGCTACGAGTTCGCACACCCTTAAAGGTCAGCGGACTACAGTTGGAAAGCCACTATGTCCTGCTATATAATAAGTGTTTAATCATTTTAAATATTTCATTAACCTTTATAATTACGTTAGCAATAAAAAGGGTTGAAAACAAATGCATTTGAAAATATATAAAGCGTTCTGGAAGCTAATTGAAGAATTAAAACCGTTTGGTGTTATATTTGATTAACTCGCTTATATTTAGCATGGTGTTTCCTCGGCATCAAGTTATCCGTATAAAACGAAAAATTCTTGTACAAAATCATAAAACTTGGTGTGTATATTCAGTTTCTGATGCTGTATATTTCGTATATTAGGGGGACCGAAAAGTAATGTCATTTTTACGCATGTCGATATTCATTAGTCATTTATCAGCTCATTGTGTACTTCAAAGTCGTGTAAAGACATTTTAAAGTTAGAGTGACTTGTTTACTCGTAAATAATAAATCTTAATTTTTTTTTACAGTTTATGGTGAAATGGCCGGCCAAATACCAGAAGAGGTACATATCCGGCATTGTATGCTTTTTGAGTTTCACAAGGGTAGTAACGCAACGGTTGCTACCAAAAACATTTGCGATGTTTATCCAAACGCATTAGACGTTCATAAAATCCAAAGGTGGTTTTCTAAGTTTAAATCCGGTAATTTCGATTTTTCCGACTCGTACCGATCAGGAAGACCAACAACTTTAGACAATGACATGCTAGGGAGGAAGTGGAAGCAAATCCACGTCAGACAATCGAGGAACTGTCAAACACTCTTAACCAACCTTGGTCGACCATCCAAGAACATTTGCAGCAGATTGGTAAAGTAAGCAGAGCAGGTGTTTGGATCCCACATAATCTGTCCGAAGAAAACAAAGCTAACCGATCCATCACATGCAACTTATTGCTTCAGCGGCACAATACAGAAGCGTTTTTTGATCAATTGATCACTGGAGATGAAAAATGGGTCCTCTATGATAACCCAAAACGCAAAAGGCAGTGGCTCTCTCCAAATGAATCGCCACAAAGTACAGCTAAGCTAGGTTTACACCCCAAAAAGGCGCTTTTGTGTATTTGGTGGAGTATTCGCGGGGTCGTTCATTTTGAAGTGCTGAAACCTGGACAAACTGTGAATGCAGACCTTTACTGTGAACAATTGGATCGAGTAAATCAATCTTTAATTGAAAAGTGCCCAGCAATTGTCAACAGAAAAGTTGTTATTCTGCAACAGGATAATGCAAGGCCACACTGCGCAAGATGAACCCTGGAAAAAATTAATGAATTGGGATGGAAGGTATTGCCTCAAGCATCATACTCTCCCGATATTGCGCCATCGAATTTCCATTTATTCCGATCGCTACAACATTTTCTAAGTGGCAAAAAATTTGAAAATTCAGATGATGTCCAAAATACCATCTCCAGATATTTTGCTACAAAACTAATTGAGTTTTATCGATCTGTCATTGAAAATTTGCACACTAGATGGCAAAAGGTTGTTGATAACGAGGGTGATTACATTATTGATTAAAAATAAAAACTTGGTAAAAATTTATCTGTTTGAATTTAATGTAGAAAAACGACATTACTTTCCGGTCCCCCTAATACAAATACAATAAGCTGCTGGTGAATGGTCGAGACGTGACCCTAGCGGTAAAATGAAACAGGTCTGTTTCCGCCAAGGCCAACTAGATTACTACAGGCCCGCTCACGTGAATTTTAAAGGTGTCCCCACTTTCTGTTGGAGTAATTACTAGGGTTGTTCATAGGGGGCGCCAAATCACAGGTACAAACATGCCATATGCTTTCATGTGTTTGCAGCAGTTAACCGAAGATTAAAAAGGATTTCTGGGTTTTCTATAATTTTTACATAATATTTATTTGTGATAACAATGATAGTTTCTTGTTGTGTTCCATTTAGCCTATTTATATCTGCAGTATTAAGGACACAGTAAGTGTTTATTCTGCATTTTGTTTTTCGGTTACATGCTGCTTTATTATGTAGTTTGTGTTTCCAAGTAAAATTATTTTGGAAAGAATTGCTATTCATGAATACCTGATTCTTTATTTTTATTATGTGATGTATTAAAAATTTGGCTTGTGTCAAAAGTTATTAGAAATCATGTATTCAATATTATACATTGTATTTAATATATACAATATCATACAATGTATAAAATATTATACATTGTGTAGTTATATCATCAGTTTATTGTAAATTCATGTGTTAATTTCATTAACATTCCATTAAAGTCTTTCCAAACAGGTGTCAAGCCTTCTAATTAATTCTTTATTTTATAATTAATTATAATAAAAATAATTAAATTATTAATTAGTTGATTTAAATTCTATATAATTCTATTTTATTAACCATTAAAATAAAGTCTGCTTTTATATGCATTTTGCAATTTAGCTTTCAGTGTAAACTATCAATTCATTATCAGTTATTAATCATGCCTGAGAAATCATTTCATCCAATAAACCGTCTTCAGTGTAAATAAAAGAGTAGAAAAAGGTATGTAAGATTTAAATTTTAGTTTAAAAACTTGTTATGAAAGGTTATCATATCACGATATCATCATCGTCGTTGGAAAATAAAATACGATAACTTTTTGAGCAAAAAGCAATATATTTCTGTATGTAATCAGAAACTGGGCTATTAATTGGCATTTATAGTCTGTTAAATTGAGAATATTAACCCAGGTAGCAGGCGCCCTCTGTCGGAGAAAAACTGCTTGAGAGAATCGCCACTGCGAAAATTTGGGGACAGGTTTTCTGTAGCGTTAGGCTCACGTGAGCAGGCCTGTAGTAAATCTAGTTGGCCTCGGTTTCCGCTGAAACCGGCTTATGTTATGGACGCGACTCTGCTATCCTTGCTGATATGCGTTTTTTTTATTTGACTTGTTCGAAACGAAAGATTCGGTCACGAACGACACACCAGTAGTAAGCATAAGTAAGCATAACTGTTTTAAATTTGTAAACATGGCTGCGGTAATGGTTTGTAAGCGGTTCTCCGGGTTTTTAAAAAGCGTTATTATACGTTATAATAGACGTTTAACCCACCACCTGGTTTCTTCAAAATATGCTCAAACTTTACTAAACTTACCCGAAACCAAAGTGAGTGAGCTCAAAAATGGATTTCGCATTGCGACGGAACAAATTGATTCTCCGACCTCTGCTGTAGGTGTGTGGTTGGATGCAGGTAGCCGTTATGAATCGGATACAACAAATGGAGTTGCCCATTTTTTTGAACATTTAGCATTCAAAGGTACAAATCAAAGATCTGTTCTAAATATTGAAGGAGAAATTGCGGCTTTGGGTGCCAAATTTAATTCGTATACGCAACGGGAAGAAAGTGCATTTTATGCAAATTGTTTGTCCACTGACGTTCCCAAAGTAGTTGAGATTCTGGCTGACGTTGTGTGTAACCCAAAATTAGATGATCTTCAAATTGAGCGTGAAAGAAAAGTAATCCTACAGGAATTAGATCAGGTTGAAACTGACCTAAAACAAGTCACATTTGATCATTTACATCTCACTGCTTACCAGGGTACTCCTTTAGCTAAAAGCGTGTATGGACCGAGTGCAAATGTTAGTGAAATTACCAAGGATGACATTTCCTTTTATTTAAAAAATAATTTCCTTGCCCCACGAATGGTTTTAACTGCTTCTGGCAAAGTCAACCATGAAGAAATAGTGAAAATTGCTGAAAAATATTTCAGTTCTGTTCCTCAAACTTACACTTCAGAAATACCAACTTTTTACCCCTGTCGTTTTACTGGAAGTGAAGTGAGAGTTAGAGATGATTGGTTTCCATTTGCACATGTGGCTATTGCCGTTGATACATGTGGTGCAAATAATAAAGATATTTATCCACTTATGTTAGCAAGAAAGATAATAGGTAAATGGAATAAAACGTCAACATTCAGTGCTGACACGACTAATCAGTTAATACAAAACATATGGAAAGGCAAAGGTTGTGAAAGTTTTGAATCATTTCATACATTATATCGTGATACAGGACTGTGGGGATGTTATTTTGTAATGGATGGTATGGTGCTTGACGATTTCATGTATAACCTGCAGAATGAATGGATGAAGCTATGCATTAACGTTTCAGAATCTGAGCTTGCAATTGCAAAAAATATGTTGAGGAGAGAATTGTTACTTAATGTTGATAGTCGTGTTAATTCATGCAGAGATATTGCTCGTCAAATTTTGTTGTCTGGAGAACGCATCCCTTTTGATGAAGTTGAAGAAAATATTGAAGCTGTCAATGTTCAGGAATTGCGAGATGTGTGTTCAAAATACATATATGATATAGATGTCCTGCTGTAGCTGGTATTGGACCTGTAGAAGCTTTGCCTGACTATGTACGAGTACGCAGTAGCATGACTTGGTTACGTTATTAGTGATACCTTTGACTGAACTCATTTGAAATTTTATAGAGGAACAATCAATTTAAAAACTTATTAGTGAATTTAAATTTACTTTGAATTCAATGATACATTTAAAATTTTTGCGAAATGTTTATTTTTAGTGTAGAAATCAGTCATTAATAAATATAAAGCTCAAATTCCCATTTTTTGAACAATTTTATTATAAACAATAGAATTATCAAAGTTTAAGTATGTTGTTTTGACAGAGTATAAAGTTAATGTGCGAAATACATTGATACGGAGGTGCTGTAAACTACATTTCATTAAAAGGAAGGGTGCTAACTTTTTTTGAGGAGGAGAAAGTTAATGAGGTAAAAATGTTGCAAAATTGATAGGAGGAAGAGAGTATAACTTATTTATAGATGTTGGTAATTAACGGGGAAGAAAGTAGGCCTATAGTAAACTTGGTGTTAGACATTGATGGTTGTTTTGGCTGTATAATAGTTGTTAGTGGTTAATAGCATTTGATGTAGTTAGAGAACAGACCATGAAACCGTAATTTATTGAATTTTTCGTTTTATACTTTCAGAGTATTGTTACGCTTTTTAAAATATACTTGTAACAATTTTAGGGACTAGTACAGATTACGGCAACTGCATAACTCTGCTGCAATTCTGTCAAGTACAGCAACTTCGCTACGATTTTACCATTCTGAAAATTTAAATTTTTTTGGTAATAGAAAAATGGGCATGAGTGCATATTACTTCCTTGCCTCTGTTACCAATCGTGCCAACTTCCTTCTCAGATTACGTCATCATGATTTGTTGTTTTACCTGTTCACTTTATTTCCAGCCGCCATGATGAGTTGCCATTTACAAATGGACAACATATTTGTATTATACTGATTCAACCCTTAATTTTCAGGCAGCTTCTCGAGAGTTTAACAATATTAAGTTGGGAGGTGTGGGGGTCAAGCCCCCACTAGGCATCCACTGATTCAGTTACCTGATTCTTGCTAAACTGCTTAAAAGAAAATATTGGCTGCCATGATGGATTGGCATATACAAGTGTTTGGAAAAAGACCTGCCTCTATGTTTCAATGTTGGGATTTTTTGAAGGGATCTTTTCATCCATTTTATCACTGCAGCTCACAGTGCTAGTGCTGGGAAATGCAGACCAAAAACAAAATGGTTTAACGAATGCTAGAATACAACTGTTATGCACATGCACACAACCACTGCAAAAGAAAAATTCTTGGATCTGTTTTAAGAGTAATAGTTTTGGCGACGGAGCTTGGTGACAAGGAAGTAATGTGCACTTTTCCTGAAAACTGTTTTGAAATTAATAACCGGAAAAAATTCTATTATGATAGTTTACAAACAATCCTCCGTTAACAGGGAAACACTATTTTCCTTACACAAAAGTTAGTTTTCTCGTATAAATTTTATTTTTATGTTTTTGTTTTTTAACCGCAAATCTGATTTGACTGCAGAACTATTAATTATGTGAATGAGAGGGATTATATGAACTAGTAGCATCTTACCTGCATAATTGGTGTTCTCATTTTGTTACGTATTTGTGACCCAGTGCTTTTCCTGAATTAGTATATATCTAGTAGGGAGTGCTCTCACACCCCCGCTTACTAAAAACATCAGTACATCATGGTACCATAATCTCTTGAATTCGTAAAGCTTGCAGTAGTAAACATACAAACATTTGCAACAACAACGAAGTTTCAAAACATTCCTCCGTTAACAAAAATATGTTTTTTCCCAAAATGGCGAAATCGTGGCATGCGTATGCGTCTGTGATGTCGAGTTTTGAAGAAAAGTCACTGTTGCTGTAACCTGTACTAGTGCCCAATTTTAAAGCTAGTTTATGGAATTTTAAAAAGTTCGACATTCAATCAAGTGTTTAACGATTTTAAAACAATTTTGGAAGTAATTATAATTGCTCACATAGTCTATATGCAACTGAAATTTTCATATTATGAAGTTTTATACAGATTTTTAAATTGGAGTTTTCTCAAAACTTTGTTAAAATATAATTAAAATACTACATACCATACAGCCATTTTCTGTCACAAATACTCGTTCTCGACATGGCGTTGAATTTGAACCAGCCTGGACAATGGCCACGTTTTAGGAGGATGACACAGTGAGTTCCCGCACATAAGCTCAGGCCTTCGGCTATGGTGACTGAGGTTCAGAATCCTTGTTAAACTGTAATGTTTAGATTGGCAACATGTCTGACCATTGTGGTGAGCTTAAGTCTGATTCTTCTATATTTCTTTCACCATAGTATGTGTGATAAAAGAGAGACCTCTATACTGTAATGGATTGAAAATTGTTGCTGCCGCTGCTGCTTGTATGTATAAACCTTTAAGGGCATAGTCTGTATTCTACACAGCAAAATTTAATAATCTTCGGAAGAACTAGAGCATGACCTTAGCTGTTCTTACATCCTAAAAAAGTAAAGAGGCAGAAAAACAGAACTACAAGAAAAGGGGAACACTGCATACTATGTCTTTGTTGCTAAGGATGTTGCCAAAATTCCTTGTATACTCTTAAAATGAGGCGAAGGGATTTTTGGAGCGTAGCTTCGGCCCTTGCATGTGCATATGCATTGCGAAGCGTCGGTACATCAGCAGTCGCATATTGTTTGGATGTGGACTTCTTTATTCATGAGCTGCAGTGTAAGAAAATGAGAAAAAGATACGAAAGAGCTCTTTGTTCCAAGATTAAATTTGAGGGATGTGTTGTGCTTAACATTTTTATGGGTGTTCAAGGTGCCATCAGACCTGATTGGAATGAAGGTTGATATTAGAAGTAACTAACTTGGTCGACTGGAGAATGTTTTGTAGAGCGGTATGTGTGTATTGGAGAAAGAAATGTTTGGGGTGAGAATGAAATTATGGAAATAGATGAAGGTATGTTTGGTAAAAGGAAGTACAACAAAAGTAGACAGGTGAATTGGGAATGGTTGTTTGGAGGAGGGGGGGAGGTTGAGAAAGTGTTTTATATAGACGAAAATATGTTTGATAAAAGGAAGTAAAAAAAAAAGGTAGACAGGTGAATGGGGAATGAGTTTTTGGAGGAGTGGCAGGTGGGGATGGGTCGAGAAAATGTTTTATGTAGACGAAAGTATGTTTGGTAAAAGGAAGTACAACAAAGGTAGATGGGGGAATGGGTTTTTGGAAGAATGCAAAGGGGGTCAAGAAAATGGTTTTTTTTTGTGGTTGTATAAACGTGTGATGTAGAAACGTTGCAGAATGTTGGTGACGGACATAATTTTGACCTGTATTTCTCGGAGTTTATGTACGTAGGTAACAGGGTTGGCAAGTTTCTGCCAAGGTGGTTAAAACCGGCATGGCAGAAACCCAGAAAATAATTATTTTGTGCATTAAAAACTTACCAAGATAACCTAAATTGTAAAAAGGGATGTATTTTAAAGTAAAATAGGTTTAGTTACAATGTGTATAGTATTTATTCAAAGGTTACATCATAGCAAATTCACTAGCATTTAAGTTCAGGCTGATCTTTTCGATAAAGCAGTCTATAGCAAAAGATCAGTTTTCCTGCTATTTCCTAATTCAAACAATTTCTTAATTTATTATGAATAGACCAATAGCTTAAGAAAAATATTCTTCCAAGCCCACCAGTATTGCAGGTCATATCGCTGTATATCAAAGTTACAAATATCCATTTATGGTTGTTTCCTTTAAACTGGACCACTACATAGAAGTTATGACAGTTTCGAAAATTTTACTATAGTAATATGTTTCAGGAAAAGGAATTGATTTTGCTCAAAAAGCTATAATGTAAAGCAAAAAATTAAGATTAATGGATACTAGCAGAGACGCTGTTAGTTGGGGGAAAGAGGGGACCTGTCCCCATCAATGTTAGTACTAGGGCTCTATGTCCCTCTCCCAATTTCAAAGGAAAATTTTATGATAGGTGATGTTCAAAGTTTAAAATATTTTCTCTTTCTTTTCTTTTTTTTTTAATCTAAGGAATGTGGTTATATTTTTCGGCGTAGTGTATTTAGTGCGAAATAAAAAAAATGCACTTTGTCATTTATTTGATGTAATTATACCTTTTGTTAGATTGCATTATATAGCTCTCTTTTCTGCATGGCAGCGTTTTCATTGACGTGTTATTATTTCAACTTTCAAACGGAATGTTTTTAATAACGTTACAACTATAGTTTCTCTATTTTAATTTCGCCAGCTTAAAAGCTTGTTTTTTTCAAGGAGCTTTTCGGCCCAGTAAGCTCATTATCAACGACATAAATTAAAGGATTGTATCAAGGCCGTAGCTACAATTTAATTTCATGGGGGGGGGGAGGTCAAAAATTTTTACAGCATGTATTGATACAATCACAGCATGCAAGCCGTAGCCAAGTCCCATTAAAAATTTAGTTTCGGGGGGACCGGTCCCTAAGATCCCTCCTTTGGATCCGGGCATGGACCGTCTACACGAGGGGTCTTCAACACTTTTCAGTTCATGGGCTCAGGAACATACCGAGTCCTCTCATAGGGTGCATATCTTGCATTACCGGAGGGCACGAATCCTATAGCCCACAAGGACGTACTGGTCCGGGGGCCGTCGGTCCAATCTGCCCCCGCATAGGCCAATTTTGCTTATTCTTGTAGGCCCATGGGCCGCACTACTGTATCAGCAATATTAGGACTGAATAAAGGCGAAACTAGGGGTGCTCCTGCACCCCCCAGATCAATCTTTATTGCCATTTTTACTATAAGTTTTCTACATTGGTTTTGTGTATCCTTGGATTGATTATATATATTACAATGTAAAATATGTATGGACGTAAAAAAAATTTACAATACTTTTAGTTATTAATATGTAAAGCGAAATCAAATCTTATAGTGATATTTTTGGCACTGCTTATTTTTAACAAACCTGTCAATATCGGGTCTTATTTTTGATGCAACCCTAACAGTGTTTTCAAGGCGGCCATCAGTTATTCTGGTCCCAACTTTTGAGTTTACTAACTTCATTCTTGAAGAAAATAGCTGTTCACAAACGCACTGGCGTGCGCAAATGGGGAAGGGTTGATGGGGTTGTAACCCCACCTTTCGATGAAATGTTGTATACAGGGTTCCTAGGAGAGTCGGAATGCGACAATAACTTTTGAACCAAGACAGATATTGGAACGAAAGTTGGGTATTAGTACAGTAAAATGACAGCTCACATACAGTATGTACATGCACTCTCACAATGTGAGGTGTTCTGAAAGTTTCACTTTCAGTTAATGCTTTCTGATTGTTTTAAAAGTAGAGTTGAAGTTCTTATAGGAAAGGGACCATGGTTTCTTTCCTTTAAGAATTTCAACCCAACCTCTAAAGCTCTAGAAAGCATTAACTGAAAGCTATGCATTGAAACATCCGGAACACCTCACTTTGTGGCAGTACATGTACATATTACATGTGAGTCGTATACATTTTCTTACTAACTGAAGGATGCTCTACAATTTTCTAATTGAAAATATTTCCTCATCTTCATTATTTTTCGAAACAAAATTTTTAACTTCCTCAATTCGCCACCAGGGGCGCTGCTGTTCATCTCATCTGATAGTGCATAGTCATTTTACTATACCAATACCTAACTTTCTTTGCAATATCTGTCTTGGTTCAAAAGTTATTGGCCATATTCACACCTTCCTAGGAACCCTGTATATACACATGAATATATGGAATTGTAGCTCTGTACCCCCACCATTGTAAGCCTGTAACCCACTTACGAATTTTCTGCATACGTCTATGCGAAGATGTGTTTTCAAATAGCGATATCCGTTTTAGAGCATGCAGTCAGATGGTTGGAAGGATGTTCTTATCGACATATTTAGAATAGAATTCAACGAGTCCTAAGTTGAATTCCTTTAAAATCACTGTTGCACTGCAAATAAATAAAACTACTCCTAATATCCATATAAGCCTGAGAACTAAAATGAAACACGATTGCGGAAAATCACGTACTACTTTAGTTCTCTAGCGTTTTAAGATATTGTGAAATGTGGATGGAGTAAAATACATAGATTAAGACTCACAAGGAAACTTCCTGGACTGCAACGCATGGATTTTGATAAGAGTTGTACCACTGTATAGGTTTCGTCATGAGAAACAAAAAATCCGATGAAACTACCCGTCTGAATCCAACCACTCAGGAGCAACAAGGCAGTTCGTGTTTTAAAGTGAATCAGGAATTAACTCCTCGCCTGATCCTATGGGATGAAAAAAGGGCATGGGCAGAGCCTAAGGAGGCAGTTTTCTCAGGTACTCAACCATGGAGAATTATAGCAGTACCTGTGTCTCGTTCCAGGCGCGTTGGTTCAGGGGAGGTGGCATGCACCCCTGTGACCTGCGAAGTCAGGCTCAATCATGAAGGTGTCGTCTATGAGCCTTCTGACTGTAATGCGATCATTGACAAAGCAATTATCAGCAAACTTTTTTGTGGTTTCCTTGTATCCCATTATGGACATCCCAGTTACATAAATATAGCCACAAGTCAAGAACAAGTTATTATCCCTCGCTTGTTCATGTATATGGCATAGCGATTGAATTATAAGAGAGAGTCCAAATTCATAATATTCTATATCAGAAAGTACATTTCTTTAATTACAATATGCACCAAAACATTGGCTATATTAATAACAGTAGAAAAAAAAAAAAAGGGAAAAATTATACAAAATAATATTTCAAGGATATTTTTTTGCTTGTTAGTCGAATGATTATATGATGGGCGGATTGTGCGAATTGCCTTGTAGCTCCTGATTGGTTGGATTCGGGCAAGTAGTTCCATTGGATGTTTTGTTTCTCATGACAAGACCTATCCAATGGTACCACTCTTATCAAAATCCGTATGTTGCAGTGTAAGAAGTTCCCTTATCAGAAGAATCAAAGGACAGTATTTTTTGTGTGAAATGATTTGTATTTTTTCATGAATCGGTGGGCCTTAAGTGGCTCATGGGTTGAAGACACCTGGTATACACCATCAGTGTAATAAATATGTAATTTATTAAGGAGCATTGCATGCGAAAATAAAACTGGAAATGTAACTAGAATACTGATTTTATGGTAAAGTGAATGTCATCAGACAGAAGCACACTTAAATTAAACGCTGCTTTGTTGGTGTCCGTTATTCCTGTAAAGAGTTTTGGCAACAAGGCCTTAACCAGAAATTTTTTCGAGGGAACCAACAAATTTTTAGAACATCGCTAATGAATAAGTATTGGTAGTAAAAACATTTTGGAAATGGAGGGGACGGTCTCTTCGGACCACCCACTGGCTATGGCCCTGTTTAATAACAAGCTGGTATATTGTCCTCCCAATATTTTTATGCC
>QLNU02015360.1:228437269-228473830 GCA_006491805.2 Dysdera silvatica
AACAGAAAGAGACTATTAGACATCTCATCAGTCATACCATTGCCACCAACTTTCCTAAAAAAGTTATTCCAAACTTACCAAAAGAAGTTCTTTCCGCATTGAAGTCAGTAACCTCCAATGACAGCCTCCACATTTCCAAAGCAGACAAAGGCGGTCAAATTGTTGTCCTTACCAAACAGCAGTACCATGAGGGCGCTAACGCGGTCATCACCTCTGGTCCTTACAAAACCTTACCTCGTGATCCCACTGAACAGCTACGCATCCACTACAACAAAATCATCCGTGCTTCGCCTTTGCTTACTCCTAGACAAAAGAACTCCTTTTACTTGTCTCACGCCATTCCAGCGCGTTTCTACGCCCTTCCGAAAATTCATAAACCCGGTTTACCATTCCGACCCATCACTTCGTGCATAGGCGCAGTCTCTCATAAACTCGCCAAGTTTCTTGTTTCCATCATCTCACCTCTTACCACTGCCAATATCCACACTTGCAAGAATTCTTTAGACTTCATCAAGAAACTACGTTCTATCTCACCAGGCACCTGCTCCATCGCCACGTTAGATGTGAACTCTATGTTCACCAACATACCAGTCGAAGGTGCACTTGATTGCCTCAAACTTCGTCTTTCCGAATTCCACTTTTCACAACCAGAAATTGCTGAAATTATCAATCTCACCTCAATCTGCGTCAACTCTAGTGCATTTGTCTTCAACGGACAACATTACCAACAAACCAGTGGCTTAGCTATGAGTAACCCACTTTCATCAATCCTTTGTGACATATATATGCATTTCTTTGAATCCAATCTCCTCAACTCTATCAAGTTTAAACTCTGGGATCGCTACATGGATGACATTTTTATTATGTGGGACAGTCCTCCAGATCAAATCTCAACACTCCTTCCCACCATCAATACTTTGGATCCTGCGCTTAATTTCTCCCTCGCAATTGAAGAAGATGATTCCCTTCACTTTTTGGATATACAGATTAATAAACATCATAACTATTTCGATACTTCGGTGTACCGCAAGCCTTTCAGCGTTGCTCTCCCTCCACATAATCTTTCTTTCCATCCGTATCAACAAAACATGTCCGCCTTCTACACCTATGTCTTCCGGGCTCTACAGTTCTGTTCGTCAACGGACTCCTTATCTGATGAAATTTCTTTGCTTAAGACCATCGCTCGCATCCGTGGGTACTGTCCCAGCATTATCGATGCTGCCGTTTTCAAATTCTCAAAACGTTCTTACAGTACATCTCTTAGTCGAATATCTTCAAATAATTACATTGGCTTCGTAACACTCCCTTACGTGTACAAACTTAGCTCCGCCATTGCCAAAGTCCTTCGGCAAGCCAAATTCAAAGTTACCTTCTCGCCTATTAACAAGATTTTGCCCTCTAGACTCAAAGATAACATTTCCACACTCCAACGCTGGGGCGTGTATCAAATTTTTTGCCAGTTCGGACTTTCCTACATAGGACTGACAAAACGTGCCCTCATGCATCGGTTGAAAGAACATCGCCGATACGTTGAGAAAGGTGAGGTGCACAAATCATCCATTGCTGTTCACAGCCACGAACACAACCATCGCTTTAACTTTTTTGACGCTCGTATCATCCACCAACCTCATTCACCACTTGAACTGGACTTCGCCGAAGCTTTCTTCATTAACATGTTTCGTGATTCCATTGTGAATGACCACAGCTCAACTCCTTCCTTCAGCTCAGCTTGGCGAAATGTACTCCACCTAACTCCTTCTGATATTAATCCATAGTCCCGCCATAATTGCCACCTCTACTAACAGACAGCCAACTTTTCCACAATTTGGTAATTTCTGGGAAGAGTGGCCGCACCACAAAAACCACGTATTACTTGACTTCCTACTTTTGGAAGTCAACATTTCACTTAATAACTCAACTCTAGTTACATCCGCGAATCAACCTCGTTTGTTGACGATATTCCACGTGTTCACTCCCGAAGAAGGGCGAACTTTTATCGCCCGAAACGCGTAGCTCGAACTCAATCTTGACATAAATACGCTTCTAAAACGTTGTTTTTTGTGTCTTATTTTTATGCCGTCGGCGTCCATGCAAGGCCTTACACAAGAGGACCGGAATATAATGAGAAGCTTGGGACCAAAGGAAATGCTCACTATATCCGATCCGTAAACATCCTGTTCACTTAAAACGATCAAACTCTATTGCACTTAATCATTATACCAAACAAAATCCACATTTTCCTCGCTATGTCCAGAAACTCGCTAAATTTGTGTTTGTTACAGGTGCCGTTGGCGGGGGGACATGGGGACCCATCCCCCAATGATTGTATTAGGGTTCCATGTCCTTCTACCCAATTTCAAACAAACATTTTATAACGGATTACGTCGTACAAATTTAAAATATTTTCTTTATTTTTTAATCTAAGGAGTATGGTTGTATTTTTCGGCATAGTGTAGTTTGTGTGAAATAAAAATAAATTACACTTTGTCATTTATTTGATGTAATTATCTTTTAAATCGTATTATATATCTCTATTTTTTGCATGGCAGCGTTTTCATTGACATGTTTGAATTTCAGCTTTCAAGTTTTCAATTTTTTTCTCCAAAATTTCAATTTTCAAATTTCGGAACTTTTTCATAACGTTACAACTACAACTATAGTGCCTATATTTTAATTTCACAAGCTCAGGGACCTTTTTGACCCATTAAGCTCATTATAAAGACATATATTAAAAGAACTGTCTACAGCATCACAATAAGCATAAGAAATACGAAATTTAGTAAGGTGCATTGCATGTGAAAATGAAACTGGAAATGCAACTACAATATTAATTTTATGGTAAAGTGAATGTCATCAAGCAGAATTACCTGACAGAATTTTTTTTATTTTATCCATTAAATACGACAATAATTCATAATCTTATCGATTTCGAAATTGTTTTCGTTCACATACAGTGTGATTAAAAAATATCAAATTATGCGTAAAAAGTGTTATTTTTGGACTTCAAATATTAATAAAAACATTTCATATGATTGTAACAGAAAAGTGTTCGCATTCTTCATAAGGGTCTCAAACACTATCGATTCCCATAGGTCTCATCTCAAAATGTATTTGTCAGCAAAAAGCATTTCCTTGTAAGTATAGAAGCAATGTATGATGTAAGATTACTTTTCAGGATCTGATCAAAGACTTTGCAATTGAAAAAAGTAGGAGAAAAACTTTCAAGTATAAATGAAGTTGGATTATGCAAAACTATAATTTTCCATCATACTGTGAATTTTGTTCCATTTCTAAAAATAAAGTTTCATTTTATGATTTATTATTTTTTATAATTTGAATTAGATAAAGGCTATATAGGGGGCACCAATATCTTTTCACTGCTTAAGGGCTATATAGGTATTACTCTGACCTTGATTTCAGCCAATTAGTGTCATGAAATATATGTTAAATTTCAACAGAATATCAGAATAGAAAGCATCTGAATAGAAGGCGATGTGAAATCACTTTAGAAATGTAGCATCCAGATTTGAACGAACTCACATTATATTAGTCCACCCTAAACTGAATTGGTCTTATTGTTTAAGTTTTGTCAGTTAATCTTTTAACAGGTTGATTTAGTTCATATTTAAGATGTAGTATCTGGTAGTACCTGTAAGCATACGTTTATCTTTCTTTTAGTTATTATTTGCCAAATATATTCTTACCAAATATATCCTGTGGAGATTGTAATCTCCTAGACATAGGATTTTTTTTGTTTTACATATTTGTTTTAGTTTTATTTCATGTTTTGACTTGTGTATACACTTGTACCTGTTTATTCAGTAGTTGATTTCAAATTTTTGTTTTCCATGAAGTAAGGTAAAGGCAGAAAAACCGAAACAGTAATGAATTTGTGCATGGGTATTAATGATAACAGTGGCATGTATTTTTCCTTAGGCAAGCAATACATTTATTTTTGCTTTGTCTTTTAAGTTCGCATTGATGCTACTAGATATGAGCATTATCCTTCATAAGCATTTTTGAAAGTGCTTTTCAGATTGAAATTATTTCGCGCTTATGGAGCTTAAAGAGTTAAAATATTCGATATTCATAAATTTAATTGATGTTTAATTTGACGAACTCACAGATTTCAAGCAAAAGACACAATTATATAGAAAATTAAAATATGATAACAATAAAATGCTTGTGTAGTTATGCCCATAGTTAACATACTCACTCAAAAGCAACCTTCCAGGTTGCTTCTGATCCTCATCACAAACCCTCCACCAGAATGTGGTACCCTTAATCGACAAAAATATTGCAAAAGATTAGACCCGGGATAAAATTTCAGACACAGTTTTTGTTGAACCTTTACGATTAAGGCGCAAATGTAAATGTGTTTCAAATTTTTGTTTTAAATTGATGTTAGGAAAGCAATGCATACATTTCTTCCATGAACTATATACTCCTGAATGATAACATGGTTTGTTCTTGTTTTGGATACAACATAAAATAAGTGAAGTATAAGGATATGTGAAGTCAATGTGTGTAATGATAGTGTGTAAAAATGAGATGGGAGTTGGGTGGAATTCTCATTTCAGTTTCTGAAATTTATAAATGCTTAATTTATTGGTGTTACTTTTTTTTTGCTCTTCCCTTCCATTTATTTTTTATTTCTCTTCCTTGCATAATATCTTATTCTTTTTGTACTTAATCATTTCCTTATCTTTCTTTTAGCTGTTGTTTATATTTCTACATTAGCTTTTCTCATACTTTCATAGTTATACTGTATCTCCCTTTCCCCCTTCTCTTTCTACTACTATTTATTGTCAAAAAGTTAGTGTATTTAATTTCAACTCCACCAGTAGTGCCACCTTAACATGGTGACTATTGCTGGAAGTGGTTCATCAGTGATTTGATGTTAGTTTGATTTGAGAACTAATGGCATCAAGCACTATCTTTTCACCCAGTTCATCATCATATACTATGTTTGTGCACATCACATGGGGACTACATAAATTTTATATAATATATATTTTGAATGAGTGTATAAAACTTGTACATGTGAAAATGAGTTTTTAATTGCATTTTTGTAGACGTGAAAGACCATTTTATAATTTTTAAGTATGAAATTTTAGTACAGTTGTGTGAGATGGATATATGGTCTGTACAATAGTCTTGGTTAATTATATTTGATAAAGCAACAACACACACAATTTTAGCTTTTTTTAGACCAGTAATTAAATTTTCTTATTATTATTACAAACACACACAGTTGTTGTATTTTTACATTACATTTGTGCACGATTAGTTACTTGAAATGGCGCCATTGGCTTAACATGATCTTCAAACCATGATATGTTTATTCATAACATAGCTTACTTTGAGTGAAGCCCAACTCAATGAACTTGAAAGTTGTGATTGTAACTGTTGAATAACTGAGATTCCTTAAATAAAACCTGACACTGGACTTAATTTAAAATATGACAGTCAATCTTTTATATTTAGATGGGAAATTCGTAAACAAAACATCGAATTCATAGCCGTGTTGTTTACAATTGTTTTAGCAGAAAAGAGTGATCTGCTATCATTGAAAACAAAAGCAATAGTGGGTTTCAATAAATATTGAACCCACTATGGTTTTTGGTTTGTCTGTCTTTGTCTTCCAGAAAAAAGGGTAAACTAAAGTTTTTTGATATAAATACAATAATGATATCTATTGCTAACATTAAAAATGGAAATTGGAGAATGGGAGAGTAGGGAGTGGAGAATTGAAAGTTGGTGAATTAAAATTTGGAAGCAAATTCCAACTTGCCAACTTTTTATTTTTAACTTGCTAACTTTCAATTTTCAACTTGCTAATTTTCAATTTTCAACTCTCATTTGCTCTCTGAACGTTGATGAGTAAACACGTGTGAAGAATGCAATTCACGTGTTGTCCTTTCTATTGATGACAGGCGGACAGAGCAAAACAATAACAGATTTGATATTAATTGAAACTGATTGAATTTAAATATCGACCTTATAGTCGATTTTTTGGATTTTTTGTTTTTTCTTCTGATTGATGACAACAGCAAAAAACTATTGATTTTGTTCTGATGAAGGCCGATAATTTTTTTCTACCGAAATAATTGTAAACAACTCACCTTAGTTATAATTGGGACTGTTTACGAATTTCTTATCTAAATGAACCTTGCATGGTGTATTTTGCCTATCCTTTTTTAGCAGGGCTGTCCTGAAGAAAATTATTGAGAGTATGCGGTGCTGTCTTAAAGAGTATTGTAATTGCGGGGTTACTGGACTTGGTGACCTCACAGCGCCACGGTGACTGCCATTTGAGTACTCATCCATCGTCTATCTAAACCCAAGGTGGCAATTGTCAGTTTTCATTCCTCTCCTGGTCGTACGCAGGATATTATTTTGAGGCTTGGGGGTTCAGGGGTTTTTCCTTCCTCATTTGTGTCCATTCAAGTTTGTAAATGACTAGGGGAAAAAAAAAAAGACTGAAGTTCGTTGAAAGTTGCCCCAAAAACCAGCAAATACAAAAGTTTCCGTGAGACCTTGAGAGTATGCGGTGCGTACCCTGTATTTTTCAAAATTTCTTGAGAGTATGCAGCATGTACCCAGTAGAACATGTACCCTTTGGGGACAGCCCTGCTTATTAGTCATTGGAAAAAAAGTATTCCAAGGCATGAAAATGTATAGTGTTGTATTCCAGATAGTAATAATAAAGCCAATGTTAACTCTTGTCACTCTGAAAATTTACCATAATATACTATTTAAAGTTCAGAGTTTTAGAAGTATAACTGAGATATAAAAATTGTAGGAGAATCATCAATTATATATTTGCATAATTGAATTCAATAGGAGTAAATAAGAACTAAGTAAATTTTATACTAATTACGTATTTTAATTTTTCAACAATTGTGGCTTGTTCATTAGTGCTGCAGAATCATCTTAAATTTGTTTAAAAAATATAATTTTAATTATTCTTAGTGTTCATACTATTTTCACCCTGTATGTCAATTGTTGAATCTGAATGCTAATGAGAAAATCAATTGATGCCCTCTACATGTGTGAAAAAATCGTTTTTTCACTGTAAAATATATGACTCTTTTGTTTTAGCTTAAAGCCTTTGTGACGTATGAATGTGGTAACATTTATTCACTAGTTTAGTTTCAAGACTGGTTAATGCAGTGAAGAGTCTGATAGAGATAAAATAAGAAACTTCAATAAAAAAAAAGTTGCTGAAGTGTTTTTTATTCAAAAAAAGATGAGAACGTTTTCCATGTATGGATAAATGGAATATTTAATTGTTTTGTTAATTTTTTTATTGTATATTGTGTTAAGAAACTAATGTAATTTAAGATACAATTCATTTGCAGCGATGCCACATTTCCAACTGACAAGCGTGAGCCATCACAGGTTTTCATCTTCATACTTTATTTTCCTACTATCTTTCTTAACTTTGGATTTGTCTGTAGTAACCAAAACTGTAGGATCAGAGTAAACATTTTATATAATTTTTAGTTTTAAGTTATATCCTATGTTTCTGTTAAGAATTTTTTTTTAATTTATTAAATGGGCTATTTACTTCCACAAAAAGTTATGGAAGTTTTCGTATTCAGAATTTTTTTAATTAAGTACATTTTATGGTTTATCAATCTAAGTAGCCTAGTGATTCATATGGTAATGATATAGTGCATTGTACTGCCATTTTACTATAATATATTTTATACTGCTAATTAATATACATTTTCTAGTTAGAGTCATAGTTGGAGGTTAGAGTGCGATGATAGAAAAGTGATATAGAGAAGTCAAAGTAGAAGATTTAGGATATCAGTTCTACAGCCCTGGTGGCAACACTACTAATTGTAGTTAAAAGTATTAAATTTTTGCTTAAATGTTCCTTTATAGTTTATATGCTTGAATGTTTGATCTTTCTTAAAATAAATTCTCTATTTTCCTTATGACATTCTGGAAGTTTTTTTTAGCATTTTTGACACTTTTACCTGTTAATTATCCCCTATATATTTTTTAGGAGGTCATTCAGTTGCCTTTTTATTCCTAAAGTAATTGTTTTTTTTTGTTTAATATGAAGTGGGGGAGGGGGGGGTTGATTAAAAACATTAAAATGCTTTTAGTATTATGCACATTTTTTTTCACAATATAAGCTGTTGGAAAATAATTTAAGGGCTAATTGATAAAGAGGTCAAAAATATCAAAAGGTAATGTATATATAACAGATAGAATCTCGAAATTAATAACAAGCTTTAATCATGACATAATACATTATCTGCAAAGTAAAATTTAACAAAATAACAGAAAAATTCATCTCTGAACTGTTGAAAGAGTAGTATATACATTCTATACTAAAGAACCAAGTTGACAGTTTGAATTTTCACATTTCTTCATACATGCTTTATAACCCCAATAAGTTTTTCTTGGTATATTATTCTAAAAATCCTTTCAAACAGGCCTGATTAAAATATTTCCAAAATTTTCTGTTAAATTCAGATTCGGACTGTGTGGGAAATCATTGAAGTAAATCAACGCTGTTGACCTTAAAATGGCCGTTCCATTTTAATTTGAAATCAGAGTTAATTTTTTTAAGTTTTTTATTTTAATCGGTGACTCTCATTATTTTATGTTAAGAAGATGCTCTTTCCAATGCTGTTACTTGTATTCATGTCAAAAAATACCTAAGACTAAAATTGAAGGGCTGAAATGACATATGCTAAACAGACTTTTATTGTCACATATTGAACATTTATCTTTTTGAGAATTAACTGCACTCTTAAAGATTACAGTATAGATAAAAATGACTTCACTATTTGTAATCTGAGGAAGGTATCAGGAAATTTGCATATATTGAGAACGCTAAGCAATTTCAACTGGGCAGGGTGGATGTATTGCAAATATTGCCAACATCTAAAATTTCAGATAGGTGTCATATTTAATGAATCCGTTGAAGCATACGAGTAGATAGATATTATAGGCCTGCACAACATTCCAATTTTTTTTTTTTGGGGTATGTTGTAATTGACCTTTTCAATTATATTTATCCTAAGCCTCTAATGTGGGCTCCCATATGAGTACTTATATTGTAGTGTGTGTGTGTGTGTGTAGGGGGGGTCTGAGAAAAATTATTACCTTCTTCTCAAGGCTGTCAAACATTTTAGTAAATGTACAAGATACTAAAACGCTACAAAAATAATTGATATTGCTTGACAATTAGTAATGAGCTAAAAAGTACCTTATTTTAAAATGTGACTGTAAAACTTTTGAAAGTAAATGCGTAGCAGGTTCGGGCAAATCAAATTTTTAAACGGCTAGGGAGTGGGGCTTGATCCCCTCATATGGGTGAACATGGCCTCTAATATGTATACTTTGTAAACCAATTTTATTCCAGTTATAGTTACTAGTAATATTTGTATGTGGATTAATCATTTATACAAATAAATGCAACAATATATTTAAAGTGCACATGTAATTTGTACTCCGTCACATACGTGATCACCATGTCACATACATTATAGCATGTTTACATTTGTTTGTCACCAGCATTTTAATTATATGGGTGTAGGAAAAATATTTTCCATAATTTCAGTTCCTCTTTCAACTGCAAAAGAAATTTCAGCCTTGAAATCATTGTATTCACAGAAGTAAATTTACGAAGTGTTGTATTTAGCAGGCACTTTCAAAAATTGTCACATACATGGTAGTTACAAATTTAATTACCATACTGTTAATTATTCTATATGTCTGCAACATTTTTTATACAGATGCAAGAGTGAAATTTTTAGAATAATAAAATTAAGTTTAAGTTCGGCTAAATATTTAGTTTTATTACCTTTTAAAAGATTATTTAGGGAAAATACCATTTACAAATGTCATGTACGTGATCATGGGACAGCCCAAAATTATAATTTTACTGACTGTGATAATTGCGAATACTAGCTTTACCTTGTTAGAAAATTCACTCTCTATAGGTATTAAGTAATTCATTTGGTAATTTTTTTCTCAAAACACGCCTAGATACTTTTTCTGCGTTCACTTAATATCAATGAACATAATTGACAATGTTCCATTAGTTGTGATTACTTTCCACACCATTATTGAAGTACCATCAAATCGATGTTTTGAGAAGTAAGGCCTTTCATTACAAATATCATATCAGTATTTTGTAAAACCATCCAATTCATCTAAATAATTATTAATCTTTTGTAGGAAGACAACATTTTATTTAGCTTGAATGGAACATATTTCTTCTTGAATTCTAATTGAGCAAATTTATACTTCTTTATTAGAGGTATTTGAGACTTAAACCTCATGTACTGAATATTTGGATTTGAGTTTAAAATATTGCTTATAATTCTATTTGTTCATGGAAAGTTTGATTCACAAATGCTTTCGTATAAGGAATATTTTTTATTCTTGCCTGTCAATAACTGGTTGCCTTTCGGCACTTTAAGAGAGCTGGACCTACCAGAATGTTTTGAATATTTTATAACTTGTAGACCTGGGAAAAAAATCATTTACCACAGTCTTAGGCTGTGCTATAATTTTAGCGTAGTTGCCAAGGACATAGCCAGGATTTCATTTGGCAGTGGGGGGGGGAATTCAAAAATTTTTACAAAATAATGTTGAATAAACATGAGTCACCTTTATCATAAAGAAGAAATACAAATGCATCATATGAAAATAAATGAGGAAATACCAATTTTGTCTTCAGACATAATTGTAATTTTTTACTTGTAGTTTTGCCATCAAAATTTAATTTTTTACAATGTTCCCCTTTTAAAGAAATGTTTTCTAAATTTTTTTTCTTTAGAGTATTCTCAAATTAGTGGTCTGCAGAATGAGATTTTATGGTCAGAAGTTTTATAATTATTCATGGTTTGCGAGTTTTCTCCCTTTTCATGTGTTTGACAAGTAAATACATATACATGTTTTTGTGGTTCCTATTACAAATTTAGTTTCAGGGGGAGGGTCCCCAAGATCCCTCCTGGATACGGGCATGATAGTTTCATTACTCATTCACTACTTCTTTCAATTCAGCAATTTTCTCCACAGCCCCATTCTCCACATGGGACAGCTGTTTCTTTATGTTCATTGTTATAAATGTTATGAATAAACAAGCAAAGAATTGATATGTTTCATAATATTCTTGTTCCTTAAATTCACACATGCACTATTTTATATATATGTTCTTTAGAAAGCATGTGTAACCTTATACTTTTTCTCAACAGGTAAACTAGCGAAAATTGGACTTCCTAATTTTTGTCTTTTGAAATATATTTTAACAAAGCACACAACACCCCAGATTACCCATTTATTTTTCTTTACATTATTTTTTTTACTTTCAATTAATGTGCATAATCTGTATTTCTGCTGTTCTTTGCATAACGTTAAGCTTTTTTCCATTGCCCTAGACTTGCACACATGTTTGGAAGAAAAATGACCTTCCTCCTTCAGTAATAAATAAAGACATATATGTGTGCATAGTAATGAGTTGCAAAAATTTTGACAATTGGTTACTCAGTTGCAAAAAGTTTTATAACTGGTTTGCTGAGAATCTGGAGCACATAGCAGGGGGGAGTTACTAACCAGTTCTTATTCCGACAAATGGTTTGCAGGAACTAATTACAGCTCACTACTGTATGGGTTGCTATATACAGGGTGGTCAAAATAAAACTGGCCTGGATTTTTTGAAATTCTGGCACTAAATTTACCTTTCTTAATGAGTAGGAAAACTGCCCTTTACAGAAGATGCTGGAAATTATGACCATTGTTGTCAAAGTAGCGCTATGCTTGATTTAGTAAACTGATATGCACGTAGCAGCTTTGTCTGAGCGATGGCAGTAATAACATTTTCAATGTTCTGCTGTAGCTCTTCCAGTGCATGGGGATTATTTGAGTACACCTGACCCTTCAACTTGCCTCACAGGTAAAAATCACAGAGAGAGAGATCAGGCAAGATCACGGAGTGAGAGAAGCATGCGCAGACACGTGATAGCAACCGGTTGTTTGAGTGAGAAGAGAAGACGTAGACTAGTTTGGTGATCAGTTGAAGTCTACATTGTCCACAAAATGGTGCTAATGGTAAAACATTGCATGTTCATTGTTGAGTGTTATTCGAAGCACAATTCATGGAAAACGTGTGCTGAACTATTTGCACAGGAGTTTAAGAATTGAAGTGTGTTGACAAAACCTCCAGCAAAGTCTGCAATGCAAAATTTAGTCAAAAAATGGCGGGAAACAGGCTCTGTTTTGAATAAAAACCCTAACTATCCCAAAAGAGTTCGAACACCAGGAAACATTGCTCAAGTGAATGATGGCTTACATAAAAGTCTGATGAAATCTCAGTGCTGGTTATGTGTGCAAGTGGGAATTAAGAGATAATCGTGTCAGAACATTATCAAAAATAACCTGCATGTTTATCCTTACAAATTTTCTATTGTGCATGTGTTAAAGCTTCCAGACAAGCCTGCACATGTTCGATTTTGCCACTTGTTTTTGAATGAAGTGGAATTGTGACTTTTGGATCTTCAGTTTTTCATTTCTTCAGATGAGACCTGGTTCAGCCTATCCATGTATGTGAACTAACAGAATACATGCCATTATACACCAGAAAATCCTCATCAGTACATTGAAAAGCTGTTGTATAATCTTAAGCTTGGTGTTTGGTGTGCCATGTCCGGTTTCCAAATCATAACACGATTCTTTCACGAAACTGCTAATGCTCATCGATATGTCCAGACTCTGTTTCATCCATTTGTAGACCAACTCACAGAAGGTTACTGACTGTATGGATATTTTCAGTAAGATGGAGCAACAGCACACATCTCATGTGCAACCATGACACGAATTCGATATGTTCGGTTAGGAAAGGACAATTAGCAGAAGCAATAAAATCTCCTGGCCACCAAGACTGCCTGATCTCTCTCTCCCTGTGATTTTTACTTGTGGGGCAAGTTGAAGGGTCAGGTGTACTCAAATAATCCCTATGCGCACTGAAAGAGGCACAGCAGAACATTGAAAATGCTATTGCTGCCATCCCAAAGGCAGAGCTGCTATGTGTGTTTCATAGTTTGCTAAATTGAGTACAGTGCTGCTTTGACTTCAATGATAGCCATTTTTAGCATCTTCTGTAAAGGACAGTTCTGCTCATTAAGAAAGGTAAATTTAATGTCAGAATTTAAAAAAATTTCCAGGCCAGTTTTATTTTGGCCACCCTGTACAACCTAAATCCAAAAAATTAGAATAATTTTCAAATTTTAGAAGAACGCTCATTTCTAATAAAAATAAGTAACCTAAGAATTTAAAAAATGTTATAATTTACTTATGCTTTATATTATCTATAGCGTTTGATATATTCTTAATTCAAATAGAACATAATAAATTAAGAGAAAATGTGCATCACTGATTCTCACATTGATTAAAAAAAGATAGAATATTATATTAGAAACAGTGGTAATCAATAGGCAAAATCAAAATCTAAAGTAACGAATATTTCAAAAATAATGTTTTTTCTTCTTCTAGTTTATAGTAAGAAGCTTAAATACGCTCTCAGGAAGAGGAGTGATAGGTCACCTATAGCTTAGTGGTTAGAGCACTTCTCCGGCAGAGAAGAGACGTGGGATTGTACCCTACTAAGTTTCTAAAAGTTTATTTTCTCTTTGCAAGTCGTTGTGTCAACTAATATTTTGTTGCATCATCCTTCGCTTGAATCACATCTCAGATCCTTTGTCATTGATTCCATCAGTTTTTTTTCATTCATTCTTGCTGATACTCTCCCATGCATTCTTTAATGCAGTAATTAGTTCCCTTTTGTTGGTGGGCATGAGTTCTTGGGCCTTTTTCTTCATAATATGCCCTAAGTTCTCGATTGGATTTAGATCCGGGGGTTACCTGGTCATACATGATACTGATACTTTTCTTTCGTTTAGCCATTTTAATGTTGATTGTGAAGTATAGCATGATGCAGAATCTTGCTAAAAGAAAAATTCATTATTACATAGTTCTTTAGACGACGGTATTATGAAGTATTCTAAAACATCTTGATATATACTTCAGAATTCACGCATCCCGAGACCACCACGCTAGTAAAAAAGTTCTGAGAACATCTTAAACACTCTTTTTCAAAAGCTTCAGTCTTCAAATGCTAAACGCGAACACCCGCTTTGACAACAGATAATCCAAAGCATAGATTCATCACTAAATAAAACACTTTTCCAGTCTTGTGCTCCCCAATGAAGTCTTTCTTTGTACCATGCTAGTTGGGCCCGTTGTTTCTTTCTATTCATCTTGGGAACTTGTGATTTAAACTTTACTTTATATATCTGTCTTAACGTGGTTGACTTTGATACCTTAACATCACATTCTTTCCAACACTTATTGATGTAAGAAACAGTTTTAAATAATTTTTTCCAAACAATTCTCTTAATTAGCATTCATCTTGGATGGTTGTAGAAACTCTTCTTCCACAATGCCTATGGTTATTTTTAAATTTGCCATCATTTTTATATCCCATTAGAACTCTTGAAACACTATACTGCGAAACATGATTTTTTTCTGCAATACACGGCTGTTTTTTTCTACTTTTAAACAGAGATATAATAGTACATTTTGTAGTTAGAGAAATATCAGGCTGCCAACCCATTATGAACAAAAAAACAACGATGAGCTTTTCAAATCTAAAGTTTTATACCTGCCAAACTTTTTTGTTCCATGTGCTTGCTAAGCAGTATGCAAATTTGTTTCCCAATTGTTAAAAAAATAAGGCACAATTAATAAAATATTCTAATTTTATATACTAATATAAACAATGACATGCATTTTGAAATGCATTAAGTTACAAAAAAGAGTATATAAAGTTTTTTCCTTTCTTGCCAAGTATTTCATCATTTTCTGGGTAGGTTGCATCATTCAGTTGTTTTGGATGCATGGAGAGAACTGTATAGGAGCAAGTTTTGTTAAAAGACTTTTTTTATTCTAATTTTTTGGATTTGGGTTATATAACTCTTCCATATAAAGAGTCTATTATTCATCACTTGACAGAGTGTTGAAAACGTTTTATGAGCAAGGCTCGACAAGTCATGGTAAACTATTCTCTCCAGACAAGAAAGGTACTCACCTTCCTCAATAAGTAATCCTAGGAACGTAGTAGGAAAAGGTTTCCTACTTTACCAGCTGCAAAAATCTATCTAATCGCCACAGGTAACTGGATTTGTGAAGCCCTGCTTATGGCTATTGTTGAAACACGCAATGTGGAAGGAAACATTTATAATTCATTTCAGTTTATAAAATATCAGTGATGGTATTTACATTCTGCTTTTTCTGAAATTATCAAAAATTTTGTATTCCTGGTATGTACAAGTGTTCAAAATTCTGTGAAGTATTATCTTTTTGTCTTTTCAAAATTCTTTTATTGGTAAGCATAATCCTAGCATGCAGTTGTCATGGGTTTGACTCCCAACTGTGAAAAAGCAAAATAGAACTCTTACCATTGACTGCTCACCATAGTCTGGGGGTTAGTTTCCCAGGCCTTAAGAGGTCCAGGTTTCTTCAAAAGCTGTAGGTCCCAGCACAGCATGACCGTTGCTGTCCTTACACCATAAAACTCTAAATTTTTTTAAGGCCAGTCAGCGTGGGAGAAAACAGTAATATAATTAAGTCCAGTGACAGTAGAATGAGCATCTGGTGCCCTTGATCACACAGGAAGGAAGTGTCTAACTGAATCCTCAAAAGAACAAAGTCTTAATATCAAAGAATAGCTAAAGAGACTAAAATGTTTGATGTATACCAAGAGTGGCTAACTTGTTTGTTGTTGGGATTGATTTTTTACATAAAAATTTAGTTACAAGCTACCTATAAAATTCATGAAATTTATCTCTTTCAAGCCCTTTTGGCTGATTGATTGTAGGGAGGGTGGGGATAAAATAAAAAACATAAACAATATAATTGTGCTTACATTGTTGTGATATGCATATCATCACAAAATAGAGGTTTTATAAACATGGATATAAAGAGATATTTAATTTGAAAAATATAAAAGACCTTGTAAAAATATAAGTGTGCTAGGGCTACAGCTCTATTAGCCCAATAATAAAGTTGGCCTTGCATACATGTTAAAAAAATATGCATATACTTGAAGTAGAAGTATTTAAAAAATGATAAATAATAACTAAAAGATTATAAATCATCTAGGGATTTGGCAACATTACACGTTATGGCATGTGATATTGCCAAATTGAAAATATGGTCGTGGTCAATGAAAAATTGCTTTACGATCAAACTATTAACCATATCTGATAATTAATAAAATTTTTTATAATGATCACCCTAAGTTCCATGAAAAAGTCGTCGCTCAGAGAGGTAGTTTCTTAATGGAGAACTATGGTGAAGGGGAGATAAATACGAAATTAAATAAAAAACAATTGAAATTGCATATATGATAAATGATTAGCAAAATTGTTTGTCACATCAGTATGCAAAATATAAAATTAAAAAATATTATTTGGTAATTGGAAATTTTAATTTCAAGCTATAAAATTTATAACTTTTTTAAAAAAAAGAGAGATGAATAGTAGTTTGTGTGATGTTGCATTTTCTTTTTCTAAACAATTTTGAAGGTCAGGAAGTAAATGAAATATATGACATGTTAGTCAATATCGCGAGGCCCCAAGGAGCTACCACACATAGTTTGCAAACCTATTATGTGCATTAGGTTTCAACTTAAGAAAGATAAAAATAGAGATTTCAATTTTTCCCCATTATTTTAAACAATACTTGTGTAACTTTGCACTGTTGGAATGCTTATTTAATGACCTTTCTAACTGTACTGAAACAAGCTTTTTTTTTTATGTAAGATCAAGGCCGTGCAAAAGGTGGGGTTTAAACCCTCCATTTGAACAATATTATTAAAAATTCCTTATGTGAGAAAAAATATTCCATCAAAATCCTCCTTTTTTTAAAAAAAAATCCTGCACAGGCCTGCATTGGATAAAAAATATCACGAGTTGAAATTTTTAAAACACTGTGAATTGTAAAATATCCCCTAATTGTAAAGCCCCTTGACATTTTAGATAGTTGGCGGAATTAGTTCATAAAATAAATGTCTTTAAGGTTTTACACATTTTTATTATCAGAGTACCACTGTTCAAAGCGTTTACCATCTATCACTATGCACAAGTTGATATTTTCAAGTGAAAGTATGATGTCCATGTGATGAAATATCCAGGGAAGTATTTTATACATTTCTTCGGATGTTCAACTCAAGTGCTTGTAATGACCAACTTGGCTATTTCTCTGGAATTTTTTGTTAATAATATTTCTATATTATAAATTACAAAAATAGATAAATGAAACAAGTGCAAAAGGCAAAATCAATAGAAAAAACAAAGTTACGAATTTTATTTCATGGTAAATATTATAATGTTGTGCTTTCCATTTAAAGAAAGAAACATGGTATAAATCTATTCCAAAAGCTAGTTGTAAAATAATTAACCGTTTTCAAAATAAAAGTAAAAAAGCATGGCATTAAATCATTTCAACTGCTATTTTTTTTAAAAAGCTTCTGGGTTTATATATGACAATGAAAACGTTTGTAGGTCTGTTATAGGTGTAATGCTCAGATTGCATCAAAATTGCTGGTTATCAATGAATGCATGATTGGATTGGAGTAGAATGATATGCAATGACATCAACTGCTGAAGAACGTATTTCATTTTCCAATTAATGTGCTGAAATGAAAGAAAAATATCAGAGTTACAATGATCTGAAATTACAATTTCATATTATTGAAGATGATGATGATAATTTATTCAACCTATGATGTGCTGTACAGTTACATATTGTAAACAGGTCTTGATTTCTAAGATATTATTACCCTTCTTAGGGTTAACACAATTGCTAACTGCTTAAGGTACTTGCTAGCAGGTTAAGGAACTGTGGTTCATATGGAGGGTCTCTAGTTAAACTCCAGGCCAGGGTGGTGTCTATTGTTTTCTTTACCAAAACAAATAACAAAAAAAGCTTTAGTTTGAGCTTATATGCGGATGTTAAAAATTATTAGTCATGCAGTTCTTGAGTTACATAAGTTGAATGAGGCCTTATTTGAAAAAAAAAAAGCCACACCCTGCTATAATTCACAGGGTAAAATTCAGAACAAAAATTTTAAGGTTGCTTTTAATTAATTTAATTCATTACTAGTAATTAATTTCTGTAATCATGAATGGCTATTGCTGATTAAGTTAAAATAAACGGGATTCCTCTGGCCCATGATTATTCTAGTTTTGCTTTTTTTTTAAACAAAATCACACATAAAATCTGTTAATCAAAAGGTTTTTTCATAAATGAATATAAATTTCATCAGAGTGAATTATTTAGAAACCTAAGATACTTCTTCTAGGGGAAAATGTACCAGAAACTTTTTCTTTTATATTCTACTTCAATTTTTAAATGTGTTAGCATCTTAAAGAGCTGAATTTTCCTCTGTGATTTTTGTATTTTGTAATTTATACTCACTGAAGACTGAGTGTTCAAATTGGCAAAAGATTGTGGTCAGTTTTTTGCAGATTTTCTCATACATGCCTAATTATGAATAGTAATTTGGACGATTTCAAGTAAATCTAATAATATCTTGGATATCAATTTGGAGAGCTACTTTTTAAAATTAAATACTTAACATCTGTACATTTTTATACTTTATGTTTTAAATTCTAGCTATATGATTTTAGCAATGAATAATATATAGATTAATATAATTGAAAACTTGTAAGCACTATTAACTGTTGTTACTTAACATTTTCTTCAAAATCAACAGCACATGGTTATTTGATTGAATCGAAGAATTTATGATTGAGTTTTCTCTTCCGGTGAAATACAGTATAATTGAATATACACAATTTTTTAAACTCAGTGTTAAATTTGACACTTTATAAAAATCAAAAACAAAAAACAAGCATGTTAAAAAAAACTCTATGTAAAATATAAAAACAAAATAAAAGTAGTTAATCTTATATTACAGGAAACAATTTTGAAATTTTGCAAAACAAACTTATAAATTCGAAATTTTAAAATACCAATGCATGTAACATGATTTTTTTATTTCTCTTTAGTATTATTTTGTATTATAAAGTTTATAGTTCTTTAGTAGTAAATACATTCATAGGTTTTAAGATTTTAATAATTGATGCTCACAATAATATTTTTTTTAATATTTATTTCCCTATTTTACATTTCAATAAAATTGATTTTCATATTAAATATTTGTTTCGTTTTCTCCTTCTTAAAATCACTCACATAATATTTACTATCCTGTAAAAAATAAACTTCAGTTTTGTCCACCTTTTAAGAAAAAGTTGAAAATTAAAAGAAGAAATATTTGATACTAAGTATTAAGAATATTTGTCACATTAATTTGAGAAATCGATGAGCTAAAAAGCTCTAAGTTATTTATTTAGATTAGAATAAACATGTAAAGAACAAATGAGAAGTAACGCTTTTTTTTATATACCAATGAATTAGTTCTAAAGTACCTTGTCTCATTACCAAACCATATATATAAATAAGAATTCCTTAAAAATTCTCTCCCAAACTAATATAAACTAATGGGAAAATATCAGTGTCGTGATACTTCCACATACGGAATTTGAACATACCTACAAATTCGTGGGATTTGCACACACATACTTCTCCCTCACTGTCTTACTTCTGCATGTGGGTGACATCCTGTTAAGAGCAGTTGTGAATATCCCATATAACCCAAATACCAACCACTGTAACTGTGCTTTCATTCATGGGGAGGCATAGTATTTCTTTTAAAATATTTCATGAATCAAAACTTGAAAATAATATCACAATTATTCTTTTCACTATTTTGCAATTTCATAATTAGTCTCCTTTAATTTCTCATTATTTGCCATTTATTTTGATTTATATTTTTGATTGAGTAATATTATCCACAATGAAACTTGTTCAAATAAAATTTAAAAGTGCAATCTCCTGTATGTTAAAGTGACGTATATCTCTTTCTCACCACATTCACCATTATAACAATCTAAAATAGTAAAAAATTCTTTCAATAATATCAGTACAACAGTTTATTGTGCAGAATATTGTGTGATTTGTGTAAATTCTAGTGTGGCCGAAGACAGTGGTCGTATTTTTTAAGACTTTAGGCTAGGTTTTTTGGGACACACTAGTTTCCAGGCATGTGCCAACAGGGAGGCAGGCTTTTTCGTCCCCAGTCTCGGAAGTGAAGGAGCGAAAGGTATATATCGCCCCCTCCCACTATCGAGGAATACTATTAAAATTTTAACTTCAAAAATAACATTAAACATTGCCACTAATGTAGCAAAGCTAAATTAACTTTGGATTCTAATTTCATTTCTTGTCAATAGATGTCGGCACTATACCGTCAATAATATTGCTTTGACAGTGTCTCTTGAAAAAAAAAATTAGGCTCTCTTTACCTGTACATTTTCTTTTAATCTCTGTAAAACTATCGATCTTAAAGTGTAGTGTTCTGTGAAATCAGTACAATTGTAAATCGTTCAAATGGTGGTTTTGTGATTAATTTTATTTGAATTATTTAATTCATGAATTAACATTTAATCAGGCACGTGCCAACAGTGTTGTAGGGTTTTTTCGCCCCAATCGCGGAAGAGGAGGGGCGAAAGGCATAATTCTCCCTCTCACTATTGAGGAATACTATTAAAATTTTAACGTCAAAAATATCATTGCACATTGCCACTAATGTAGCAAAGCTGAAAGAACCTTGGATTCTAATTTCATTTTCTGTCAACAGGTGTCAGCACCATACCGTGAATAATACAGCTTCGACAGTGCCCCTCCTTGGCGTATCTATTGTTAAAAAAAATTAGCGTCTCTTTACCTGTATATTTTTTTTCAGTCTTTGTGAAACTATCGATCTTAAAGCGTGTACTTTGTAAAATCAGTAAAATTGTAAATCATTCAAATGGTTGTTTTGTAATACATTTATTTTAATTATTTAATTAACAATTATTTAATTTAATTAATATTTTATAATAACTGTTCGCAATTTATGACGCCACCAGTTTGTCGCCGTAAAGAGCTCTCCCACCCCCACTTTCCAAAACGTTGGCACATTCCTGCTAGTTTCCATGAATTGTGAAAATAAAATGAGTTATAAGAATAAAAGTTGCGATAACTAAATAAATTTATGATTAATTTTGTATGTAATTTCATGGAAACCTGTATTATATTATATTTTAAAGGAAATCTCCCAAAAAATTTGACATGTTTATTTCTTATAAAACTTGAACATGTATAAAAAATGGTTAAAAAATTAAATGCTCCAGAGTGACACATGTTGCTGCTGACGTTCTCCCTAAAACTTTGAGGAACTTTGTAGGAGCAATGGTTATGTTTTATCCTCTGAGCTCCAGAGTAACATCATAAACATTATAAAACAATGCTGTGAGTCCTCTGTGGATGTCAATATTGGCCACCCTCCACACTTAGGCATTAGTACAGGTTTACACTAAATGTTAAACAAATTGATTATAAATTTGTTGGGGTATTATGATTTTTCTGTTTGTTTCCTGATTTATAGAAAGTAATTTGCAACGCATGGCTTCAACGGTTCAGTGACTATGACTACAGTCTTCGAATTTACTGGGCAGGGTTCAATTTCCAGTAAGTTAGGTTGTGTGTAAACGTATCATCGTTCTGGGATCATATTAAACCATCGGTTCATTCCTGTATGATCTGCAGTGTAGTTTTAGTATATAAAAGTGTAAATATAGCAAAGAGTATAACACTAAATTGATAAAGAAAAATGGTTAATTCACATCTTATTTATTATTACTTAGAATTGTATAGTTTGTTATTTGGAAAATTCAGATTTAGTTTGTAATTAATATAAGTCATAGACAAAAATGCACGCGGTATTGAACAATTAATATAATGTTATGGAGGTATTATTACACTAATAGCAGGCCATATGACATATATTTAACAGTTTATGCAAATTATGGAAGTCCTAACTGTATCTCATATAGTTTATATAAAATTATTTAACATATACGAAGAGAAAGAAAGTGGTTAATAGTTGAATAAAGTTAGCTTGTCTTGTATAAATAAAATGCAAAAGCGTAATATTCAGTCTAAAACCTAGACGAATTAAACTTCCAAATCAGCTATTTTCAACATTTAATTCAGCATAGCAGGGCACAATGAACGAAGTGCTAAAATTGTTATTACACAACATCAGTTTACTACGGAGTAATCCTACCATTTAAAAAATTGAAAGTATGTTATTCCTCAAAAAGGAAAATATTGTGGCGTATTCCATTGGGTCCCAAATCATGTATTTTAATGATTTTTTTTATTCCTCATATTCCTCCTAGCTGTTTTCTACCTTCTTCAAATGTCGTGGTGTATAGGTTGGAAATCGCTACCTTAAGTGTTCACGTTGATTATTCTTCAAGCAACTCCTAAGATAGAGGTCCAGTGGTTGTAACGATCGCCTTCAGTCCTGCTGGATTGAGTTTAATCACCATTAAGTTTGGTTATGTGTAAATGTGTTTTAGTTCTGAGATCACATTAAGCCTTCGGTCCCAATCCAGGTGACCCACAGTCAGGGGCGGTTTAAGTTCCGGGCGGCCGACCGGGTCCTCGTTTGGATGAGGGCACCAAACTAAAGTTCAATTTTTTTTTTTAATTTACCCAACAGTAGAAAATCTCTCTAAAAGGGGGAAAAGTTTAAAGAAATTTTTAGAGACATCTTTAGAGAAATTCTTTCAGAAACTTTTGGCAACTTCTATATGTCATATGGCTCACTGTGCGTCTGTGAAAATCTCCTGTTTTCGCCGAAAGAGTGGGGAGGGGGGCCGCCAAAAAGCAATCTACGGGAGGCCGTCCGGGTTCAAAATCACCCTCAAGCCGCCCCTGCCTACAATGAAGCCTGGGAATATAAAATATACAAACATAAACCAACAATTATTGGCCATTTACTAACAGCTTCGCGTTGCCAGCCACTTCAAGGTTCAAAGACTAACAAAGTGGGCGTAGGAAAAAGAAATTGGGCAAAAATACTGAATATTTTCATCATACTCATCAAATCTTCCGAGATATGATAATTGAAATGTGTGCATCGAAGTGTGTGAAGATACTCATAATTTGATGTGATAGTTTGGGAAGGTATAGAAAAGAGAAGGAATATAAATGATAAGGAGGGAGAATTTAAGATAGAATAATTGAGGAGGAATTGAATTACTTAAGGCAGAGATTTTCAAACTTTTTTAACCCATGGCTTCCTTCACCTCTTATAAATTGTTGACGGCCCCTAAATATACAAAAGTGTAGAAAACACATGTTATAAATATTTTCATGTAACATGTCATGTAAAATGTTGATCAATGCCTCAACGTTCTTGAGGTAAACCAGTGATACTCAGTTTGAAAACCCCTGACGTTAGGTATATATAATTAAATTATATACGAGGGTTATTTTTTAAGTAAGGTCCGTTTGTAAATACCGTTTGAAATTACGCGTGCGCGTGAGAATGTGTGTTCGCGCAGGCTCCCGGCATTCTTTGAGCAGAATCTGACAGCTTTTCTATTCACGCCGTCAGTCTGTACGCTTCATTAAAATATTTAAGAAAACTGAGCGCCTCACCAACTGTGAAACATAGTCAGTCATCCGATTGTTAACAACAAGAAATATGAAATCCGCGGATATCCATCGCCAGATATGCGAAGTTTACGATGACAACGCAATGAGGGACTCCGAGATGCGCAAATGGGTAAGATTGCTCAAGGAAGGTCCTGAAAGTGTCCATGGCAAATCGCGCTCTCGTGGGCCATCCGTAATCACTGACGATTTAGTGCAGCAGGCAGTTGATACCCAAATTCACACAAACAGGAGATTCACAATTTCTAAGATGTCATCGGAATTCCCACGAATTTCAAGGTTAGTTTTGTTTAAAATTGCTGTCGATGAGTTCCTAAACCGCTGAGTGAGGAACACAAAAAGATTGGCATGTGCTCTAACATTTTTGACCCTCTACAACGAGCAGTGGCGGATTTATAAAATTGCCGCCCTTAGGCACAGCCTGTACTGCCGCCCCCTCCCTCCTTTACAAAGAAAGGAATATTTGTTTAAAAAAAACGCATATCATACTCTTAACATTTGATATGTAAAGGAGATTTTTCATATAATTATTCAAACTAATAAGATACAACTCGAAATTATTGCTACCATAGTCTCCGACTTCGTGAATTCGAGACATTTTTTGAATCCACAATAATTTTAGTATGGATTCCTGGAACCTCTGATATTTTTACGTATATTTCCCGTATTTGGGGAAAAAAACACGTACGCATCCTTGCATGAATTTTTTCGTTATCAGTTCAAGTTTTTCTTTATTCATTCATTTACTATTAGTATATATAAAAAGCGTGTTAAGCCTGGATTTATAAATGGTCACTCTGGGCAAATGCCCGGGGCTCAAAATTTTTAGGGCCCTTTGTCTTTCGATTCTGTAGTTTGTATTTGCAGGCAAGTTAAAGTAATCGCTTATATGTCATCGCTATTGGGGAAACAGGGCAATAATTAAAAGAAACGTTGTTTTTTCAACATTGTTGAGTTCGGACAATTTTATGTTTAAGCACATTGATGCCGCCCTCCGATAAGTGCTGCCCCTAGGCCTGTGCTTTGTGTGTCTACTTAGAAATCCACCACTGACAACGAGGAAGGTGGTGATTCGATCATCCGCCATACAGTTCAGACCTTGCGCCTAGCGACTACCACCTCTTCGCTTATCTGAAGACCTTCCAGGGCGGCAAGCGTTTAGAAACTGATGAAGAAGTGAAAACGACCGTGAGTAACTGGCTATCATCACAGGCGGCAAAATTCTATGACGTCAGTATCTAAAAACTGGTAGATCGTTATGATAAACGTTTCAATCGGCAAGGAAATTATGTAGAAAAATAAAGAATTATATGCAAATTCAGAATATGAATGCTTTTTTTGAAAAAACTATATCAACTTCGTTTTTATTGCAAAACGTACCTTACTTAAAAAATAGTCCTCGTATTATGTCATTTTATAATATTTAATAGCGAATGCTCTGCAGTATATTTACAATAAATCTATTTTGTTCTCCCATTAAAAGTAAAAATGCTTAAAAAAATGGATATTTTTCCTGCTGTTTAAAAAACCCCAAGTAAATGATTAAAAAGTGTGAGAAATAATTCGATAATTTTGTTATCATTTATCTAAAGATAATTTATAACCAAACTTATCAAACAATTACATTATTTAAAGCTTTAGTGTTTTTTATACTTGCAATTGGTATAAGTGTAATAAAATCTTAAAACAAGCCGGACATTCACTGCGTTAATGAGTTTAACCACACTTTAAGGCAGAAATAGCGACGGTTGAAAAACCAGGTCAAGTATTTCTCAAGAGCAGAAAAATGCAAACATGCGTGCTTTTCAAAACTTCGACGTCAAATTTGAGCAGAGAAGACCTTTCTAATTTTAAACCTACTCTTCACTGGAAGGAAAAGCGAGCGGACGGCTGCACGTCTTGAAAATGTACGATGAAGTCCACCTGTAGGACTTCAGCTTAGATGTTGTGATGACTAAAAGAAAAGCACCCATCAATCATAAGTACTAAGCAGAAAATGCATATGTGCAAATGCATAGCTCTTTTCTATATCCAATCTTGGATAGACGGAGCTTATAAGTTTTCATGAAGTCACTTGTACAAAATTACACTCTTAGTTGAACGAAATATTTTTCAATAATATCTAAATGTTAAGAAAATACAGTACCTTTCAGTGATTGAATATATTTTTTAATGTAAAGTGTTGCTGGTTAGAAAACCTTTTTACAAAGCCACTCGCATAAAAGTAAGAAAGCGAAGGAACAAACTATGATAATACATAGTATCTTATATAATTATTTATATTTATTCATAGTAGTAGTAAATATGGGTTCTTTGTTGCTAAAGAAATGTTTCTGTCATTAATAGAAGATTCGCGAGTCTAGATTGAAATATAGCCCTTTTCTTACCATCGAGAGAGAGAGATTCTTCTTATAAAATATACTCTAAACTACACAAAACTGATGCACTAAAAGAATACCCATCCCAATTGTATTATATATATTTAAGATCGTAGAGACTGTGTTTAATATATAATCTTTGGATTGTCATATGGATTGTAAGCTAACCAAAACCGGTTGGGAAAAAAGGCTGAAGAAAAGTATGAAGCAGATTGAGTAGAGAGAAAAAAACCCATTTAGGTAAGAAAGGTCTTGATCCAAAGATTCACCTTTTTGTATTTAAATAATAAAATTAAGAACACCTGCACGCAATTTTCGTAAAACTTTGAGTTAAAAAGTCAAGATATGGATCTTAAATATAAATTGTCATCTACAATAAAAGTGTTAAACGCACTATCTGTACAAAGATCTGATTATACATTTACGTAGTTAGTAAGTTTAACTTTATTTTTCTTTATATTATTTCCCCTTTGTTATTTATTTTACTTTTACGTGTTATCAACATTTTTGTTTTCATTTGTTTCCTAATTTTACATATTTTTACAATTAATTCAGTTTTCTATTTTTTTTTCTAAGCATTCATTTCACGGGAGAGAGGGAGAGAGATGAATTATACTGAAAAGAATTACATCTCTTAACGTAATTGTGAAAATTTTACACTAATTACTGATATAGTGAACAAGTTATTAATACGCATGTTTGAAGCTTCATTATATTTGATAATCGGCCTTTCATAAATAAATGAAAAATCAAGTCGAGGAAAACATGTTCAACATTTTTTACGCATTGAATTGTAACGCGCATTTCTTTAACTTCAATCTAGATGTTTAATTGCAGTAAAATATTTAATGGCAAAAATTATTATGTCAAGATTATTAATTATTTTAATTCTGAAATAATTACGATTATGGAGAAATATAATTATTTTGATTGAGTAAACCGAGTCGCATACAAGAACAAAGAATCACTGGAAACAGTATTTTTCAATATTTCTCATTTTGTGTTACACAAGCTACTTTGTCAAAATATCCTTATGCATAGAAAACAAAGTTCTCTATTTTTAAAAAGTGCTTCTGTATTATTCAGTGTGGATTATATGTTACATTTATTATTAAAACATATATTTAACCATAAAAGTTGTTGGCACTCTCGTGATTCTAATTATACCATTTAGTCGATTACTAAAATTAACAGATTAAGACTTACTTTCAATTAGTTCAATTTCTGGACTAGCTTTTTAATAGTACAATTATATGTTACTCCACCATTTCCTTTCTGTGGCCGTTCTCTTAAGGTGGGCGCCAACATTATAAAAATATTGGGGGGACAGTATACCAGTGAAAGGCAGCTTGTTGTCAAACAGGGCCAGAGACAGAGGGTGGTCCCAAAGGCCCGTCCCCCCTTCCGTAATGTTTTTGCTACCAATACTTATTCATTAGCGAGGCTGTAAAAAATTCTTGCCTCCACAAAAAAATTTCTGGTTAAGGCCTTGTTGTTAACAACTCTTTACAGAGATAACAGACACCCACAAAGCAGTGTTTAATTTAAATGTGCTTCTGCTTGATGACGTTCACTTTACCATAAAATTAATATTCTTGTTATATTTCCAGTTTCATTTTCACATGAAATGCTCTATAATAAATTTTGTATTTATTACGCTGATGGGGTAGATAGTCCCTTTAATTTATGTCGTTGATAATGAGCTTAATGGGCCAAAAAGTTCCTTCAGCTTGCGAAATTAAAATAGGGAAACTATAGTTGTAACGTTATTGAAAACGTTCAGTTTGAAAGTTTAAATAACACGTCAATGAAAACTCTGATATGCGGAAAAGAGAGCTATATAGTACAATCTAACAAATGGTATAATTACATCAAATAAATGACAAAGTGCATTTTTTTATTTTGTACTAAATACACTACGCCGAAAAATATAACCACACTCCTTAGATTAAAAAAAAAAAATTAAATTTTGAACGACGTTACCCGTTATAAAATTTTTGTTTGAAATTGGGGGACATGGAACCCTAATACAAACATTGAGGAGACGGGCCCCTGTGCCCCTCCCCCCCACTAACGGCGTCTGTGGTTGTATAATTTGTTGACAACATTTTTCGCAGGCTCGTAGGACAAAAGGTATTTTGGTTTAGTGCACGTTTGTTTTTCTGTAAGGTTTCATTTAATATTCTTAGGATTGGCTTATCATATTGTAGAATATTTCCACACAATGAAAATTTTCGTTTTATTTCTTGATGCCTTTCAGTATCTTTTTCATTCATTTACGTCAAACTTACTTTTCTGCGACACACATGAAACAACGTATTAGAATAGAAGGGATCCTTAGTAGGGCTAGAAAGGTATATAACACGAGGTCTTTAAATATTTTATTGGTATATAAAATTCAAGTAGTACGCTAAAGCAATTAATGGCAGAAGCATTTTTAGGAAAGTTTATTTCAATCTGATTAAAATTCAGTATTTAGAGAAAATTATGAGTGGAATTACATTCGAAAAACACAATAAGTAAACTGAAGAATATTTTAATGAATAATATTTAAATATTAATGTTATATGCACACAGATAAAATAAACGACTCAACATGTGCATTAAAGTAAAATGTATTAAATAAAATTAAATATTATTATTTATTGTTGCGTCATAAATTTAAAAATTGACTATTTAATATGCTGTTTATTAGTACTGATGTATTTTAGAACAGATTGTAAAGTAATAAAGTAAGCACACTCACCATTATGGTTGCTTTAAATACTGTTACATCTGAAAAGTAAAATAAAAAAATTAGTGATTCATATAATTATTTGTATGAATCTTAAAGAATGGAGATTATTTAGAATTATTCAGAAATGGAGATTATCTTAATAAATTTATTAATATAAATGGTAAAAATTTAAGCAATTGGAAATATAGAAAATACTGCACAACTCATAAAAATTTATAAAGTAAAAGTTGTGTGTGTTTGTATAAATATAAAATAAAAACAAAAGTTAAATATTGCCTCTATGAATGCAAAATGTTTGATTTGGTTCCTTGCCCCTAATTCCTAGACTATAGATGACTGAAAATTGGTGGTTTGGAGTGATGAATCACGCTATTTATTTTTCCGTCCCGATGGATGTGTTTGTTTGCGGGGAAAATTCAGTTCATTAAAGATTATGTTTGCGGCAGCAATTTTATCCGAAAACCGCGGAGTAAATCTCGAAATTTCGGAAAAATTTAAAAAAATCATGAAAGAATTTAACTTCTTCAGCGGTTTTTTTTTAATTCTTGCGAAATTTTGAAATTTACCTCGCGATTTTCCCGCGAATTTTGAATTCCATGATAAAATTACTACCCTAATTATATTCTTCAACTTTCCAAAATGGAGCGGGCGCGCGGCAAAGGTCTGCTGAAACACCCTTTCGGACCTCAATCATTAAATTCCTCTCATGAACAAACGAAAAAATTCTGTCGATCCCACTCCCGTAGGGATTTCTCATAAAATTTTACGAAAAATCCAAGGTAAGTGTTTCATGCTCTTTGCATGTTATATATGTATATATTATTATTATTATTTTTGCATGTGTGATAACTGAACTCAAAGAAAAGATTAATGAGCCCTTCTGACAGCAAGCCCTCCCCAGGAAAAGATCCTGGTTGCGCCTCTGTATGGAGGTGTTACCATTATGGAGCGAGGTTATTTCATCTGGATGAGAATTGATTCCTTGTTGCCTCCAGATCCTTGAAGTCGGTCCACTACATAAACATTTTGTCCAATTCCGTTTGCTTCACATTCTGGCAGTATTAAGTAACTTAAGAGTTGCTTCCTTTCTCAGCACGATAATGTTTCCCGGCACACAGCACCTTGTGTGCAGTAGTAGTTTGTAGAGAATGACATTGAAATGTTGGATTGACTTGCTAGGTGTCCGGATTCAAACCCAACTAAGAATCCTTGAAATAACAACAAACATCTTTAGCATAATGATCTTTTATCAGCGATCACAACCATCTTTGGAAATTGCTTTGCAGGAAGAATAGAAAGACATCTTCATCGAAATCTATCGAAATTTAGCAGAAAATGTGATGTTTCTCCCTGTAATTATTGCCAGAAACGTGGTCTTACTAATCAGTAAAGCGTAAAATAAAGCCATTTTTTTTAAAAGAGATTACTTTTGATAATGTTGTGTGTATTTGTATAGTATAATACTATTGACCTTTTCATTCCCTGAAGTCAGGCTTATAAAATCTGTGACTACGACTGTCAGTTTTGAACCTTTGTTATTTAAAATTTTTACCAAGAAGTGTCCACAAGTGAAATCTAATAAACTGAAACTAAATTCACATGTATAGGTTACACTAAAGGGACCATTATACGTATGTCGAATTTACAGAGGATAAATTCAGAAAAATGTTTGCACTGCAGCCCTGTAGCTGTCTGTCATAATAGGTATTAACCAAATATCTGCCAGGTAGCAGTTATTACATTAAAGGTTTTGGTATCAGTTAAATCTAATATAAAATTCTTATAATTATGTGTGACCAACAACTTTCTGCATTTATATGTAAATGTACAGCCGGTAAAACAAAAACCTGAACACTCGTTTGCCATTCGCGCAATAATTGTGCTACAGAAAATTCAAAGGTGCCAATCGTTATTGAACAATGAAATGTGCACAAAATTTTCATAAGGGACCGTCTTCATATTTAAGCTTATAGAAACTTAGAAAATTCCAATAGCAATAACTAAATTTGATATCATAATAGGATTCTAGACTATTTAATTAAATTTGCAATTTTGGCGTCATTTATTAAAACTAGAGATATTCTAAAAAATGTATACGCAGGCTTCCACCATGACAAAAAAAGGAATTTGTAGATCGGGAATTCAATTTTTTGCTCAAACATGTTGAAATCAAAACGTAATACAACTAGTTCACTTCCCCTTTTTTTCTATCACTGATTAAATTTACAAAAATACCTTCTAAATGATGATCAAGAAATGTCACTCGACAACAGTTTTAAAGCATAAAGTAACTTTTTTTTTTACTTTTTGTAACTATGCGATGCCCCTTTAAACCGTCGCTTTAACTAATATTAAGCATTAAAAAACAAAACAAAACAAACTACTGATCGGATTGCGCTGAAATGTTTGTATAGTAAGTAAAAAGCCGTATGGTTTCAATCAGGAGCGGTTTAAGGGTCGGGCAATCCGGGCGGCTGTCCGGGGCCCCGTTTGGATGGGGGAGCCAAACTGAAGTCAAGTTAAAATTTTTTTAATGGACCCAATAGTAAAAAATCTCTTTAAAAAGAGAGAAGTTTAGAGAAATATTAGAAACATCTTAAGAGAAATCCTTTCAGAGACTTTTGGCCACTTTTATAGGGTATATGGCTCACTGTGCATCTGTGAAAATCTTCTGTTTCCTCCGGAGGGGGCGCCAAAAAGCAATCTGTGTCAGGCCGCCCGGATTCAAAATCAACCTCGGGCCGCTTCTGGTTTCAATACCCGTCAGGAAATTGATATGTTTCTATTCATATTTTTTATCGAATATGATTTTTATAATTTATAATTCATATTAGATATTATTTTAATAATCAAAAACACCATACATTTTCTTTTTACCTGTTGAACTTTAACACAATAGTGGATGATAATGGAGAGATATGATGAATATTTTGGGAGATTTTGATAAAAATACCATAATATTTCAATATTATGAGTTCAGTATTTCTAATATTCAAAACTCATAAACCCTTGAACCAAATGAATTGAAATTTAGTATTAGAGTTTTTTTTTCGCAGAATAGAAATATTTAATCAAAACTAGTTGTTGCTATTGGAATTTTCAAAGTTTCTGCAAGTTTAAATATGGAGACGGTCCCTTATGCAAATTTTGTGCACATGAATTGGTAGATTTCATTGTTCACTAACTATTGGAACCTTTGAATTTTTTTGTAGCACAGTTATTGCGCGCAAACGGGTTGTCAGATTGTTGTTTCACCGGCTGTACCGTAAACTCCATGTTTAGAAATTGTAAGAATTAAAAAACTGATATTTATAAAAATGTTTAATAAAATATCCAATTATAAATATTATTTTACATAACGTTACTTAATAAATTATTCAGATGAATTTTTTAGTTTAGAAGTTATTCAGAAAATGGATGTAATTTGAATCGATGAGTTCAGGAAAGGCGAGAGTTATTGTTTTAAAGTTTATAGAAAACAAAAAATAAAACAAACATCGTGGAATAAATGGTTCGAATAGAATATTTAAATTGTTCATATAACATCATGCTGTCAAACACGTAGAGCCCTGCGTTTCAGGCTCAAAGAGCACCAATCGTACGTTCACAAACAAGATTTTGAAAAATCGGCCATTGTAAAACACTCATGGAAACATGGCCATCGTTTCTGTTTCGCCGATGCTAAAATAATTGAAAAAGTTCAATCACCCACAGATCTTAATTTGTTTTCGAGGCTTATCACATTTCCCGCAATGACGTTGCAATAGTCAACGATTTATGTGAGAATAACTATTTTTCTGCTAGCTACAAACACCTTTTCGTAAAATTTGATCCCTTTCCCTTTTTGCTTCGATCTTCGTACAATAGATGGAGAAACATAACTCGTAAACTTTGCGATGATTTTCATTTCTAATTTAGTGACAATGATACAGTATAAATATAACATCTCTTTGCACTTTCGTTAAACTTTATATGTTATATAACCTAAGAAAAGATCTATGCAGGGTGATTCAAATTAGATGACCCCGAACACCTTGGCAATTAAATCTAATATTTTAGCAGACGATATTTCTTATACTCTTTACCTTTTTATATATATATATACAACTATAAAACAAGCAAGATATTCAACATTGTTACATAATTGGAGCGCTTTTTCTATCGGAAAGTATTTTTAAACGACTGTTGGTTAAAACGATAATTACCGTAACATTTATTTTGAATCACAATTATAACGTAAATATTTACATAAAAGGTAAACGGTGAACTCGAAAAAAATGTACAATTGTTAGTGCCTGATAAGTTAGCACAGAGTAGAAAGCATCAAAGTCTTGCATGGATGGAAACAAACTCACAAAATGATCTGCAACTGTTGCAGCGATAAAGAAAGGGTACGAAAGGAATAATAACCACAAGATATAGTGCTACAGACTGCAAGGCACAGTAAGCAAATGACGCTTTTTTTTCATTTAATAATTTGCATAACTCCTAAAGCAGCCGATCTCTTTAAATAGCTGGAAAGTTTTATTTCAAACCCAGAAAAAATTATGTAGCTTCTAAAACTGATCAGTATTTGCCAATGAAACATATTGCCAAATATTCTGTACCAGCGCGTTTTGCTTCTACATGGATATTGAGGGCAGCCTACGCTTAGTTTCTAATTCTGAAATTTTTACTCCAAGCAATAAATTTTCCTCCTTTGTACTTAATTAAGGTATTTTTTCACATTTAGCACAAAAAATAAATAAGAAAATCCAAGGAAAGAGGCAGCCAACCTTTAAATAGCAGCTAGCCGACACCCATTGAAATTGAAAGGGTGAGAGATTTTAAAGCGGAGCCAATGATTGGCATCGAGCCAAAATGTCAAGCCCATTACCACTCCTACTACCGGTATTTAAAGTAAAAAAAGTAATATTTATCAAAAACGCGTATCATGGATTAACTAAAGGGTAAAAATCTCTTAATTTTATTCTCCAATCGTACTATAGAAAAAAAGGATGGGAGATGTAAGAATTTAAAGCACAAGTATAATATTAGTAAACCTTTTTATCAATTTGCAGGGTGGTTATAATTGAAAATTTTCTATTTAGAGCGCTATGTAGTTCTAAATAATAAGCGAAATTGCACCAAATTTTCTACATATGCTGTTCAAGGGATGGGGTAGAAAGTTTCCGAGACAAAAAAATTTGTTCCGCCTTCTGATAACAGGAGACACATGGAAAAGCACAAAAATAAATAAAACTACAATGAAATTCAAAATTTTTATACTTGCTCGTTGCAAAAGACAGAAAAAAACTTATATAAACTGACACATTAAATAAATGGTTCTACAATTCCATATGTTGTTCTCCATTGTTTATTCAGGATGTCTGAAAATGTCGCTAACTTTGTAGTTGGGCTTCGATATGATTGAAGTTGTTTTGAGCCAGAAATTTTATTCAATACAAAATATGCCCGAATTCAGAAGGCAACATCTTTGGAGAAATGTTCGGCATATGCTGTATGATGATGATGTTCTATAAAACAACCAGGTTAGGGACATTTCCCAGATAGAAAAAATCGTCCTTGTTACGTCCTGAGGACGTTCTGGGCATCCTCATGACGTCCCTAGGACGATCTTTGCCGTCTGGGTTCCTTGATAGACAACGGTTTTGAAGTGATCCAACAGCTGAAAATTCACATATCCTGTGTCAGTTAACGTAAGTATATTTATGTTTTTGAAACAAGTAAAAATAAAAATTGAAAATTCTATTTAAGATTTGTTTTATTTGTATTTTGGCGTTCCTTTTCCATGTACATCCTGTTGCTGTATTTTTCCTGCTATACTTAGATTTTGGAACTAATTTTCCCCCGCGAAATTCCAATCCCTTAAATAATATATGTAAAATTTTAGTGCCATTCCGCTTATTAGGTAGAGCTATGAGTGGAAAAACTTTAGTCATATCCACCCTCTGTACATGATTTATTATTACCTTAGCTCACTTGCGTTTTGCAGATAATGTAACAGCGCCTTTTTGAAAATAAACCCGCAACGATTTAATTAGATTCTTCTAATGGAAGTGAAAACATGATTTGAAGAGTAAAATTTAAAAAAAATCAAGACACTTTCACAATGATTTCTCAAAGAATGCAGCAATACAAATTTACATAATTTTTACACAGTCGTAAGTTGATTAACAGATATCAATATAAGATACCATCATGAATGAATTTTATAAACATAGTGAGATTTGTAATTGTATTTGATAAGAAAAGTTTTATTCTGAAAAGGAATTCCTAATTTTCAAGAGATTCTTTAATCTCGTTTAGTTCTTCCACTTCTGATTTACGGATTAAATGAATAGATCCTAAACCAAGGAAACCATATATGGAATTCTTTCGCACGTACATCACTATAATAATTATCTCAACAACCAAACTAGAATTTCAATTATCTATCATTGATTAGTTCTATTTGCCATATATTCGGTTTATTTTCAAATTTTCATAGATTGTTTAATTAGGGTAACATGGTTGATTAGGATAAAAAATCATAGGCATGATTAGGATCATATCCATGATAGGTATTTATGATTCTTAACTGCATTCTTTCTTTGTTTATGAAACTAGTTAGTATGATTATAGTTTTCTTAGAATTATTTTTTTGTGCACCTATTTCTGCATTCTGAATTATATAAAAGTTTTTCTATACGGTACTTAAAAGCTTCAAGATAAATTAAAACGACACACCCTTGCGTTTTGCTTCTGTCATTTGCTTCAGATATCTTTATGCTGATAAAAATTTCACTGAATCTTTGTCAAAACGCTTACGCTTTACATATACCAGCTTAAGCTTTACACATACTTTTAACAATTTTTTAAATTTCAGAGAAATAGATTCAATTGCCAATTTCCAAAAGTTAACAATCAAAGCTTATATCCAACCCTCTATAATATTTCCCTTAGTTCTCCTGAGACATAAACGGACTTCACTATATTTGTATACTTTATATACTATCACCTAGTTTAAAATTTTACTTGTTTTGTTGTGGTTAATATTTAAAAACTTTATACCCGTATATCTTCAGTAATGAACATACACACTAACAAGGAAACTATCCCAAGTGTATCCCTTCGATTTTAATGAAATTTAGTGTATTTATAGAGGAGGCCAAATTATTGGATGCGTATTATTTTTATCGGTTAAAAAATATTTTTAGGGGGTTGACCCGCCCCTCGAAAATCGACCATATTTTTGTTTTTCGTCTAGAACTTCTGAACAAATCATGATAGTGTAATTTCGTAAATGTACAAAATTTCACAGCCTATCCACCAGTGTAAAAAAATTTCATAAAAAATATAATGAGTTATAAATTTTTTTTTTTTGCAGGGGATGTAGCTTGTAGGGGCGACTTCAGGTATATTTTGTTATTCTGTAGAGTATACTAAGGCGCGCTGATGGATGCAAGGGGTGCGATGGGGCGATCGCCCCTCATCCTTCAGCCAAGATTATATCATGGAAAATGAAAGAAAAAGTATCGAACGCTTGGCTAAAAAGAGAAATCGGAAACAAATCGCACCCCATTAAAAGATTTTTGGATCCTACTTACAAGGAAACTAACCCAAGTGTATCCCTCCAATTTCAATGAAATTTGGTGTATTTGTAGAAGAGGATAAATTATTGGATACGTGTTTTTTTATCGGCTAAAAAATATGTTTAGGGGGTGAAGTCGCCTCTCGAAAATCGGCCATATTTTTGTTTTTCGACTATAATTTCTGAGCACATCATAGCGTGATTTAGTA
>QLNU02015360.1:228477503-228493357 GCA_006491805.2 Dysdera silvatica
CGCCCATACAATGGTACGCCTATGAGCTGTACTCACATCTTTTGGGATTTAACTATGCATATACAAGAAGTTCAGACAGAATGTTCTATAGTCCTACAAATAGGACAAACTTAGTTTAAAAAGTTTATTGTTCGCGACTTGAGTTTGAAGAAAACAAGACTCGGAGATTCGGAATGACCTTCTGATTCGAGAAAATTTGATACAAGTTGAAAAATTTGTAGAAACATGGGGGTGGGGTTGCAAACTATAGAAAAAGCATCTATTTTCAAATATAAGCACTGGTTATCACAAGTCTCTGAGTAAGCATATTTCTAATATTTTTCTGTATCAGAAATGGATTATTTTGGGAAACTTAAAAACTACAATTCAATATACAGAATACATATCTATCTATTTTACGAACTTTAGAAATGGTTTTAATTATATGTAGTATATATTATGAGGTTATCTAGAAATATTTGAAAGTTTTATACAATGCTTTAACCTAGCCATATTAAAATTTTTCGGTCTATAGCTTGAGCTCTAAATACAGTCTTTCTGTTTTCCCGTACGAAACGTTAGTTTTATAATCAATTTTTTTTTCAAAGAAAGGCATAAAAAGTGATTTCTTTATATATAAAAATATAAGGGCTGCGTGGAAAATGAGGCTGAAATCATGAAGGCATAAATTAAAATTGATAATATCGTAAGTACCATAAAATCTTGGCAGACCTCTATGATACTCCTAAAAGAAAAAAGTAACGACTCAGAAAGTCGCGATGCACAGTTTAAAAATCTCTGTCTCACCAATTAAACGTAATGAAATTTATAGTCAATTCATATCTTTTGTATTATATTTTCAAACGTATGTGTCATGTTCAAATGTGTATGTCAAATGTCATATCGCTGAGAAAGTTTCCAAAACAACAAAAAGGAACGCAAAAAGAGAACATAGGTGTAACATGAGCTATTATTCACAATTCTGCAAAGTTTAAGGATATTTTTTAGGATAATGTTTGGAAATAAATATTATCAGCGAATTATATAAAAATATTATGTAAATATCATATAAATAATTATATAAATATTATATAAATAATGTAACTATTATATAAATAAGTATGTAAATATTATCAGTGAATGCTATTATTTAGCAACTTTCATATAATAAAAATTTGCTTTATATCAGCTTTGTACTTTTCTGTTAAGAAATTTTGTGTAGTTCGTATACATTTATGACATGAAATTGTACAAACCCTAAAGCAATGTAATATAATAACCCTATTTCTGTAAAATGATTCCTATTCTATACCAGTTAATAAAAGATAAACTGAGTAAATTAACTGAACACTAAAGTAGCCCTGTTTTCAATTAAGTATAATTTTCCATAACGATAAGATCAAATTAGTAGAACAGATTTTTACAAATATTGATCGCCACAAAATGAAAGTCAAAAGTAAGTCTAAAAATTTGTAAATCTCTTAATTTAGTAGATTTTCTCTTAATTACCATGTTTTTTTTCGAAAGCGTCTAGTGAAGATCAATCTATTTCCACAATTTATTCGACTCAAAATTATCTAAAAGAGTAGGAAATGTCGGCAGGCTTGCAATAATTTTTTTTCTTATCTTGTTTATGGAGCAAAGATGGATAACGTTGCGCTGTGCACCACCAATTTCCAGAGAGATCCACCAAACCTTTGTTACCCAAGGCATCTTCCTTCAAAATACGGATCAATAGGAATATCGACAAGCTTTCAGTGCAAACTGAATCCAACCCCGATTTTCTTCATGGTAGACAAACGCGTTATCTGGTGGCCACAGTCAGGCTGTGTGATATCTTTTGGGAAAACATTAAAAACTTCAATTGAAACTTCTGTGAAGTCGGAATCCAGGAATTTTTTATTTCTAATATGGCAAATCTAAGGAATACAAGCGTCATTTTTGTATACTTCCACGGATTTTTTAAAACTTATGATCGTAAAGAAAATTAACGAATTAGCTAATTTCTTTCAGGTCCAATTTGTGATTCAAAATACTTTAGATTTCACGCATGTTGACAGTAATCGCAATAAAATGGTTAGATTTCCTGTTGAAAGATATCATTCGAATAAAATCGAAACATAAATAATTAAAAAAAAAAAGAGATTTAAAAAACAAGAAAACATACTACTTTACTGTATTTTACAAAAAAATCAAAATTCCGAAACATTATTTGACGCAAGGATCGAAAAATTTTAAATGTGGTCTATTACTATAGCGAAGGTAAAATACACTGGCATAAAATGAAAGCCTTTTATGGAATTTGTAAACTTAATATGGGGAAAAACTTATTTATAAGTTAAGAATAAAATAATTTTACATCAATAGCAAGCATGAGGACTTTCCCCTTTAAATTTAATAAATATCGATATATGGCAGAATACATATATCGATAACGCAATATTTCGATGGAATTACAATAGCATTTTATTTTAGTAACGGCAAAACTCAAAAGATTGAACTGAATTTACGGACAGCAAACGCTGCATATATTTAACGCATAAGCATGTTTATAGGAAAAAGAGAGTGAAAATCTAAACTTCGTTGAAAATGCCATATGTTTCAGTAGTTGGTGTAAATGAATTATAAGTAATTAATGAGTCATGTGAACTGAGTAAACTACCAAAGTTCTCGTTAAAATTTCCCAGTGGATAGCGATAGTTTCACACTTAAAATGTTTTCGTTTACGTCCGTACTTTTAAAAGAAAGAAGCAACATTTTGAAGTCTCATAAAATGATGACGACAAAATAAATAACGCATCTTTCTATAACGATAACTGAAAAAAGATTTTGAAGTTGCTATCACTTACCCCAAGGTATAGAACCCAAAGGATTAACAAGAGAAGTATAAGGATCACGTAATTCATAACCAGACTGCCGGCTTCTTTGTCACCAAAAAAATTCATAATCCTTGATATAGCAATGAATTTCGCCAAAGAACAAAATAAAAGTATGAGGACAACGCACTGACCACCGTCCAGAACCAGAGGAAGAAGACGAAGATTTGGAAAAGTTGGTGCAGGGCGGTGTTCAGGTGGCTTCTGCAATGGGCCAAAGTTTTGCGGGGACTGCTCGCCGATATGTAAAAATAGCGCGTATTTCGGAGATTACGGAGTCTCGCATGACGACTGTAACGATGAGTGACGCTTTGCCCTCTATTCCCCCCCTAGGGCACGCAGTTTGTTTATACAGCGTCAAATAGAAATATGGCATCCTCTTGGCTGATTCTAAAATCTCCCCAGCTTGTTTTCCATTTAAAGGCAAGTTGGTTGATACGAGCATCATATCTGGATAGCATATTTTAGAGATACACCAAATCAACTGCGGATTTTTGTTAACCGAAAGATAAATTAGGATTATCTATTCAAAGAGTGATTGATAACATATAATCATTAAAAATTACTCTTTATTTGGTTTCTGGTTCAAGAAAACAGTATGTTCTATTTTTTTCTTTCTTGAAAAGCATTAATCGTGCACAGGACTTGACACGAAAATAATTTATATTTCCGCTTGAGTCTCATGATGTGGGAGAGGGAATAAAGCCACTGTAAACGTTTATCTGAAAAGAGAAAACGCCACACTTCATCCAGTGTGTTCTTGGCACTTCGTAGATTGCTTAAGTGTAGAGAAGAAAATAGCTGCTTTAAAATTCGTTCTCTTGGTAGAAAGTGTCATCTGTTAGACTGCTTTTTTAAGATTTTCAAGGGTTTATAAATGTATTTTTAGTATAACGTGTTTTAGGATTTTGTGTATTTTTTTCCTTTAGAAATTTCGCGATAATTTTGATTTGTGTTAAAATTACAATCTCGCTGTAAAAAGATGTACTGCGTCATATACTGTATTATGCGCACAATGTTTGATATTCTGAAAAAAGGCCTTTTTTTTTGTGTAAGACAATGTTACTTTGCATTTTTATCAAAAAGAAATGCTGAAATGCTTAAAAAATAATAAAAACACGCGTTCTTAAACATAAAATATGGCATTAGATGATAAATTACACGCGAAGAAAATAATAAATTCTTAGCGCCTGGTGTTTAGAAATTGTTTGAAACAAATTTTTTATTGTGGAAAAAATTCTTAAGATCAAAAATGCAATCTGGTCGAAAATATTGTATGTTTGTAGCTCAAATAAAATTTTAAGAAATTGAATCATTACAACTGAAAATGGGAAGTATATACAGTGATACTTAAAAAATAATTTTATAGGGATGCAATATGTCCTTACAAAATTATATTATTGCAACATTATCCACTGCACTCTCTTTATCGGTTGGGAGCATTAGGTTAATATTTTTACTTTCTCTTTAACTCTTTTGTATTCGCCAAAATTGTCCGTATCTCATAAACGGTTGCACTGACTTTTTTACTTCTCATGATGCGACCGACCTTCTAAATGATACCATTTTTATCGATTTACACCTCTTGCACTTCTCCAGTTAGTATTACGCGTGCTTTGTTAAAAAGCTAAAACACATCGATAATTTGAATATTTTTGTTAATTATAATTCGAATTTCAGTGTGCCATAACTTTAAAATAAAGTATAACAAGTATTTTAAATGTTCAGTAGATGTGAGCGCCAAAGGCTTTTTATTATATAGGATCTTAAGTTATAAAAATATCCTTAGTTATATAAATAATGTGCAGCGCTGTGTCCAGTGGCGGATTTTTTTCTTGTAAGTAGCCACAAGAAGCGTACGCCAAGGGGCGGCAGCAGAAAGCCCAAAAAACAAATTTTGATTGGCATGTTCGCCACCTTTAAAGCAATATACAGACAATAGTTTTTAAAACTGTATTTTGTGTCTTCAGTATTTCTTATTAAGTTGGTTTTTATATTGGTCGGTAAGCAAATTAAATTATTCTGCTTTTATTGTTGTGAACATATAGCAATAATTTATCGTTACATCATAATAGTATGAATAACTATGTGGAAAATTGCTTCACATCATATAAAAGGTTAAGAGTAAGATATGCGTGAGTTTTTTTTTTTTTGCAAAATATTCTTTTCTTTGCAAAGGAGCAAGGGGGGTCTATATAGCGCGTGCCTAAGGCCGCAATTTCCTAGATCCACCACTGGCTATCTACTGATACATTTTCATTGTATTTAAACAACCTTTGTTTTTTCAAATTCGATTTGAATAATAATTTACTGATAAATAATAAAGGATCCAGAAATTATAATTTTTAATTATTATTAAATGGTCAATTAATTACTGAATGCGTGTGATTAAGTATGAATATTATTTCAACAGCTCTGACACTTTATAGCCTAATTGAAAATACAAAGGAAATGAAAATCTTCCACAACGGAAATCGGGGAAATGAAAACTTCGATGCACTTGTCAAGTTTGCAGCCCTATTAGATGACCTTCCAATAATTTACGATAAAGCTCCTATGGCAGAAATAAAAAAACCCGTAGAAGATACAATACTTCAGAAATGGGAGGAACTATGGAATCATTCAAGGAACGGCAGCGTAACAAAGAAATTTTTCCCAACCATCAAAGATAGTCTGAATGCAAACCATCTAGAACTCTCTTACAAGTTAACCCAGTTGCTAACTGGTAATGGAGTGTTCGGCCAATATTTTCAAAGATTCGGTCTGCGAGAATCTTCTTCCTGCTTCTGTAACGAAACTGTTGAGCAAACAGTGGAGCATGTTATTTTACACTGTCCAACATTGGAATCTTCTAGAATTAAAATGCTTAGGAAAGCGGCAATCTACGGCGAACAATGGCCTCTTGCACTTAAAGAAATGGTTTCTAAACGGTTTTTCGGTGATTTCATGGATTTTTCTTTTCTGATGGACTTTTTGTAGTTCTCTTCATTCTAGTGCAAATTACACAAATCAACTGGACTTTATAAATGAACTTAGTAAGTGTTAACAACGGTTTATATCAATTACGTTATCTATCTTGTACATATTTGTTTATATATATTTATTTCATATTTTTGTAAATGTGTCAACAAACTGCAAAATGAGAACACAGATACATGTAATATTTAATGGTGCATGTTGAATAAATACTTTTTCCTATGGAAAACCCACATACATACAAATTTTACTTTTTCGCTAATTTTAACTCACTAAAAACAAACTTTATTTAAGTTATTCTAAAAATACCGATAATGTAGTTCGTACGATTTTAATTATGCCAAATGCAATGTATTTACTTGTAACATGAACTAAACTAGACCTTCTTATATTAAACAGCTATTAGAGATTATTAAAAGAAAACAAATCCGTAGTATAAGAACACATTTCCGTTCATATATTTTCAAAGGAACGTTTGATTTCTGAAAAGAACCATCATTTGTTACCAAGCTTTCTCGTCTCAGTTAAGCAATGACAAGACTTACGCAAATACAGATTGTGGTGTAGGTTCAAAAGCGCATGATCCATTGTTTTACGGTGATGTAAATAGAAAACCTTGGGCTTGCCTCAAATTTTCAAGTATACTGTCACATTTTCCAAAATAAAGTTCAAAATAAAAGGACACGTTTTCGTCAAGACAAATACTGTGAAGTTGTAAATCGGTTTTGCATTCTAAATAAAGACGCAAGCAATACGACACATCTGTTGTACTAATTTTGAAATATTTTCCAAGTATATAATCAGAAATTTAATTTTATATTAGCTCTAGTTGGGTCACTAGAAAAAATGGACACCTAATGCAAAGTTTAATATAGGGTCCCTTAAATAAAAAAACTGTGCAAACGCCTGCTATTGACATCACCACTTCAGTATGTGGATCCAAGTGCTAAAATTTGTCACTCCTTCTGCCTTGAGAATAACAGATATGCTAATGCTATTTCGCCTTTATTCACTATAATTTCGTAAGAGCAGAGTAACCATCTGAGAATAAGTGCTTATTCTGAAACGGCTACTTCATGTGAAAGAAATTATATTTTTCGTAGATATGGCAAATATTACCATGCATTTAATTAAGACGCTTACATTTTCACTAAATTAATTGTTTCTTCTGTTCCGGATAACAAACCCAACACGTCATATTAGCATAGTTACGCTACTAAAAACGTCGCTGAATTGTATAAATTACGTGTGCATTTAAAAATCTAATATCTCTGATTACTTCGCCAAATTTCCTATGATTATGTTTCGAATCATGCTATATATTTGCTCTTCCTTTTTTTCCTAATGCATGTAGAAAAAGACGTATAAGGAAACAAAAAAGCATTTTCTCGTTTTAGAGAAGAAATAAAGAACAGAAATAAAATATTGAGAAGGAAAAAGTTTTAAAAAATATGTTAAATGTGTTAAGAATAATGAGCTTTGAAGTTGAGGTGGCGGAAAAGTAAATATCGAGCACATATTATTCTGAAATGTGTTGGTTATCTTCAGCTGAAAAAGTATCTCCAGGCCATCTTGAAGCCACTGTATATTTCTTGGCCGTCTCTTTATTCTAAATTATTGAAGACTAAAGAGATTTGCTCTGCTTTTCAGTGATTCGTTTGTGATTTGGACTCTTATGTAAAGCCTTTCCATTGCTTCTTCTTTTTTTTTCTTGTGTTATACTCATTTCTTTTAGTTCATTTCATTTACTCATTTATTTTCCTTCAGTACATAGTGGTGCAGAAGGAAGGAGACAGCAGTAAAAGGCCAAAAAAAGTATGGCCTGACGAGCCCGCTGTCACCCACAAAACATAACACCGCAGGTGAGCGTATCGGAGAGCACAGCATATTAGACATCGGTAGAACAATACGCATACAAAAGTAATGCTAAGATAATTGTCTCAGTGAGTACTTCAGTACATAATAAGTCGCTGAATATTACGATATACAAACAGAAGTATTAAATAAATAATGAAACTAAATACAAATGAACAAAAGCATTAGAGCTATTAAAGCAATATTTGACGAAATCAAGTAACAAACAAGAGACATGGACGCTAACTAAATAACTGGGTAGCAAGAAACCATTCCTTCAAAGCCCTCTTAAAAATAGATCTGCGCAAGAATGATTTGATTTCAGTAAGAAGATTGTTCCACAATCTATGACCGGTAGAGTTAATATTACTATGAAATATATAAGATATTATCACCCTTCACAATGTTGATACAATTGCCAAATGGTCAACACACAAAGACACAGGCGCATTTTTTTTGTAATATTTTTGTGGGAAAATTGATGGATTAGGTTTTTGATACCCACGTTCTTAGTCTCAAACTAAAGTTATTTTGGTAGAAGGAAAAGAGACACCACTCTCGCCCAGAGTAGGTTCACCATTTGGCAATTGTGTTAACACTGAGGAAGGTAATAATATCATATAAATCTCATATGCGGAAAAAGAGATCATCATTTCTGTGCTTTGTAACGTTTTTCTACCTCGACTTAGAATTCGGTTAAGCCTTAAAATATTACATAAATATTATCAATTTACGGGCCAGACGATCAGACACAAAATGATAATCAAACCTGTTGGCAATATTACTTATTTTTATTCAAGTGAGTTCACTTAATACAGTGTAAATATTTTCATCAGAAATCAAATAACTTCCAGTAAGATTCTCTTTAATCGGGCACTTCGGGTTATCACAGAGCGAAGCTTCTCCCACAAGTAAGTGGCTGAAAGGATTAATAAATTTTCTTAGAACTATAAAATAGTGACAATATTGAACAAATATTAACAATTAATTAAAAGTTAATCGAATCTCCTAAACTGGGCGCCCTGACCCATAGCTTATCCAGAAAGGTCACTTCTAGCGGTAGATCCGTCCACTAAGTCTAGCTATAGCTACACACAACTGCTATCTGCATATATATATATATATAATTACACTACGAATTTGCTAGAGTTAAGAGGAGTTACATGGATCTAAAAAACCCTTATTCGCTGATTTCAAAATACATCTCGACCTCAAAGTAACATAGATACAACACAAGGTTATTTGATGTAATTTCTACAACACATGTTAATTAAACAAATTCTAAGATAAATTCCTATTTCCTATTTTACTATTACACTCTATAACAAAAAAAAATCGACGCACCAAGAAGGGGTTGTCCGATTGCGATAAAAATTGGTGGATGTGAAGAACATACATAGAAAAAGAAAGGATTAAAATTTCAGAACAATTGAATGATTTATTGCAGAGTTTGACCGTTACAAAGGGAGGAAGTCAATAAGGCGTTGGTCCACCTCTGGCCTGGATGCAAGCTGTCACGCTGCGTGTCATAGACCGATAAAGATCCCGGATGGTGTCCTGCAGAAATTCTTGCCAAATTGTCTTCGACTGTCTGGCTAAATCGTCAACATTCCAGGATGGTTGCAATTGCCTTTCCGTAGGTCCCAAATGTGCTCTATGGGAGAGAGATCAGGAGACCTAGCTAGCCAAGGAAGTATTGGGCAAGCTTGAAGACAATTCATAGCAACACGTGCCGTGTGCGGCCGGGCATTGTCTTGTTGAAACGTAAGTCCAGGGTGTCGCAAAAGGAACGGTAACACAACCGGTCGTAGAATGTCGTCTACGTACCGCTGTGCTGTAAGTGTGCCAGAAATGACCACCAAAGGGGTCCGGCTATCAAAGGAGATGGCACCCCCTGACCATAACGCCCTGTTGTGGGCATGTGTGGCGTGCGATAGTAAGGGCAGGATCCCCACGCTGCCCTGGACGTCTCCAGACACGTCTGCGGTTGTCGTCAGGACACAGTTGGAAACGGGACTCGTCACTAAAGACTATACGTCCCCAGTCAGCGCAGTTCCAAGTTGATCAAGTCCGGTACCACTGTAATCGGACTTGACGGTGTAAAGGCGTGAGAGGTAGCGGCGTAACGGTCAGCGCGAGCGTAAGTTCCGCTCTCTCAGTCGTCTGCAGAGGGTCATGTTGGACACATGTGTGCGGGCCACACGTTGGATAGTTGATAATGACGAATCCGGTGCTGTGACAGCTGCACTGGCAATCGCTCTGTCTTCCCGTTCTGTTGTGGCCCTAGGTCGACCGCTGCCGTCCCGACGCTGACATCTGCCGTTGTTGACCCACTCTTGCCAGCACCGTCCAATCGCCGCATCGCTTCGACCCACATGTCCAGCGATTCTTCGATTCATCCAACCAGCCTCTTTCAATCCGATACCACAACCTCTTTCAAACTCTGACATATGCTCGTAATGAGCATGAATCTTTCGGCGATTCATTGTTACAGTCGACGTAGGGTATCCGCTGTCAGAATGCAACAGAAATTTTGACCACATATTAAGAATCGCTGCTTACATGCACCTGCTGAATGTGCAGTTCCGATGCACTGGAGTTCCTGCTATTCATTCATTGGACACCAAATTTTAATCATTTACATGTTCGGTCAAAATGTCTTTGCATACGAAATTTCATTACAATCGGACAACTCTTTCTTTATGCGTTGATGTTTTTGTTATTGAATATATTAGAATGATATTCGTTTTCAGTAAGGCAACTCAACTTAAAATACATAACCTTAGGACAACCTTAAAAAACTCTTTAATATAAACAATGTTCGTCAGCAAACTCCCCAATGCAAAAGTTTTAAATAGAAAAAAATAGTACTTGTCATTAAGTGAATCACAGTTCCACTTCCGAACATCTATTGCGTCAATTCGTCAGACAGTTCAGCTGATACACGTCCATCGGGATTGAACATTCAGCAACCGTAATGCACATAGCACCAATGACAGCAACACCGCAGCGAAGCACATAAGAAGGTCCGTCGGCGAGGTTCCTCAAAACTCTTTTAGATGACTACACATTATGAAGTCCTCTCGAATTATTTCATATTTCTTATCGAGATAACTTCCAGTCATATAATTCACGTATTGCTCGTAACGAAGATATTATGCATTACTTGCAAAACTTCAAAAGCGGTTAACTTCTTCGGAGTACTGACGATTTGGTAATACATGGGCTATCCTATGTTAATGCAGGAACTAGCCTGCCGGTCACACAAAACATTCGCCAACAACGACTTTATACTGTTACGTGACGTCAATATCATGACGATTGCCACGTAAGACTTCCTAGGAGAGCGAAGTACCTTAGATCTCATTTACATTCTATACAAATGTGTTTAAGAATGTCCAATTGGATCGTTATCTCACGCATAATGATAAATTGCCATTACAGCCTTTGTGGCCAAGCGGTTATGGCACTCCGGTTTATACGGAGGATCATCAGTTTGACTCTGGGTTAGGGCGGTGTCTCTTTTTCTTCTACATAAAAACTCTAGTTTGAGCTTAGAAGCGTGGGTGTTAAAAACCTTATCCACTTCATTCTTTTGTTTTCTTTATGCGTTAATTTTTGAACTTACTTCTGTAAGTACTGTAAGATTTGTGTTGACTGTATAGCCCAGATGCTCTTGCGCCATAAAAAATCCAAACAAACAAATTGTAAGATTTGTGGTACACTTTGTTGAGCACGGGGGTGATCAAATTTACTTTTTATTATAGTTAAAATGTTAACGAAAAAGTTTGGTACAAAACTCCTTTAAAAATTAATTATTTAATACTCTGTGCGAATTAAAGTATAATGATAATATATTAGACCGAGTTTAAAAAAAATAGAAAGCAAATATATTTCAAGTAAAACATTTTTGAGAAAAAATTGGGAAATTTAAGAAAACGTGAAGAACGTATTATTAAATTTTATAGATATTTAGTTTAAAAAAGTTAAATAAAAATTATAAATGCTTTAACAATATTAACATTCGACTAGAAAATAGATAAAATAAGAAATATCATAAGATCTTTGGGAATATTCTGCATAAAAAAATTAAACAGAAACGAAACGTCAATTTTAGCTAATTCTCGCATAAACGTTTCGTTATTTGGTCCTCATTTTATGTCTTAGTTTAGCATGATTTAAAATGAATTCGTAGAAGAGAACACCTGCTCTCGCACTTTACTTAGACTAGGTGAACTAGTTTTATAACTTAGATATATTTATACAGAAAAGACAGATGTGCGGCAAAAATGAGTCCTTCCCCTCAAATTCAAACTGTATTAAGCTAAAGAAATTCTCAAAACATCTATTTTTATTTCAAGGTAACTTTTTATGTTGCAGTTTTAACTGACTGACTGAGCTTTCTGAGATAGAATTGTGACTTTTTCAATTGATCCAATTTTTATAAATCACTGTTTTTGAAAATTATCAATGTATAAAGAATAGAATAGAAAAAATAATAGAACAAATTTAAAGTAAACATAAAAATAAAAATAAATATTTAATCTTTTTGACTTCTTTTGCCTACCTTTAATATTTTAATGCTTTTATTTGTGATTCCATGAATTTTAAATTTGACGCCTATATACATTCTATAACAAAAAAATCGACGCATCACGAAGAAGTTGTCCGATTGCGATAAAAATTGCTGAATGTGAAGAATTTCTATGTATGTACACTCTATAACAAAAAAATCGACGCACCAAGAAGGAGTTATCCGATTGCGATAAAAATTGGTGAATATGAAGAACATACATAGAAAAAGAAACGACTAAAATTTCAGAACAATTGAATGATTTATTGCAGAGTTTGACCGTTACAAAGGGAGGAAGTCAATAAGGCGTTGGTCCACCTCTGGCCTGGATGCAAGCTGTCACCCGGCGTGGCATAGACTGATAAAGATCCCGGATGGTGTCCTGCGGAATTTCTTGCCAAATTGTCTCCAACTGTCGGGCTAAATCGTCAACATTCCGGGATGGTTGCAATCGCCTTCCCATAGCGTCCCAAATGTACTCTATGTGAGCGAAAACAAGAGACTTAGCTTGCCAAGGAAGTGTTGGGCAAGCTTGAAGACAATTCATAGCAACACTTACCGTGTGCGGCCGGGCATTGTCTTGTTGAAACGCGTCCAGATTGTCGCAAAAGGAACGGTAACACAACCGGTCGTAGAATGTCGTCTACGTACCGCTGTGCTGTAAGTGTGCCAGAAATGACCACCAAAGGGGTCCGGCTATCAAAGGAGATGGCACCACAGACCATAACGCCCTGTTGTGGGCATGTGTGGCTGGATCCCCACGCTGCTCAGGACGTCTCCAGACACGTCTGCGGTTGTCGTCAGGACACAGTTGGAAACGGGACTCGTCACTAAAGACTATACGTCCCCAGTCAGCGCAGTTCCAAGTTGATCGAGCCCGGCACCACTGTAATCGGACTTGACGGTGTAAAGGCGTGAGAGGTAAGCGGCGTAACGGTCGGCGCGAGCGTAAATTCCGCTCTCTCAGTCATCTGCAGAGGGTCATGTTGGACACGTGTGTGCGGTCCACACTTTTGATAGTTGATAACGACGAATCCGGTGCTGTGACAGCTGCTCTGACAATCGCTCTGTCTTCCCGTTCTGTTGTGGCCCTAGGTCGACCGCTGCCGTCCCGATGCTGACATCTGCCGTTGTTGACCCACTCTTGCCAGCACCGTCCAATCGCCGCATCGCTTCGACCCACATGTCCAGCGATTCTTCGATTCGTCCAACCAGCCTCTTTCAATCCGATAGCACGACCTCTTTCAAACTCTGACATATGCTCGTAATGAGCACGAATCTTTCGGCGAGGCATTGTTACAGTCGACGTAAGATATCCGCAGTCAAAATGCAACAGAAATTTTGACCACATATTGAGAATCGCTCCTTATATACACCTGCTGAATGCGCAGTTCCGATGCGCTGGAGTTCCCGCTATTCATTCATTGGACACCAAATTTTAATCATTTGCATGTTCGGTCAAAATGTCTTTGCATACGAAATTTCATTACAATCGGACAACTCCTTCTTGGTGCATCGATTTTTTTGTTATAGAGTGTACAAACCTTTAATTTTATTCCAAAATTTAATTAAATGGATCTTAAGAAAATCGGCTGAATGTAATATATATTTTACAGTCGTTCCTTAAAATAAATTTTACAATATTCAGTGGAAGTACAATTAATTTTCATATATGCAATTTTATAGCAAGTTATATCGACACTTGTGTAAGGTTTAAAGATGCGACGTTTTGGAAGCCAACTTCTCCCAGTGGCATAGTCGGAAAGTTCATAAGAGGAGGGTTATAGGCTTAATGGGAGGGGTTACAGAGCTACAACTCATATATTCCTATGTTAAATATACAAAATTTCATTGCGATGGGGGGTTACAACTTTGCGCTGGGTGCGTTACAACGCCCCTGACTGCTCTCTTTGTCAAGTGAAGAGAGAATTCTGCCTTCACTTGACAACGGGTGCAATTGGCTTCCGAAAAGTTGGGTGTTTAAGCCTTACACCAGCGTTGAAATCACTGTTGTTACGGAATCTCCTGGTAAAACTTTGTATTGTTCGACGGAATTTCATTATTATACCGAGGGAGTTTATAGTTCTCTCTAAAAGTAGTACTTGAACGGAATTGAGGAACTATAGTTAAGTAGATTACTGATAAAAGAAATCTTTTTGAACTACAGTAAAACCTCCCTACAACGATATCCGATATAACGATAAATCCCTCTACAACGATAATTTTTCTCGGTCCGTATAATAGTGTTGTAGAGAGGTTTTACTGTATAATGAACCCTCCCTATAACAATAACTCCCTCTACAAAGATAATTTTTCTCGGTCCGTATAATATTGTTGTAGAGAGGTTTTACTGTATTTAATTAAAGAATGCGTTTAAAAAAATCAATAGCAGTTGAATATATGCGTATGTGTATGATTCAGTATTTTTATTTCTAGCAGGTGTTATGTAAATAATCTGAAATTCTGCGCTCGTTTCTTGTTTCAATCCCCGAACACCTTTATTTTTGTACCAGCAACGCTTTTCAAACACCATAAAAATATAAATGTTAAATGACTAAATCAGGAACAATATAAAGTTTTACTGTCTACTTGTCCACAGTGAATCATCGTTCGTTAATGAACGTGTCATTTAAAAACGTGAAAATTTCATGAAAGGGTGAGGTACAATCCATAACAGTCGCCCTGTGTGCAAAACCAACAGGATGGCCATAATTTAACATGTGGTGTTTAGAACTCGATAGCTAAAATTGGGCCAAATCGAACCAAGTTTGGTATACGTTTTCCTGGGACCATGGGATTTTGATTTCAATAAAAATAATAATTATAATAAAAATAATAGTTCAAAATTTTGCAACCACAATGGAAACTGGCGCTGAAATCTCGCAACTCTCCACATTTTCACTCAAAATCATCTGGATTATACAAATTTTAGTACATTTAAGTCAATTCGTGAATATAAGAAAGACTGAAAACGTGCTTCGCGTTGGTTTGATAAAACTGATGCGCTATGCTAACTCAAGATGATAATGCTTTGCTGAAAAAACTCTGTTATCAAAAAAATGGTAATACTAGTCTCATACTTCGGAGATTTCTGAAGTTCTTTTAGAAATTAAATCCCATGGTCCCAGGAGTATGTACTCCAAATGAAAAAAAACCAAACAAACTTGGTTCAGTTTGGCCCGATAGAGTTTTTGAAATTGAGCTTTAAACATCTCACGCTAAATTATGGCCACCCTGTATATCGGCCTAAAACTTGGAAAGACCTTTTATAGAAAAAAATCTATTTCATAAATATTGTAGTTAAGCATAGTGATAAATATAGAACCTTAAGAGCTTATATTCTCCAAAGCTGCTCTACATGTTTAGAATTAATTTTTGATAATATCCATACTATACGATTTCAAAACTTTTCATCTGTTTATCTAGCTTAATAATACGAAAGTTTGACTTCAGGTTTAAAATTGTAGCCCTGTTTGTAAGTCAAAAGAAAATATATAGTCAAGTAAAAATAGGACTCAACTCAGACAAAATTAAAAGAAAGCTGAAAATTGGCATACAAGTAAAACTCATCATCCTGAGTAACACATCAAAAGTCC
>QLNU02015360.1:228508914-228554260 GCA_006491805.2 Dysdera silvatica
GGTCTTGGCGCAGCATAATCACAGCTATTCTTGCTTCATAAAACACAGACATAACAGGTTAAAATTAACATATCACTACTTCGAAACACACTTACACGTGTCCTTTTTCCACTATAATTAATAATTTGAGTCGTTGTACATTAATTCATCTCAAGAAAGCTGTGCGTTTGATGATAGTTGGCTAACTGTATTCAGACATTCCTCCTATTGTAACGGGCAGAGAGAAATGCTGGATTGAAAGGAGTAAAGAGATCTAGGTACCCAACCGGAAAATTCCTCTTGCAATAGGCTTTTATTCTCAGAAAGGGGGAGGAGCGTAGTCTGTAGGAAAAACAAGTAATGCGCATAATTTTGCAGCTATTAGTAAAATATGTAATGTTGTAAGTTAAAAGTATTTTCATTACAAAAATAAGATAGCAATAAATGACACTAACACATAAAATATACATTTACCACGATAATACAAATCAACCCATTTTTAAACAGCTTTATTTATTTAACCATTGACAGAATGTATACATTATATTATTAAACAACAGTATTCAATGTATAATAAATTTACATCTATATATAAAAAGAGTAAACATACACGCATATAGGTTTCATAAATGTATAAATTGTTAATCTATAAATTAATATATAGTAAATAACAAATAAAAGATATATTAAAAATTGCAATATTGGAAACATCGAAAAAAATATTATTAAAAAGTTATCTGCAAAAACGCATAAAAAACTGCATGTGTTGGAAAGATAAATTATATTCAGGTATAAAAGTAAAAGAAATATAAAAATATAAATTATATTAAAGAAATAGTAAGATACAAATAAAAAGTGTCATCGCATTAAAATGAACTTTCTACATAAATAACATAAAACACATCCATAAAATTATATTACCTTGTGATAAAGCACAAAAGATCAGCTTCAATTATAAAATACGAAGGCAAGTAAAGCTATGGAACAAAATGTGATAATAATATTCAATCACTGTCCATCCACTGCTAGGTGAAATGCTTTCCAGTTGTCTACCATGCGTGCCTATTCTTAGCAATTCGTCTTTATTTTATATCAACCTGCTTTTTTACTTCATTCCTCTTGTCTCAGGACTTTTCTTAATCTTTTGGGATTCAATTGGGAATTTCGCTTGCTTATCTTTGATCAGTTTTTGAAATATGCTTAGCTCATTATTATTTCGGATATTTTTACTTTAACAGCTACGCTTTCAACTGTCATCTACTCTCATCCAAGTATTTATTTCTTACAATTTTTCCCAGTTATTTCAAGCACGTTATAGACCTCTTTATACTTCTTTGCTTTGTTTGCAATTCCTCTTATCACTCTTTTCTTTAGATTCCATATCTCTAATCCATTGGCGTAACTAGGGGAGCTAGGGGTGGTTTCTCCTCCTCCTAGAAAAAATTCAGCCTTCCTAGGAAAGCAAAAATTACAAATGAATGCGATATCCTGAGTACTGGGATAAAGGCTATTATAGCCCACCTAAACTTCAAAGCTAGCTATGCCAATGAAATAATCCAGCGGTTCTCAAACTTTTTATCCTACGGAACCCCTTTGCTTACCACATGTCCAGCCACAGAACCCTTCTATATATATTATTCGAGCAAAATTTAAAAAAATAAAGGGCTATTATTTATCGTTTGGACATCAACGTAAAAATAAGCAATAAATCAGGACAAAAAGTAGCTAGTATTTTTATATTTTTGCGGGATACTAATTACGATTAGTTAGCTCTATCTAAGAGATTGCAATGAGGTGGAGGGATTACAGAATTTATAGATTTTCTTTGAATTTTCGACAATGTTTTACAGATTGCTCGAGAAACACAATTTGAGGAACACTACTCTAATCTATAAGAGGTAACTGGTAATGCACACTGGTTGAAACCCTTTCTTTTTTAGATACTAGGGCAGCTGTCCCTTCAGAATATTTTTTTCCCTCAAAATGAATTTCAGATAAGCTTATTACTTATGTAGCTTTCCCCTCATAACTTTACATTTCATTGATATTAGTTGATCAAGGTATACTTAGAACCAGCAGTTTCTAACTCGATATTGTCAATATGTATTATTCCCGTATCTATGAAGTTGTTAAACGTGATTTCAGTCTTTTTCCAATGCATTTTAAGTCAAATTTTTAAGTTAAATATTTCCCCATATATTTTTATTTCTTTGTTATTCCAGTTTATTAGTTGAAAAATTAAGTTGTCATTAGTTTTATATATAGTTTTATCTCCAGGAGATTGCAGCACTATATTTTAATTAATCTTTATGTAAACTACACTTACATATGAAATTATACCATAAATAAATTCAAGCATGCAAAATAATTTGACATAGCACCACGTAGATTAGATTTATACGTAGGAATCCATGTTATAAGCATAAAGTACTTTACGCGCATATCGTTGACTTCTACTTATAAACCAACATGATAATAAATTTGCATTTGGGACCCCGCACTTATTACATGTTCTTGTTTCGTGCTGTTAAAATACCTTAAACTCCCTGAGAAGCTTTGTTTCTCAAATACACCATAAATAGTGAATGCCCCCAAATAGCTCACAGTTTTGCAAGACTTTTAAGAAATATACAGTAAAGTGGTTTCCCATAATTACTTTTTTCGTTCACGTCAATAAATTATATATATATATATATATATATATATATATATGTCTACTTATGGAAATTGTACAATTATTCCCATTTACTGCATTTCATTCAATTTTTTAATTATTGGATATAAAATTTTTGACACCAAGATTTAAATTCAAACTAAAGTTTTTGTACAGAAGAAACAGAGACATCGTCTCAGCCCAGAGTAGAACCCGGGACCATCCGCATAAACCGGAGTGCCTTGACCTGCTCGGCCGATATGACACCAGAAGGACGCTCCTCTACTCCGTATGTATATGCAGTGTATGTAAGGTATTGTTATCCTTCCGCGGCTTAACGCGATTTCCAATTGGTCAACGCATGAAGCTATCGGGGATTTTATTTTTGTAAGGGTAGGGAGTGAAGATGGATAACATTTTTCGCACCCGGGTTTAAGCTCAAACTAAAGTTTTTAGCAAAAAAGAAAAATTGCAATTATTTTAAAATAAGTTCAATAAAAAAATACTAATAAAAAAATAAGATAAAAAGATAAATATTTTGGTAAATAAATTAAATTCTATCATTATTAAAGCGGTATTTTATAATATTATACAACTAAATATAATTAATTCAAAAGTTCTCCGAAAACCAAAACCATTTTCAAAAATATTTTACTAAAACAAATTATTTTAGAGATTTTGGAAAATTTCTGAAAACTAAAATATTGAATTACTAGAATTGTGATCACAAGCGTATTGAATATTTATTTTTTAAAAAACGCGGAAGGCTAGTATTTTTTTAGACTTTAAATCATAAAGCCAACACTCAACAAACTTCGATAAAACACCACACTGTAAATCTATGCGCGCTTTCACCAAGACGTAAAAATTTCAAATACCCTAGTCTTTATTTTGGAATGAGATAAATTGTATATAATTTTCTGTATTCTTGGATCTTTAAAATCATGTTGCATATTTGTACATTTCTTCCTGTCGTTTAGTCCTATAATAAATTTAATTAATGTATTTTTCATCAATGCAATTCTAAAATTAGGACAATAATTATTATAGAAATAAAATACAGGGTACCAGGGAGGAAATTACATAACATCGTCATTACTCCTGATGAAGGACTGCTGCTGATGCGTCCGAAAGCTTGAGTGATCTTTTTCATTGCTATTTTACCAGTGTTTAACCTTTTATGTAATAATTATTATATTGCAGTAATTATTAGAGCATTGTATAGAAGCTTTATATAGAATATTATAGGTGTGTATATATAATAGCTTTAGCCCTTTTTTATTACTACAATAATTTAAAAAATATTATTGGTATGATAGCTTGCAAGCACTTTTAAAAGTGTCAGTTGCCAAAAATTTATTAAAAAATAAAATAAATTATTTAAAGGAAAAGTGTGTAATAAAATTTAAGAGTAAAATTATGATATATTCATATTATAACAACACCAATTTATTATTTAATAATTGCATTAGCAATTTTCATAATTCTTTAACAGTTACTTTTGGTTCAATGTTTATTGCAAATATTTACATATCCATTAACACACTTTCTCATAAAAATACGTATAATATATTAAGAAATGAAATTGTACTCATCCTATTCCTTTACTTCAAATTTTATGTAGTCTTTTAATTTAAATTTTGTAATTAGATAATACATTTTAATTATAATTTTTACTTCTTACGTTCAGGTACACCGACCGTGTTATGTTTTTGACCTTTTATCATTGTTCTCTCTGCTGGAAATGTTACGTTTATTTGTATAAATTGTGTTATTATATATATATATATATTATCCCGCTAAATAAATTTTGATTTAAGTTGATTTGATATATGAATTATTTGATTATTATTTATTATAATAATTATTTTAATGCTTGATTTGTGAATGAAAGAACAAAAAAAGATGGGATGATTTTACTAAACACAGAAACAAACTAAACAAGGAAATAAAATATAAAAAATAACTACTATCTTGAACAATTATCAACAAAAAATACCACGCAAAAATGGAGAATAATTCACAAATTATTGGGTAAAACAAATAACAAAAATGAAAATAAAATAAAACTATTAATAAACAATGCTAAAACAGATAATACGAACTTAATAGCAGACGAATTTAATAATTAGTACACAATATTAATAAGGAAATATAAATCAATCAATAACTGATAGCTATAAAAAATATTTAAGCGCAAATATTTCCGAAACCTTTTACTTAGAAAACACAACTGAACACGAAATAGAGAAAAAACTAAATAAAATAAATATAAAAAAAGGTCCAGGATTTGACGGTTTATCTCCCAAAATAATTAAACTATATAAAAACTAATTGAAAAAAACATTATCGATAATAATGAATGACATGTTTAACACGGGCATCTTTCCTGATGAATTGAAAACAGCAGTAATTAGACCAATTTTTAAAAAGGGTAATAACTACTTAAAAGAAAACTACAGACCAATAGCAATCATGTCAGTATTTTCTAAATTAACTGAAAAGGTAATATATAATAGACTAATAGATTTTTTTAATAAATATAAACTATCCATAAAAAAACGGTTTCCAAAAAAAATGAACTGAAGAAATCCTATTAAGAGCAATTAATAATATTCAAAAAAATATGGAAGAAAAAAAAATTACTTATGGATTTTTTTTCGATCTGAACAAAGCATTTGACTTAATTAACAGAAATATCTTAAGAACAGAATTATGGTATAAGAGGCCGAATGTATAAACTGATTGATAGCTATTTAACAAATAGACAGCAAATAGTTAAAATTGAGAATATTCAATCGAAATCATTGATAAACAAATTAGATGTTCCTCAGGGAACAATCCTCGGACCGTTATTTTTTTTAATCGCAATAAATTACTTAATAAATCTTGATGGGGGACTCCTGTTATTTGCTGACGATATCATCTAGTTAACAAATGGAAATAACATAGATCAAAGAATTAATAACACAAATACAAAGTTAACATCCTGTGAACAATGGTTTAATGACAACAACTTAATAATAAATACAAATAAAACAAAATATATAATCTTCCATACTAAAAATAAAAAATTTACTAATCAACCTAACAAAATAAAATTCAACAATAACATCCTAGAGAGAGTGAACTCAATTAAATTTCTTGGATTAATAATAGAATATCAACTACATTGGAACCTGCAAATATTTGATATTGAGAAAAAAATTAGATCTAATGGAATTCTAACAAAACTTAATTCATTACTAATATTAAATACAAAAATTTTGTACTACGCATTAATATTTAGTATTATAAATTACGGAAATACAGTATGGGGAAATTTATCCCAAACAAATTTAACTAAACTCAATAAACTACTTGATAAAACATATCAAAAATTATGTTTCAAAACAGGTAAGCATAAAGATAAATTGATTTACGAAAACAAAATATTAAACATAACTAATATATATATTTTAAAAGTAGCATTATATATTTACGAAAGATTATACGAAAATAAGCACCTAATTTTGATTAAAATAAGTGAAAATAAACATAATTATAATATAAGAAACAAGAAATAAAACAAAAATAAGAATCAACATATGTAAAAATAATATTAATTATTATGGAATAGACATATGGAATAACATCCCGCCGACACTCAAAGAAATCAAATCAAAAAGTAAATTTAAAACCAAATTAAAAGAATATATTTTGGAGCGTCAATTAAACAAAGCGCCATGGTTGCAAGTGTTTTATAAATAGTCTTATTTTTAACTTGTATCCAATGTATTTCATTTTTATAGATGTTATGCATAAATAAATTCTGATTGATTGATTGATATCGTTTTTTGCAATTATAAAAAAAACTTTACCTATTTACTTTACTTTTCACTTGTATTTCATTTTCACTAGTGCGATTTTTTGCGGACTTGAATGCCACTACAACTTGCGCAATAGTTAATTTCGAACTATTTTTAATCCTTTTTTTTTTAAATTTTTTACTACATGAATGTATGTAAACATCACTTTTCTTTTTTACGCATATTTGTATCTTCGATGGGGTATCACTATATCTTTCAACCACGTATTTATACGTGGTTACACGTTAAATAACGTGCTTTCAACCAAGGAATAGTTCTGTGATAACAATTAATAAGAGCAACAAATAATGATGAATTAATTAATTTTTAAAAAGGATAGGGAGATATAGAACTTTTATTCACGATTTTCGAATAGCTGTAGAGGGATCACGCTTACTCGACAGTTCTGACTTTGCTAAATATAGATGTTAAATTCCAACAGTATGTTGACTTGGGATTCTGGCACATATTCAAAACACGGCATGAAAAGATAACAATTCAAGTTTAAATTTTGAAAAGGAAAAAACTAAAACCTACTTTTTAATAAACATGGCAATGTTTGTGTAATTTATTTTTCAGAATTTCATTATGTATTGACTCGGTAAATCCTGAAAAACATTTACAGGAAGGACATTAAAAACAGAATGATAGCAAAAATAATGAATGCTCTCATGCACCCAACAACTTTCTGCATTTTATTCGGAAATAGATTCAAAGTCAAAAATTAATTTTCAATTATTTCATTGCAATTGTTTCAACTTAAAAGTGATTAACTAACTTACAAAACCACATACTACAATAATTGCACATAATCCGATAATAAATTGATAATAAACGGTATTTTGGTCATGTATAAAACCTAATAGAAAATAACAAAGAATACTTGCTTACTTTTTTATGCATTGTTTTGGCTCTTGTGTTTTCTTCCTTTAAGGGTTTAATGTGATTAATTATTACTATATCAATATTCATATCAATATATTTAGCTTCTTTACCTTTTAGGGTTAGTGTGACTTTCCAAGTCATCGTTCGGATCTATTAGTATTCTAAATAAACTACAGTAAAACCCCTCTTAACGGACACTTCTCAGATACGGTCAAATAAAAATTCACCGGCAATAAATTTCCTTCACGATAATATCCCCTCTTTTACTGGAAGTTTTTCTGTCCGATGAGTGTCCGCTAGTAATTACAAAATTGTTTTAGCTGAAAAATTCCTGCAAATATTTATCTTTATATGTGGTTTTAAATACGCACTGTTTTTTGTTTGTGTGTGATTTATTTTCTGACACAAATGATTGCACAAAGCATTTTGAATTGAAGAGAGTAAACAAATTTCCTTTTATACGACGAGATATTAACTCTAAGTAATAGTTTGAAATTTTCAATACGTTATTGGTGTCCCATTGAACTGGTGTTCTTGAGCAAATGATACACAAATGGCGTGGTGGAACACTAATTGGTTACGTATAATCTAGGATAATTTTTTGTCTACAAGAGAACTCTGAACACCACTTAAAAGCACGTGTTGAAATTACTATATAACAATATAAAGTAAATCTTATATTACATTGATGATAAAAGGAAACTACCAATATTTTTATTATCTTAAATTACGTATAAACTATATTTTATATGCAATTTTTTAATTTGAATATTTATAATGCCAATATGAAAAATTTATTAAATAAAATAGACACAGAATACTACATTAAGTACAATCCTGTTTTAACGAAGTCCTTAAGAAAATATCGCAATTTCCCGATAGTAGTAACCAATGTCTTCGAGCTCGCTGAACTGGGTTTGGTTCCTAGAATACCTGGCCATGAGTAAATTCATCGTGCTTAAGATGTTTCCTTAACTCTTGGTTCCGTCCCATTACATTACTATCGCCCCGCCTATTCAATTGTAAAACTTATAAACATATGAAAATATCATACTTTTTTGTATCATGATTATTTATACGTGAGTAATAAATATATACAATGTAAAAATATTCAAGAAATACAGATACTGCTTTTTCCTTCTAAATAAAAGGTATTTTACAATTTTCTGTGGGTGTAATAGAAAATACCATTATTTCAAATACAAAAATAATAAGTTTTACATAGAATTTTAATACTAAAACTACAGTTTAACAATTCGTTGTTTTTCAGCTGGTCCCACTGACGTATGCAGGGGGTGCTGATGAGAGTTGTAATCCCTGTATTGCGATGAAATTTTGTATATGTACATATGAATATACGGAGTTATAGCTTTGTAACACCCCATTGAGAATATAACCCACCTTATGAATTTTCTGAGTATGCCTATAGCCGGTCCAAATTGTTTTTTATAAGCATTCAGTTCTTTGAAAATTATTTTTAATTGAGAGTTGCGTGATAACCCCGATTATCCGAAACACAAGGGCGGAGCCGGTTACTGATAAGCGGAATTTCGGATGTTCCGGAAATTTAATTTTCAGTGTAAAAGTGCAAAGAAATGGCAACGTTTACTCAGCAACACGTTTAATTACACGTTACTAAACTACTACATTCGTAATGAAAAACACTACGAAATATATATATATGTTAATTTATTAACTGCTTTAGAAGTACTCCCATCTCTTTGTACATGTTCAATATCTAATATTTGTATTTGCTTTTATCTTAAGGACGGAGTATACTAGAAAAGAAATATGAACGTTTTTACCGAAGTTATTGAACGAGCGTCTACTAAAATAATAATAAATGCAGTAGGCTATTCCGATTAATTTGGATTTTGGATAAGATAAGTTAGGATAATCGAGGTTTTAGTATATATATATATATCTTTAACTACTATATTAAACATTCAAATCTGCGCTATATATTTGTATGTTACATTATTCCAAAGATAGTATATACAGGGTTTGTCCCAGAAGTTCCCGGAATGATTTTTTGTAGTTGGCAACGCTGGCTGACGGGGCGGAGAAGTTGGTGGGGGATCTGAGCTTGGAAACGAGACCGGTATCAGTCGCCTGCGGGCAGTTGTTGAGGCAGGGTCACGCTCCGCGCAGAGGTATCTACTGCACCCTCGTCGATCAAAAAATGGACCAGTTTTTGGAGCAGCGTTATGCAATCAAATTTTGTGTGAAACTGGGTAAAAACGGGGCGGAGACACTCGAAATGCTTCGGAAAGCCTACGGTGACGGGGCGATGAAAAAAAGCCAAACTTTCATGTGGCACAAGCGGTTCCGGGAAGGTCGGGAGTCCGTCAACGACGACGACCGCTCTGGACGCCCGTCGACATCACAAACGGACGACTCGGTGCAAAAAGTGCGTCAAGTTTTGGACAATGACCGACGATTAAGTGTTCGGGTGATTGCAGAGGAGTGTGGAATACCCAAAACAATCGTTCATCGCATTTTAACGGAGGATCTTCAAATGAGGAAAGTCTGCTCGAAAATGGTGCCAAAAGTCCTGACGAGTGAGATGAAGGAGCAGCGTTTGTTGAAGTGCCAGGAATTGCATGAACGCTACGAAACGGACCCAGAATTTTTGGACAGAGTGATCACAGGGGACGAGACGTGGATTTTTCAGTACGATCCCGAATCAAAGCGCCAGAGCAGCGAGTGGCACACCAAGGAGTCTCCTCGCCCGAAAAAAGCAAGGATGAGCAAATCGCGAATCAAGGCAATGCTCATTGTGTTTTTTGACAGAAAAGGTGTAGTTCACAGTGAATTCGTGCCACAAGGACAAACAGTCAACAAGGAGTTTTACTGTGAAGTGCTCAAACGGTTGCGCAACAGGGTTCGACGCGTCCGAAACGAAATTCGCGACAATTGGATCTTGCACCATGACAACGCGTCAACCCACACCGCGCTCATTGTCTCCGAGTTGCTGGCCAAAATGGGTGTGGCAACGCTGCCCCAGCCGCCGTACAGCCCCGATCTGGCACCAGCGGATTTCTTTTTGTTCCCAAGGATCAAAAGAACCCTGAAAGGAACTCGGCATGGGACGCTGGAGGCGGTAAAAGCAGCCGCGACGACCTCACTGAAGGAGATTCCCGTTGACGACTTCCAGGGCGCCTTCAATGATTGGGTGAAGCGTTGGCAACGGTGCATCGAAGCAGGGGGAGAATACTTTGAAAAGTTCTGAAAAGATTGTAAACTGATATTGAATAAATGATTTTAAAAAAATCATTTCGGGAACTTTTGGGACAAACCCTGTATTAACCTAAAATATCATTTCCATTCTGAAGGCATAAAATTCATCATATATATTGTGTTTATAGAGAGTGTCCAAGATCGATCGTACAATTTCTCCACTGTAGTATTCCTTGAAGAATTTTAAACAAAAATTGTTAATGCGCAAATGCTGAAAATTAAATATTTTCCGAGTTATTAAGGTTTGAAGATTAGCCAATGAGAACAAAATTTGACCCATTTTTTTTTGGGGCGAAACCACTTACGAAAAACTCACTAAACCCCGCCTCTTGCAATAAAAACTGACCAATTCATTGGCGATAAAAATAAATTCCTCTTTTCAAACACAATCCACGTTTTTCCCTTAAAACTGGAATAGTGACGGCAAACGTATGACGTGTTGTTACGTAAAGGTAATACAGCTTCCACAATTGACAATTTTTCCTACTATACACACTACATCCTTTGGGATAAGATGTTTTATTTATTTATCACATGAATACGTCACACATTTTTTCCTGCTATATGCAATATTATTTAAAATACATTTTTTGCTATAATTAGTCACAACGTCACAGAATAATCCATGTGCGTCAATTTCCACTTTATATATAATCATTTAGAATACAATTTTTTTTATTTTTCACTATAATTAACGATCATATGTGATATAATATGCAATGTGACAACCAAAAACAAAAATTATTGATTAGCTCAATATTATGATTTAATCAAAATTAAAATAACAATTAACTACTACATTATCACAATGGATATAATTTAACATTAGCAAAGGATTAAATGCAATTAAACGTATGTCACATAAGAGGACTCTAGTCAATACCATTTGGCATGTCCACCACAGGATCCCCAACCACTAAATGCACTATCATTTTCTCTATTAATCTCCCGCTTTTATTATTATTTTTTTCTGAATATTTTAAAGTTGCTCATTTTTTTTGTATTGCCTCTGATAGTGAGTTTCAAAAGTTTGGTCCTCTATAATTGATATTGTTCTTTTTTCAATTCTGATCTTGTGTATATGAAGAAGAACTCCGAATATCCGCAAATTACGCTTAACCGGAATGGCCTGCTGTACTTATTATTTTTATTATAATTGTTTAATTGGAAAACTTGTTTAATTATTAAGGTAAGAACGTTTATATTTGTTTTCTAGTGCAATCCGAACTTAAGAGAGGGAAATTAATAAAAATATTCGATATCTGATATACACAATATGTACATATTGGATATATACAAAAATACCAAAATATTTTCAAAGAGCAGATGATATCATAATTTACTTATACTTTGTGGCATTTTCTTTTATCAACCTAGAAGTTTAGCGATGTAAACTTAACCGTATTTGTGGATAAATCTTTCAGTTGCTTTGTATTTCCAAATTGAAAATTGTATTTTCGGATCATCCGAAATTTCGCTTATTTGAAATCGAGTTCGCTTCCTTGATTTCGGACAGTTGGAGTTCTATTGCATATATAATTTTCTCCCTTCTCTCAATCTTGGTTCTCCATTTTTATCTCTAATTTATATTACTTCCACATATTTATGTTTATTCTTGCATACATTTTTTTTTCAATACGCAATATTCATAAATGATACCCACATTAAAACTCTTAGTCTTTTCCATAAAATTTCCCATTCAGTATTGTGATCTTTGCTTATCATCTTTAAAATTATGAAAGCTTCTGTAAGGAATATTATGAAAGATAAGAGGTTTTGGCTGATGCTCTAATTTTTCATCAACCTTACATTATTTTTAAACAAGCGTTGATGATTGTGTGATAAATCGGAAATGTTCGATTGTCGAATTGTCGACTGAAATATTAATAATGAAACCGATGTATTTTCACAGATAAAACATAACAAGAATTTTTGGACTAAATATGTAGTTTTAAAGCATATTGCTATAATAATGAAATATACATTGATTACAATTGACAAGGCTCATAAATTACGCATTAGGTTCTAATTGCACTGGCGTAGTGTGGAGGGTGCCACCGGGGCGAAAGACACAGGCACAAAATTCTTAAGGGTGCAAAATCTTTGGAGGCGCAAAATTTCAATATCGGATTGGTGAAAGGAGGGTGTAACCGAGTTTTGGTGGGCGCAATACGTAACTTTCCCCGGGCGCTGACAACTACCGCTACGCCACGCTCTAATTGAAAATACATTTTGCTTCATTACCATAACTTGAATGTGGTTCGACTTGGATTGCATTGTGGGAAAATATTAGTTAGTTAATTTATATCAATTCTAATTTGGCAAAACCAGAAAAAGGTATATTATTAACAATTTGTTATTTCCTCGATCATTTAAACATACCATTTCATCTCTTGAAATTGCCCTACGGTTTTCTTAAAATCGTTTGGTAATTCAAGTGATTTTGACACAGTGGAATTATATCATCTCGCGCCAATACCTTTTTTACAAACATCTTAATAACAATTTAAACTTCAATGTAGAGTATTTCTATAAATACTAAACTCGCGCCTCTTTTTAATTTTTTTAATTTCCTTAAAACATTTATGTTGATACAAGACAATGAATGTGTGTGTTTTGTATAAGGATATAAAATACCATTTTGGATAATTAATTTTATGCATCCGCTTTAACATCGTTTATTGATGTTTGACGAAAATTAAAATCTCAGTGGGTTACCAACAGAGGTGACCGAATATATGACGTCAAATTTATCGTATTGATTGAACGAAGAGAAATACGCATGCGCGTTGGCTTCTAAAATAAAATTATTGAAGAAACGACCAAAAGGATTTACATCACTCCTTTTCAAAAATAAGATTTTTTTCAATTCGTTTCAACCAGACTATGAAAGGCTTTAACAAATGAAAACGATATGAGGTTGACTAATCTTCAAACCTTAATAACTCTGAAAATCTTGATTTCTGAGCATTTTCAAATCAACATTTTTCGCTTAGAATTCTTCAAGGAATACTTTTATGGAGAGATTGTATTGTCTATCTACGACACCCTGTATAAAATTTACAAATAGCAAGCTTTGTGTTTCTTTTAAGGTAATTATTCGCAAATTTAAGTTTTTTATTATTATCAACGTTCAAAGAAACGTCGTCCTGTTATTTAAGTTATTTTATTGTTTTAAATAAACTTACAGTAAATTATTAAAATATTCTTCTCTCTCTCTCTCTCTCTCTTTCTTTTTCTCATTGTTGATATAAAAATGTTTTCCATAAATAGGGTACGCGTTTTATGTTAAGATTTACGAAACCTGGTACACTAATCTCTCACCAACATTTAGAATTTACTTCCACATAATTTAAATGAGAACTCTTTTAAATCAAACACTTTTAGGAGAATACTTGTGTTCTAAATTCATATCATTTAAATAGTGTTATCAAAGTTTCACGAAGATCATGAAAGCTATTTCTTAAACTTATTATGATTAAGCGTAAGATCACAATGTAAAACGCTTCATGAGATAACTAGAACGATAAGCTTCATAAAAACAACTTTTTATATCGTCTGTCTTTTAAAATTCAGATGTAAATACAAAAACATATAAATAACGTCGCCGTTTATAATATATAAATATTGTCTATTTAAAAGGAAGCTTCGACATAAGAAAACAATATTTCTATTATGACAGAGTCTATTTATTATAATTAGATTTCTAAAATTCATTTCAAGTATATTTGTTCAAATAAATCAGTATAACAATTTGTATTCATGATTTTGATCTGATGATCTGTTGGAAAGAAGCAGAAATTCCATCATCTTACTAAATTTTCCTGTCAGTAATGTGTTTCCGTTTGACAAGTAAAACTATGAACCAAGCAAATGGGCTAAAAATGATGAAAAACTCATAAATTTGATTTTCGAGAAGGTACTGCATAACATATATGTGAAAATATGATGATATGGATGAAAGAAAAAAATTTGTATAAATTTATATAAAATATAAGTATTTCAACAACCTATATAAACATGTACGAGGTCATAGAATCTTAGATGAAATGTGTTTATACGCTTTTAAATGGATATTTTTTATACGTCTCTCCTCTTTTTTTTTAAAAAAAAGTGTAAAACGAAATACCCAGATTTGATATTTTCAGGATCAGAAATTACATAAAACTTATAAAAAAAATAAAAAACGCATGCACTCACACAACGTTTAACTTTACGAGTTAAAGTTAACCAGAAACAAGGAGAGTGAAAGGTATGAATTAATTAAAAATGAATGAATTGCCAGCGAGACAAAAAAAAGTTCCTTTTGGAAAGCAACAACTTTCGTCTGGAAAACTACTATTAAGAGGGCTTGAACACACACGAGATTGGCAAGACCTTACGCTCTTCTACGTCAACTATTCGTATCCCAAAATATCTGCCCCACTTTTTTAGAACGGAAGTTTCCTGAGACAGATACGGCGACAAATTGAAGAAACTGTGGGGTTGGCATTCGCCAACATTTCTAATGCAAGAAAGCTGCAAAATTTGTATCAGAAACTTTGATTTTATTTTACTTTGGACATAATTCCACTTTTCCGCACGATTTTCTTCCCTATTTTTCATTTTTGGATACATTTATAATATTTGATACATTTTCACTCACAATATTCATAAATTAATTAAAACGTGGGTAATAACTTAAAGATTTAATTGTTGTAAAGCCATCTCTACACGGCATTTCTTGATATTGGTTATACAGTATTTATATAACAAATACATGTATATATTCTTCTTCGTAAATTGGGCAAAGTTTTCTAGATTTGGGGCAAACAACCGAGCCAACAGGATAATTAACCAAGAATGTTCTGACTTAAAATTGAAAAACTTTACTTATTTTTAAGTTATTTAAAGTAACTGATAGGTTTACACTTAACCTACTTAAAGTAATAAACTCATTCTTGATTCATTGAAAATCAGACTTGCTTTCAATTAAAGCATTTAAATTTTGAGAAATGGACACACCTTTTACTACAAATAAACTTCTTATTTAAAGTGAAATGAGCGTTCGTTTAAAAAAATATAAGACGCATTTGAACACTTTTAAAATGATATATTCTCTATTTTACAAATTTTTACAAATTAATACGCAATTTAATACAAATTATAAATTAATATACAATTAAAAACGGAATTAGCGGCATTAGTAAAAAATAAAAGTGATTAAAAAATATATTGCCAACCTTGACCAAAAAAAATCGTAATTTTTTTTAAATAACTGGACATTTTATGAATTAAGGAAGTTTTAGTAAACGGGAAATCGCAATTAGTAAAAAAAAAAAAAGAGATTTCTTAAAGTCAAGGATAAATTACGGTTAAGGCTCCATTGACAGCTTTAATTATGATTTGAAATAAATAAAATGTGAATTGGCTATTGTGGCTGAGCCAAATATTTGCTGAGATAAAAATAAATCTATAAACGTACTCTCAAAATCATGAGAACTTTGAGGTATCCAAGTGATTAAAGTACGGCTAATTAGTTTTATTCGTTAAGAACGTAAGAACTATAGTAGTTTTAATATATGTTGAATCCGTACTCAAAAATCTTCGGAACTGGTGAGCAAATATCTTGGAATACGAGCTAAAAATGGTCAATATTATCAACTTTACTACAAACGCAATATATTTTTATATTAATAATTTAACAACGATATTTAAATATTAAACATGATAAAAATAACCTACTAATATTCAGTCGTTAACTATAAGCTAAATTAAGAATTAAAACGTAAGTTTTTCTTCTTAGCTAAAGTTATTATTCAGTTAATTTATTAACCAAAATAATTATAATTATTCTGACTTAAATCATTAATTTCAATTGAAAAACAAATACGCCTATATCTTTAAAAGCAAATAATTTAAGACGGCTGTAAAATACACAAGAATTAAATATGTATATCTATTTTTAAATTTCGTTAAAAGCGTTAAACTTGTTCTTTTTTATCATATTGATTCAAACTTAGTAAAGGGTTTATAATAATCGTGAAATTTTAAATTCGCCAAGAATAGTGAAAATTGTGAATAAAATACTTTATTATAAAAACATAGGCGTAATCTTTCACTGTTTATTTTTAAATGACCTAAAGGAAAAATTTAACATACATTAAATAAAACCAAGACCTTAAACTATATACTGAAATTTATTTATAAAATATTTAAAATAGAAATTCGGATGGAACATATGCTGGAGGCATGAAAAGTATACATGATTACTTTTGTGTTTAATAAAAGTAAGACAAAAGAACACACACATACACGCTGATATACATATCATGAAATAAAAAGGTAAATTAGTTATATGAATTTATAAATAAGGGCCGAAATGAATGACTTACATGTATTAAAGTTACACTAAAATCGAACATTTACTCTTTACGATATTAAAATATCTATAAAAGTCATATGAATTTATCTACTTTGTTGCTATAATTTTTTTTAAAAATACAGTGAAATCTGTTTATAACAATACTCAAGGGACCAGGAAAAGATATTATTATAGACAAGGTTAAACGTGATAATATTCTATATCTGTCAGGACCAGGGGAAAATATAGAAAAAAAAATTCTTTGAAGATTTATCAAGTGTCTATAGTTAAAGAATGTAATCGCATATCTTATATTATCTGATAATCAGAGGCTAATTTAGCAAACAATAAGCTTTGATTCGTCAGCTATTTTCAATACTCTTGAATGAATATAATTTTCATCTGAAATGCAATTAAAACTTCACATCAAGTACATAATTTATTATTTAGAAAATGTTGTTTTTCAAAAAATTTTTTATACCATTCTATCTAAAACTGATATTTGTTATTCATTTTCTAAATGAACTTTTTCTTTTTGAACTTAAAAAAAATTTCAGCATCGGCTTTTGCATAGATGTGACGAATAAATTAGCTAACAAAGTTGAAAAAAGATCACAGAATCGAATTTTATGTATCATCATCATCACCACCACCACCTTCTTCTTCTTCTTCTTCTTCTTCTCATCCTCCTCTTTCTCATCCTCCTCCTTCTTTTTCAGCGTTACAGTCCCTGAAGAAATTGGTGCTCCTTAGCTATCGATAACTATTCTACTCTATCCAAAGCCTTTCTTAACAATTTTCTTATTGCCATTTGTCGCAGATCTTCTTCCATTTCATCAAGCCACCTTGTTCTAGGACGTCCCATTTTTCTTCTTCCTACTGCATTGGCTTTCATGATTTTCTTAGCCATGCTAGATTATTCCATCCTTTCTACATGTCCGAGCCACCTAAGCCTTCTTTTCCTTATTTCTGTCACCAGCTCAGTGTCTCCATATAAACGGTATACATATTTCATTGTTTTTCCGAATTCTCTCCATACGCCGTTTTCGTTAACTGTTCCTAATATTTACCGGAGTACTTTCCTCTCCCATATTCTCAGCAATTCTTTGTCTCTAGCTGTCAATGTCCATGTCTCTGCTCCATATAAAAGTTCCAGGTGTTATTAACGTTTTATATATGGTATACTTTAGATTTCGTAAGACGTTCTTGAAACTTAGTACTTTCTCGAATGTGAAGTAGTACCTACTACAAGCTGTTATTTTTGCTTTAATCTCTATGCTAGTTTTACAATCGTCTGTTATTATAGCTTCTAAATATTTAAATTGTTGTATTCGTTCAGAGCTTCTATTATTCCTCTTTCAAAACTATTCACATTTTGAAATATTCTTTTGTTCCTTGAATTAATCATATATTTAGTTTTATCTGCATTGATTGTTAATCCTAGCTCTTTAGCACTATTTTCAAAATCTTGTAGGGCTTCTTTTAACACAGATGCATCCTTGCTTATTAAGAATATATCATCTGCAAAAGCTGGATGTTACGAGGTTCCATTAAAAATCGTGTCATCTGGCTATACACTCGTTTTTCTGATGGCGGCGTCAATCGCTAAATAAAATAATGTGGTTAAAAGGGAACCACGTTTTCTTAAACCCCGCTTCGAATTCATTTGACAGCTGTTCTTGAATCCTTACTTTGTCCTTGGTATTCTTTAATGTTATCTTTACAAAATTAATAATTTTTGAGGGAATATGAAGTTCTCCCAGAACTTGAAGAAGTATATTTCTTTGGACGCTGTCATAGGCTGGTTTAAAATCAATAAATAGCTGTTGTATGCTGATATTAAATTCGTAGCGTTTCTCATGGATAATATTTAGTGAAAATATATGGTCTGTTGTTTATCTGTTCCTTCTAAATCCTCATTAGTAGTCACCTATAATTTCTTCTGCAGAAACTTCCAGACGTTTCGAAAGAAATTTTTAAAATATCTTATACAACATTTAATAATGAGATTTCCCTGTAGGTAGCACAGTTACTTTTGTAATTTTTTTAGTAATGGGATGGATAATTGCTGGGCTCCATTCTATCGGCATGTTTTCTCTCTCCCATACTTCTTGCACAAGTGAATAAATATACTTTTTCTCTCCGTTCGACTCCTCCGTACTTGATTAATTCTGCCTGAATGCTATCCTCTCCAGGACTCCTGTTATTCGTTTATAATTGTATCACTTCTTCTACTCCTTTCCTTTTCATATTAACTTCTAGTTGCTCTTGGTCTTGGTTTTCTCTCGCATTTTCTCTTCATACATCAATATCTCTCTCTTCCTCTAAGTTGAACGATTTTTCAAAATATTCCGCCCATTTAAATAATATTTTGTCATCTTCACCTATCAAATTTCCTTCTTTGTCTTTATACAGTGAAGTTTTCTGTTGTACCTCACTCTTTAATTCACCAGTTCTCTTAAATATATTTCTTGTCCCTTTTCTTTGATGAACTTCTTTTAACTCAAGTCATTTTTTCTTTTCCATTCCTTTTTCTTTTTTCTAAGTATGTATTTAGCTTCCCTTCGCATATTTAGGAAATTTTCATACGTTGATCTTGTTTTCCTTTGAAGAAGTATTTCTTCCGCCTTATTCCTTTCTTCTAACAGTTTTTGCAGTCATCATCAAACCATTCAGTTCTTTTTTCCGGACTTTTGTATCCAGTGGTATCGGAAACCGTTATTTTAATTATATCCTGGAGTGTCTTCCTCTTATATTCAATTCCTTCTTCCTTGAGTAAATTATTTTGAGTATTTAATTTTTCAGTAATAGCTTCTTAGAATTCATTTCTTGCTGAAAGACTGTCTTTAAGAGTTACAGATTAAATAACTTTTCTTTTTTTGGTGGAACGACTTCCGGGTGTTTGCACCTCTGTCAATATTGGATTCGTACCATGAAGTGGTTGGATCAATATCTGTTCCGCTACATGTCCTAACATCCGTGATATCCGAACTCTGTATACGTTCTATTAAGAGGCCATCTATTTGATTTTGTGATACCATCTAGTAAGGCCCATGTAGCTTTGTGGATATTTTTATGCTCAAAATATTAATTTTATTTATGCTAACAAAATTTTAAAAATGAAATTCAGAAATGAGTTTTTTGTAAACGATTAAGTTATTATTAAAATAACCGTCATAAACAAATTTATAAATTTAAAAATAACCCATTTTATTTACATTATTGCATTTTGTGAGGGATTACGTCAAAAACAAAATAAAGAAATTTGTAAATATCGGTAATGATTTTTTTGTACAACATTTCTAAATACTAACTGGGATATTACATGGTTACGCGTTTCAATACGTAGGATTCATGTGAGTTGATTTTTTTTTAATAAATAATTTTTGAAACTGAAGTTGTAATATATCAGCAAAAATATTGAATTTGTAATATACCGTCATAAACATTAAATTTGTAATATATCGGCATAAGCATCGAATCTGTAATATATCGGCATAAGCATCGAATCTGTAATATATCGGCATAATTGAACGATATTCAATATATCGTCATAATATATCAGCATAATTTAAGATATTTAATATATCGGCATAATTTAATATATTTAATGTATCACCATAAACATTGAATTTGTAATATACATCATAAACATTGAATTTGTAATATATCATCATAAATAATGAATTTGTAATATATTGGCATAAGTTAATGAATTTGTAATATATTGGCATAATTTAATGAATTTGTAATATATTGGCATACTTTAATGAATTTGTAATATATTGGCATATATTTGATATATCAGCATAAACATTGAATTTTTAATATTAATATATCGGCATACTTTAGTGATACTTAAATACAAGGATAACCATGTACGTGGCTTTTCAACTTTTATATTTGCGACCTCACATAACAGAGTTACATTATAAACACGAAAAGGTGCTGTTAAAACCTAAAATTCTCCATAATACACGTATAAGGTTTTTAACTGAATATATAAAAAGGCAAATTATTATAATTTCACACAGCTATCTAACCTTTAAGAATATGGAAATATTTTTTGAGAATATTTTCATAAAATGCTTGCATTACATTATTCGCTCAGAGTTTTAAACTATTAAACGCTATTAAACTTTCGTATAATACACTCAAAGTTTTCGTTTCAGATGTTTTTTAAGGATCGTGCTTTCGCGTTATTGAGATATTGATGATCTCATTAATTTTACTAAAACAACGAATTGTATTTGAATTTAACGAAAAAAATAATTATGTTTATGTTGCCAAATATGGTCAACACAAGAAAGCCTCCGGGGCGAGAATTTTGTGAGTTTTCGTGGGGGAATTTATTATACTATAATTTTTGCCACCCACGTTTTAATTACAGCTCAAACTAGAGCTTTTCTCCAAAACAAATAAGCTCTAGTTTGAGCTAATCAATAAAAATTATTGTATGCTTTTATATTCTCTATTTATATATATTTTGCTCATTTATTCAATACCATCTTTCTTAACTTTAGTTGTTTTATTAAATATCTTTATAGGTAATAATTCTAACACCCACGTGTTTAGCTCAAACTAGAGTTTTTGTTTCAGGAGAAAAAAAAGGCATCGTCCGCGACCCAGATTCAAACCAGGGTCTCTCCATTGAGCCCGAAGTGCTCTAGATCGCTAGGCCAGGAACGAAATTCCCTTACCCCGTATTTAAAGGTTGTAAAGTATTATTACCCATATAATTTGGCAATTGTGTAAGCCCTTAGGAGGGTAGTAACACCTTACAACCTTTAGATATCTTTGTACAGTGCATTTGTTCCCCCAATGATTATATGTGGCAATGGATATATGTGCACTATAAAATCTAAAACTAACTTCATTAAAACAATTTATATATAAACGTAATATATATATACTCTAAAAATTCTTTCTCTGTCTTTCAGTTTAGCTAAGACCCTGCGTTGGTGCAATGATAACGTCATTCCAGCTGTTGTTAACCCGGATTCAACCTCCGAGTCGGGTCCACTAAAAAAAAACGCTCACCAACTAACTGCCTAACGCAATAAGGGTTTTGGTTCCCTAAGCCTTACAAGGATCGCATTTCTCAGAAAAATGTGGGTTCATTACTCTAATGGTGACATAGTGGTAGCGCATTCTTTTATCCTGTCATTATCCTGGATTCGATTTCCAAGGTGTAGCGTAGAGAACGTTCTGTTTTTCCGCCCCTTGTAGTCCAGGATTTGGTTCCCTATGTTGTAGAAGTATGGATTCCGCGGAAAGGTTATGGCACAATATGACCTTTATTGTTCTTGTGCCGTAAAGCACAAGCAAATGTAAGTTTAGTTAAGTATGGAGCTTTAATTTAAAAGCAAAATTTTTAATTAAATTTCATCATTGAACTAGAGGATGTTCAACAACGTTCTTCATAATTTCACAATAAAATTCTTGCAGCCTACAGTGTCGTAAGCCAAATTAGTCGTGGATTAACATTTGATAGTCCAAGGCAACAACGTAGCCTTGGCTAAATAAAATGACAATGCCTGCCAAGGTAGCTCAATGCAAACCACAACTAGATGATTCATAGAAACCCTGTTAGGCTTTAACTTAAATGTTAGAAAAATCGTTATTTTTGCGACAGAAAAAAATTACTTATCAACAGATGTTTTAAGCTTTTCTTCGAAAATATAAGGAAAATAATAAATAAAGTTATATTTACATCAGCTCGTGCAAAATATTACGTACATTCACATATAAAATAATACCCTGCAAAACTCGTTCAATAAAAGTATATCAACCTAGCCAATAAGAAAAAAAAGTCCTTTCTTTAGCAGGATGAGTTCGAGTAAACCCTTTTTTTTTTAATTTAGATTGACCCTGATTAGAAAGCAATCAACATATCTGAAGAAATTTTCCCATAATGTTATGCATGCTTCAAAACATCGCCAATATATTTCTTACAACCCTGAAGGGTGGCGTCCCACAAGCTGGAAAAACTCACTTTATTTTCCACCCTCTTGGCAATGTAGATCTTTCGTTTTCGCTATTTTGCAGAAAAAAAGTTATTTCCTTCTCTACTCATATCAAATCACCTTTAGAAGTAAAAAGGGGCATTTTGCTTTTACACACGCGTATCAATGTGGGCTGTCACCCAGGATGTATCAACAGCGGCTATCACGAGTTTTAAGGAGCAAGTATCAGGTCGTGGTCGGGGTAATTCTATCATTCCTGCATGGGCGGTATGTGCTTCTCTTAATTTATAATGTGACGTGTTTTTTCTAAACTTGAAAAATCAGTGCAATTCAATGCTAACATTTTAAATTACATGCTAATTCAACCTGTTTAAAATAACGTTTTCCCCGAGATAATAACATTATCTCGGTTAAGGGTTTGTTAATTACAAAATTTAACTAATGGTTGATCAAGACCTCCAGAAATAAAAAACAACAACATAAAATTTGAAACATATTGGTATAATTTAAAGGTAGTTAAATATTAGGATAGCCATATACGTGATTTTTCAACTTTTATATTAGCGACGTCATAAGAGTTGTGACAATATTAAGTAGACTCGCGTTTTTACGAACTTCTAATTTATGAACTGAATGTTTTACGAACTGTCACACTTTTCCCAAAAAATATCCCATAGAACTAATGTTGATTTCCGCTCCGATTTATGAAGTAAAATTACACATTTCTTTTTTATTTATGAACTCAAGTTCCTCACTTTACTGTTTTCCTTCGGACGTCGAAACTTTTAAAAGAAGAAGTATGGAATTTTCTTAAACTAGTTTGTTTCGGATCTCCCATGTTATAAAGGAGGGTTTCATTCGATTTCGCATTATTTTATACATTTGTAATGATAATCTCATTAATTAAACGTTACTGGGTGACTGATTAGGTATCGGAATTTATTAATGAGTTTTAGTATTGAATTTTGGTTGTTGTGAATAAGTTAAATTTTTTCACTATCTTAAGTTGTCATTAGTAAAAAGAAGAGAGTTAGAGAGGAGGCTTATATTCTGTGAGTATCATAGTTTTTCCTAGAGAAAAAATACATTTTCAAACGATTTTAATCTCTTCTATTCTTTGAAATTATAATTGCATTTTTCTTTTTTTCAATATCATTCAAATTTGGGAACTCTTGATTTTACAAATTGTTTTAGGATTCCTAGGGGTTCGTACAAACACAAATCTACTGTATGATTTTTTTTAAATCATTCATATTTGTTAAAATTTCTCACATTCAACACCAGACCTTTCATCATTACATTTAGACAACATTTTTGCTGTTTAACATGCGATGTTCTGATTGTGTGACTTGCATGGTTGAATGTTATGATATATTTTGATACAATGGATCAAATCTTTTATATCTACTGTGGTTTTGGATTTTTAAATTTGTACACATATACAGAAAAAATGTAATGTCATGGTCACGTTACGCACATGAAAGATTTTTTAAAACTAAAATTAATTATTTTATTTCTATTCTGTTTTTCAGGTGTAAGATTCACAACTTTTAAATATGATAGATAACTATTCAAAAGAGATTGAAAAACACGGTTTGTTTAATGAGTATTGTGAATAAAACAAAAAATAATAAATTACTTGTTCGCACGTCACAGAGTATAATATATTTAGTATATTACAGAGTAGTATATATATTTAGTATATTACAGAGTAGTATATATATTTAGTATATTACAGAGTAGTATATATATTTAGTATATTGTATTTATGGTATAGTATATTTGAGGAAAAAAGTGCTTCTGGAAAAATATACAGTGTTGCAAGCAACTTCAGGAATTATACAAATAACTCTATACATTGAAAAAATTCTAAATAAATTATGAAAATTTTATATTTTTGTCCCCCCTCAGCATGGAATGACCCAGATACATTATCTCTATTATATATATACAATTGTAGCTCTGTAACCGCCCCATCCATATGAACTTTCTGCGTACTCTAATAAGCTCATCTATTATAAAATCGCCATCCTTATGCTGAACGGTATAAAAATTTCACATATTAACCTTATTAGAAACTTTACTCTATAATATATCGTGGAGCCCAAATTCGTACGTCTTATTATATTTATTGAGTTGAAAGATACTTTTATTCCTTAGTTATCCATCTCTATTCTGAAAAGTATCGCAGCTTTTCAAATCAAGTCAGTAAACCAGCACAAAACCGTTAATATTTATAGCTTCAAATTTTTAACATTTATTGTTCTAAGGAAATATAAAGTAATACATAACAGGCTGATAGTAAATCGAAACGTGTGATATTCGTAATATGACCCTATATTGCATTTTTTTATTATGTTAACTAGCTAGGGGGGCTCATGAAAAACCTTTCTTTCTATGCTCTTCCATTTCTAACTTTTTTTTCAATTTTAATATTCCAATATAAGTAAATCGATAATTGTTTATATGCGTATTACTAAATATTCTTTTAGAATGAATATGTTTATTACTACATTTACACATACCCGGTTTGTATAATGGATAGATCCCCCCACCCCTTAACCTGAGAACGGCAACAACATGTCGAGGCCTTGAAAACGTGAATATAGAATTGTGGCCTATAAATTCAACGACAGCAACTAATACAAAATTTCTCAAACTGTGGGAAGCGACCCACAAGGAGGGCTCCAGAGGTGTTTTGTACATGAAACTGTTATTTTTAACTCGAGTTAAATGATGACCAATGCGTTGAAGCGCAAAATATTATTTCATGTTGAATTACACATCGAATTTATTTTAATAACACTACAGTAATACACAGTCAGGGTAACCGGTTCCGCCAATATCCCGGACTTTTTGAAACCGGACTAATCGAGGACTTTAAAATCACATAAAAATAAACCGCACGAAACATTATTTGACCGTATGGGAAGAAAAAAATTATCATTTATGCATTAAAAAATAATTTTGTATACTAATTTTTAGAATTTATTTTTATTTTGCTCAATTAAAATTTAGTTTGTTTTAAAATTTTAATGCCGTACTATAGTGAATCCTGAGTAATCAAATCCGGACTATGAGAGGTATTTCTGTATTCTAATTTGGACTATATACTCTTCATTTTCTTATAAATAAAATGTTATTTTTTTAAATTCCTGCATATATGTGTGCGAAAGTACGTATACAAAGAAAACAATATTCTTATTTATATACTTCGTCAAGCCGAAGGGAGTGGCGCAAGGGTAAAAGTTTGTGAGAACCACTGAATTAAAATATACGCGACTTTTGGTATAGCCCTTTCGTAATATCGTACACCGTGTTGTCTTTGAGTAGAGATTAGTGAAAGTGCTCTCATCGAATTCTGGTTTTATGGAAATTAATGTTACTGTTCAGTCGGTCTTTAGAATACCTCGCTCTCTTCGAGCATTATATTATATATATTTCGAACTCGCTTACAGTACTAGTTTTCTTATTGTCTTGCAGTTTTACTGGATTTTCCATATCCTTGGAACAGTCGTGCTATAGTCTAACACAGGAATCACAGAAGTTCAGAAGTTGAAAAGATAGAATAACCAATCTTCCATGCTCCAATTATCACCCCATGATTAAACGTGCTCCATTTGTTGTCTTTGCCCATCTTTATAGCACGAATGCTTCTCAGTGTGTAGTGTGCAGAAACGAACTATTTATAATGAATGATTAGTTATTTTCTAGCATCTTATTGGTTGCAACAAGTCTGCGTTTACATTGGTGGCAGGATTGTGTATAGTAAATTATTCTTTAAATATACATTATTATATTATTACTTATTTATGATGTGCTTATTGAATAATAGCTATCTTTTTCCTTACTCCCATTTTCTATAAAGACGATGCCGCCATTTCATTGAAATCATATGATTTGGCTTAAGGTAACTTTTTGAGTTAATTTTTACCGAGCACTAGGCCGGAATGAGATCGCCGCATTTACAAAAAATTTAAGTCCGAGGCTGAGATGCAAAGGTTTAATTAAAAATATAAGTACGAAATAGCAATATACTTCAGTATCAAATTGAAATGAAAAATAAACTGTTATTATTGTAGTAGCTTATGTAAATTTATGCACGTATGCCGTATAATTTCTTATTAGCAAAGTCATATAGTGTTTTCATCGCCCCCAATTATCACTTTACAAATACAGCATTGGACGTTCTCATAACCCTCACAAGAATATCCCTAGAAGCACGTTTTGATGTGAACTGTGCTTCCCGATTTATTGCACCAGCCATAGGCGTAGAGTTATATGGGCCTGTGGTCCCCAAATAATTTTCAATGGGTTTGAGCCCCCAAATCTGCCAATATTTAAAAAATTTAGTTCAAGAAAATGTTTTTGATATATTTTCGTACAAGAACTTTTTTAAATATTTGTATTTTGCTTGTTATTCTGATCATAATACCATTCTTCCTCCTAACCCAAAAGCATAACTGCTTTCCTACTTCCCATTGATGATCTGCTTCCAGAAACCACCTTCTGCATCCTATCTAGGCTTAAACAAATTTACCCTCATCCCCCGAGGTAGCCCTGAGAAAAAAGGAATTGCTTTTGACCGCCAAAACAGAAAACAGCCGTCTAGAGTTGTCCACGGTTGTTATCTCTTGAAATGCTACTTACAAAAGAACTGAGTTGTTAACTGAAAAAAGGAGGAAGGGAAAGGGCTGGTACAAGAGACATGTGGTACAAATTCAAAAATATATCGTAGGGTTTCGAGAAGTGTTCGTGTAAAATTGAACTTCGTGAAAAAAAATTTGGTAGATTTTTTATCACGCAACGGGTAAGAATTTTAGTCACAAGCTAAAGCTGAAAGTGAGTAAACTAAAAAAGCATACAATCGAATGTATGTACTATATGCAGTGATTAAAAAATTTAAGAATATACTGACTATTCTACAAAAAAAATCAGTTTTCCAAGCAAATAATTAATTCCAACGAAATGCCATAATTTCATAATTAATTTATGCATGAAAATCAAAATTTGCATAGTTTATGTCTATTACTTCAAATCTATCAAATTAAATATGAAATTTTGTACAAAAAGAAGTGTATTCTAAATATTTGGAGTCACTGTATACGTACACTGTATATACCTTTCTTCAGGGCTTGGGATAGGATTCACGGACTTCTAGGCAATTTATCATATTGGCTCCCCTGGACTATTTTGTATAATAACAAATTATATTTGTTAATTTATTAAAGTTCTGTGTCGCTCCCCCTGAAGAACCTGGGCCCCTGGACATTTGCTCCTCTGTCCCCATCCCCGCGGTTGTTTGGAAAACTACCTCCATACTTGGGTCCAAAGCACCAATTTTGATATAGCAAGTTAAAAGCTTTTGTTATTTTGGAATCCTTACCAATTTCATTTTGACTATGTCTTTCCATAATGTGTTAATTTAGGTGTATCAAGAAAGTATATAAGATATTAATATTATATTTTAACGTTTGTGAAATTATAAATGTGTAGCTGTAGATAGATATTTAATTAAACATCGACAACCTTTGGAGCTATTTACAAGTGAAACTGATCGACTGAGTTCAATACCCGTCCTTCTGAAAACAGTGTAAAAGCTACATAAAAGAGAATTTATTGAGAGTTTAAAGCCATAGGTGCCCTCTGGGAGTATGTGGGGGAGAAGACAAGTGTCTTCCCGGTTTTTTTAGAGCAGAGGGGAAAAGTTATATTTTGTGTGTGATTCCCAGTTTTGGGGCTGTTTTCGGCTCAAATCCGACTTTGAAATTTTTAATTTCATATTATTTATCCATTCATTTATTTAAATCAATCTATGTTAGATATAAAGAAAAAAATACAAGGGCAATATTTGACATCGATATCGATCTCGCCGATTTGCTTGAAATTTATAGCGTAAGTTCAGACCTATATTTAAAGTGTACTCCTATAAAGTTTTCCTTCGCAAATTCGCGAATGTGAAGCTATCCATGTTTTAGTTTCGGAAAAATTATCAGTGCTTTTCTATGACTAATGGCTAAAACACCGCCCGGTGGACTTTATAGTTGAAATGCGCGAATGTGCAATTTTCTGTGCCGGCGTTTCATCTTAATCATAAACTTAATATGGCCTTTCCCTTAAAAAAAAGTACATGCATGTACACCGAGGAAGAAAGATTCTCAGTTTTTATTTTATTTATTTTCTACATGAATACTTCACGCAGTTTTCTGCCATATGCAAAATTATGCGGAATACACAGCGCTGTTCTGAAGAAAATTATTGAGAGTATGCAGTGCTGTCTTAATTAAAGAGTATTGAAATTGCGGGGTTACTGGACTTGGTGACCTCACAGCGCCGCGCTGACTGTCATTTGACTGGTCGTCTATCGTCTATTCAAATCCAAGGTGCAGTTGCCACTTTCATCAGTTTTTCATTCCTCTCTTGGTCGTACGCAAGATATTATTTTGAGACTTGGGTGTGGGGGTTAAGGGGTTTTCCTCATTTGTTTGAATCATTTTTGCAACAAACGAATAATGAGGTAAGGTTTTTTAAATACATTTTAGGTTGATATCGTAGCTAATGGGGCAATTTTGAAAAGTAGATTATTAATGAAAAACAGACATGAGAAAATGAACAGCAGTGGTGCAAACAGTAAGGCCAAGATTTATAAATGGGTGCATTGGGCAAGTGTTCAGGGATAAGAGGTCTTGAACCCGCAGCCAGCATTGACGTATTTTGCAGCGTTCCGGCTCATGAAAAATATAACTTACTTCACGCAAAAAATAGCTTTTCATGTATCTGTTGATATGCCTGAGAATATGTAAATGGAACTGGTTGATTTGCAGCGCAATACCCATTTAAAAGAAAATTTCATCTTGCAACACTTTAAATTCTATTCTAAATATGTTAACGAAAACACCTTCCGAAATATTCCACTACATGCTTTAAAAATAATGTCACTATTTAGGAACATTTATGTCTGGCAAAAGTTATTTTTACGAATAAAGATGCTAAAATCAAAAGTTAGGACCAGAATAACTGATATCTACTTTGACAACACTTCTAGAGTTGCAACATTAAAAATAAGACCCGACATCGATATGCCTTTTAAAACTGAATAATATAAAAAATAAAATTAAAAATATTTTACTACACTTTGTATATTAATATATAAACATATCTTTTAATGCCTTTTTAACTTGCGAGTAACAACCTATGCGCGCATAAGAGTAAAAGACTGAGATAATACGAATATATTGTAATGTATATTACATTCAAATATTAAACGTATTTCGATACGTTAAGTGTTGGCCTTTTGACTAAATAAGGTTGAAGGTCCCTGGCCTAGGGCGTCTCATTTTAAGAGGCGTAAAATTTCATAAGGCGGGATTGTATATTTTTTCAAAGTGCAATCCGTTTACTGTGAAAATCTGTCAATCCACGTCCTGTCTGCTGTCCACGATCCAAAATCTGCTGTCCACGAAAAAATGCCCCCTTCCACACGCGTCAGAAAAAATCGCGTCATTGAATATTTTTTTTAAATATATTATAGAGTATATTAAATATAAAATATTTTAAGTTAAGTCATTCGTGTTTTGGGATTTAAAAGATTTTTTAACAAATTATTAGATAATCAGATTATTCATGCCCGTATCCAGGGGGGATCTTTAGAATTAGCCTCCTAAACTAAATTTGTAATAGGACCGCAAAAATACGTGTATAGAGTTACTTGTCAAACTTGTAAAGAGGTGTGAAAAAACTCTCAAACCTTGAATAATTTTCAAAATTCTGACTACAAGATCTTATTTTGTACACTTACGAAAATGCTTTAAAAAAATATATATATATAGAAACTATTTTCCTTAAAAGAGTTACATCATAAAAAAACTAAATTTTGATGGGAAAACTACAAGCAAAACTTTACAACGATACCTGGAAGCAAAGATTTTATTTTCTCATTTAATTTTGTATGATACATTTCTTCTTGACGATAAAGGCAACAGATCTTTATCCAACGTTATTTTGTAAAATTTTTAAAACCATCCCCGAAATTAAATCCTGGCCACGCCCTTGGGATCTGTTTCTTCCAAAGTCCTGTTTTTTGGTGGATGATAAGTAACACATACGCCTGGCTAATATTGGCAGTGGCATAGAAAACAAGGGGGCTCAAGCTCTTCTTATTGGATATCATAGGAGCGTTTTTCTATTTAACCCCGAATCACGTAATCTCTTCTAAAATCACATGGGTCCACCCCTCATAAAATACTTTCGAATTACTATTCCCCTAAATGTTGAAGCATTTGGTTTCAAGGGGCCTAACGGAGAAAGAAATGTAAAAATTTATTATTCATTATAAAATCGACACAAAGTCCAAAGACAGATGTCGACTTTTGGTCAAAAAAAAAAAACTGGGACAGAAAATACTTGACTTCCCATTTGTGAATACTTTTGCAATCACGTATCTGTTTGTGCCCCAAATCGTGAAATAGATGTGATCGTTTAAAAAATATTGTTCTGCTTATAGAGTTTGTATGAGGTGCAACTTATGCAAAATATTTTATAGAGGTTTCTTTTAATATTGATATTTAATAATTATTTATTAATTATTAAAAAATATGATTGCTAAAATAATTATTATTAAAAGTTATTATTACTTGATTATTAATGATAAACTATTTACTGATTAATTTACTTATATGTTATTACTTACTATGTAATTACTTATTATTTATTGGCGCCCCAAGCCCCCCCTCAATAATTTTAGAAACTCTACGCGTATGGCACTAGCTAACTTCACTTCCACATTTTACAAAATGAACCTTCACAGAGACATCTATCTACTCATAGAAACCAAACAATTTATTCTTTCTTGAAGAGAAACTTTCTCTATATGCATAATATTATTTCATTTCATTTTCGCGTAGGAACTGCAATCACCCAGCAACAGCGTGCACCCTGTCAGACTTTTCTGCCAGCTTGTTCTTCCCTAGGTTGCTATAAACCGCTCGATATTAAAAATGGCGCCATCTATATAACCGCATACTAAAACAGATAATTTGTATTATATTTTCATATTTTTCTTTTGTCGTTCCTGCCTGAAAATAAAACGAATTCAGATTAAACTCAATGTCGTCCACTGCACTAACTGTGCCCTCAATCAACTCTCTTCTACTTGAGGTAATTTCAATATCGATTGACGAATTATTGATGGAATAAAAAAAACAGTTTTCCAAGAACTACAAGAATAAAATTTCTTTCTGTGGAAAACAGCAAAATACGCCAAGGGAAAACGATTAAACTAAATGAACATTAATTATATCTGTTGTGTAATTTTTAATTATTTCTTAAGTTATTCCTACATGTTTGTTATACTTGAATTTATACAACATATTGCGTTTAAATTACATATAGCGTAATTATTGCAATAATTTCTTGTGAATACTCTATATATGTTCCTTATAGTTCGTTTATCCATCTTATTTTATTGTTTTCTGTTATTCAAACTTGTTTCTTTCTTTAATTCAAATTTATTATGTAAAGGTATTTTTAACCACTGGATTAATTATTAAATAAAACATTTTGTTTTGAAATTTTGATGTGATGGATTGAAAACCGTCTTCAATGAGAAAAAAATTATTTTCAAGTAATATCCAAAAAATTATTTTATTTGCAAGTAATGCCCAATAAAAATATTATCATTATACAATAAAGGTGAAGGATAAGTAAATTCTTTATTTTCTCACATAATATACAACTTTTTACTTTTAAAACGAAGTAATAGTTCAGTTGTGGGTACTTAGTTGGGTTGTATATTTTAATTGCTTGGTAAAGTTTCGAATAATTATAATGTGTAACATTTCTCGTTGCTCGGGTATTTCAACCAAAAGAAAAAAAAATATTTAGATTCCATGCGTTTTTGACAAATAAATTTTCCTATTTTATCGTGACATATTTTACGAGCGTTAAATTAGACAGGTCTCATAATTAAAATAAGCATAAAATAATTTGCGTTCCCTCTCTCTCTCTCTCTCTCTTAGAATAGTACTATTCACCAATCTTTATGAAATTGGATACTGCATGCATATGATAGCTTAATGTTTTTGCTTTTTTACAGACGATTGAAAAGTTGCCAGACAAAGTACTGCTGTTGATTTTCAGCTATTTGCCTCATAAAGAAGTCGGTCGCTTAGCTAGAGTGTGCAAGAAATGGAGGATGATTTCTAGTGATTCTCGTCTATGGAATCAAGTATCTTTAAGACCCGAAATTTCAGGTCTGCACGTTACAAGCATTGAAACCCTTCTCGCTCTTATAGCTGTCAGATTTGGTAAGATAAATGTGACATCATTTCAAAGTATCAATTTATATTTCTAATCAGTTATTGAATAAAAAATTTACAATCTTGTTTTATAGGTCCATCTTTGCGGTACATTGAAATGCCGATTGAACTCATCACACACACAGTCTTGCAAGAATTGTCTTACAAATGTACTAATCTTACACATATGCTTCTCGACTTTTCGACAGCTATGCAACTTCATGATTTCAGCGATCTTCAAACATTTCCCAGCAGATTAAGAACAATGTGCATTTGTTTATCAGAGGTCATCTTTATGGAAGGCTTTATGAGAAAGATTTATAACTTTATAAATGGTTTAGAGGTATTACATCTCATTGGTAAGTTCGCAGCAAACTTTGAAATTTTAACACAACTGATTTTAAGTAATAAAGTTCATAATGATGCATTATACAATCATTACGATTTGCCCGAGTGTAGTTATGGCCACCGCCTTTGGGCCCTCAGGGTTTGGGTTCGCTTCCCAAGTAAGCTTGATTGAATGTAAACATTGGCATACGCAGTGGGGGGTGTTGATGGGGGTTGTAACCCCCATTGCAATGAAATTTTGTATATTTAACATAGAAATATGTGAGTTGTAGCTCTGTAACTCCCCCCCCATTGAGCCTATAACCCCTTTATCAATTTTCTGTGTACGCCTATGGATGTTTATGTATCGTGAAGTGATTCGCCAATCATGGTATCTCTACACCGAACGATAGCCAAATATTCTCCTTTATTTGATAGTTTAAATTGTCAGATATCTAAATAGTTATATAATCAGAAATAGTGGGCATTGGGATCACAAATCATTGATGTACAAATAGTCCTAGTCATACCTGAGAAGAAAAGGCTTTCCAACTTTTAAATGAAAAAAGGCCTTAGTAACATGCATGAAAGACTTTCAAAATAGTTCATTTATATTATATTTATGTCACATTTATAATGTAAGTTTCGAATACTATATTAAAGTTCAAGAAAAAATAATTTACAGAAACTTCCTTTTTTTTTAAACTTCTGTGTGTGTGTGATTTATACTCGCTACATATTTAAAAAACCTAATGGATAATAAAATCAAAAGCAACCCAATGGTAGTCTTTACAAGGCAACTTGAAAATATGATTAATTTTCCTGCGCAATTAAAAATTAAATGTGGTCTAAGCATAGATAAACATTAAACGATAAAATACGCGCATATTTTACGCAGAATACAGTGTTTATTCTCTTTGTCACTTTTTTTTACGGAGGATGAAGTGATGCACATGAAAACATAGATGATGTTCGACTTCTATCTATTTATAAAATTTTATAATAAGCAACCATACATATCACAAACACAGTAAAGCATACTATCGCTCACTTAACATTCAACTTTGGCTTGATGACAGAAAACAGCTTGCTCCTACTGCATATTAGCAAACAAGCCCAAAGCCCCCACCCAAATCTCATGAAAGTTGATTAGTTGAGCTTTTATGGTGCAAAGACAGCAAAGGTCGTTCTGCAGTAGGCAAGGTGAGGTTGTACATGCGGTTCCCTATGAGAGTCTTGTGAGAGGAATTATAACAGAGTTTACATAGCGCGCAATTTATATAGTACACTCTAAATGTCAACGTTATTATCGCAATTAAAGATGTTGTATAAAAAAATTGGTTGATTTTCCACGAGCATACCAGTGACTCATAATAATTCTCCTCATCTCTGAGGGAGAACACATTTTTGCGCTCACTCAGTGTTAGGTTAGAACGTCCGTAAACAATAAATAAACATTAATATTCACACATGCATCATTGTTCAGAGGTCATGTTATAAATTACCTGTTTAGTTTCACATGACTTATTGAGCGCTTGTAGGATGTAAACTTAATCCTACTAATTTGATACAAAACTCAAGCAATTCAATTTATGAACAATCAACCTATGAACTGAACGTAGTGTTATAGAATAAAGGTAATGAGTTAAATAATTTACAAAAGGGAAACTCTTTAAGAAACAAAGAAGGATGTGGAGGGATAGTGCAAGTACAATTAAGTTTTTGACACTCGCGACTTTTACATGGTTCATACTAAAACCTATGTTTAGGTGGAGAAAAACAAATATGCCAGGTACTCAGGACGGATTTGAACCAGCAATAGCTAGTTCAAGCCCAGCATAATGGTCAAAGCCAGCATGTGTTTCTCTCTCTCTACATAAAACATGAGTTCTAGTTTGAACCATATAAAAAGTGGTGTCATAAACTTAATTGTATTCAAGCTATAATGGGTCACAAAATAATATAACAACTGTAATTTCGACATTGGTATAAGGTTTAAAAATAGGACTTTTCTGGAGCCAACTTCTCTCTTCGTTACGTGAAGGTAGAATGAAGAGTGAAAGTCCTAAGTTTATATACTCACATGTTGGGAATTCCTCTCTGACGTCATTTGAAAAGGGTAGTCTCAACTAAGGAAACTCTCACACCCGATGTCGTCAGATGGCCACTCCCAACTCGAGGTTTGGTGAAATTAAAACTTTTAATTTTAGGGTTATTTTATTTAATGAATTAAAAATTTTAATTTGTCTAGAAAGTAAGTTACACAAAAACGTAAAAGAAGATTTTGTATCAATACAATCAATCCTTTCATTCTATTTGCATATGTAAGACGTTCATGTGATGAGACCATGGTAAATATTGTAGAAATAAATTTTTATAACTATATCATAACCATAATTTTCTCTGTTAATTAAATCTAGCTATTAATTATTTGCGAATGTATATTCAGAACTATCATATAATATTTACCTCCCTCGTGAGGTGACAATTTGTAACCCAACTGAGGACGTGGAGTCCGGAAAATTGCATTTTATTTTTATTCAAATACAATTTTTCAATCAAAATATCAATGAAAAATATAATCTATATTTTTTTCTGGATGCTTTCCTTGAAATAAAAACAAAGATTGTTGTATTTTACAAAATAAAATAGCAACATAAAGAATATTCAATCCACTTAATCCAACTAAAAGTAGTAGAGGAATGGTAGGATAAACGTTCTCAGCAGCCTGTCAGACCGTACGTCCCCAATTACGGGTTATTCAATAAAATGACAGATAGAAAATGTGAACCCAACATTTGTTACAATATAAGGTATTTTGTTTATATTTAGGCACTTATGAAAAAGTAGCTGAAGAAGAAGAAGAAATTTATGAAGTTATCAATATTCATAAATTAAAAAGTGCCGTGCCGAATTTACGGGTCGTTAACCTTTACGGTATCATATTTGTAGACGACAGTCATGTTGAAGCCTTTAGTAGTAATTGCATCCAACTAGAATGCCTTGCCATAAACTATTGCGCCAAATTTACAGGATCAACGCTGAAGCTACTTTTTCAGCGCTGCAAAAAATTGAAATGCCTTCTTATGCAACAAACTTGTAAGTTTAAAAAATTATAGAATATTTAATATATATTTGTCACATTGTATTTTATGATTAGAATATTATTTCAGATTATGCTGTATTTTGAAAATGTTTGCTTCTAGCATTGAAAAGCGAGCACGTAATGGCAGCCGAATGGGATAAAACAAATCTTCAAGAATTAGATATTACGGCTACAGAATTATCAACTGAATGCTTGATAGATCTTCTAGTACGTCTACCTGGCCTTCGTTATCTTTGCGCAGGGCAACAGGATGGTTTTAATGACCAGGTAAAAGTTTACACGATTTAAAATTGTGGGTAATTCACACATTTAATTAAATCTCTAAGTTGCGAACTCAATGAAATGCAATATTTATATTCTTTATAAATTACTAAAATTCTGAAATTTTCATTTTTTATTTACTCGTACTTCCAAACATTTAAACTTGAAATATAAAGCAAAAAGTTTGTCAAAACAGGCCACTAAAACCCCTCTGATCCCGAAATTTTCACTTTCACAGCACGAGATCATGTATAGTCATAGTCGACATAGTGGGTTATATTTTTATTAATAGCTACTTTTGATTAAAAAAATTTTTTAAATGAAGTGTGTGTGTGTGTGTGCTAAACTTTAATTTTTTTAATAATCATTTTTTGATAAATTTTTAGCTCAATCTAATTGTATGCTTGTCTTTTACGACGCAAGAACAGCTAAGGTCATGCTGTGCCGGAACTTGCAGTTTTCCCAGGCATTCGAACCTCTGTTACATAGGGAACCAACCCCTATGGCGGACAGAAAACTCGGCACGCGTTTTACGGTAGCATGGAAATAAAACCAGGGTTACATGTACGTCACAATTGAGAATCCAATTGAGGCATGGTCTCTACAAAATTATTGTTATCCTATTGATTTGTAATTAAACTAACATCCTATATTCGTTATAGGTTATGAAAGAGTATATAGAAAAAGGCAACGTGAAAAATTTGATTGCGTTAGATTTAGATCGCAACGAAAATTTGTCTGAAGAAGCCATTATGAAACTAATAAAACTTCAGTCCCCGATGCTGCGAGGTTTAGGCCTTTCCAATATTCCACATATAACAGAGCACTTTTGGAATGTTATTCTACCAAATCTTCGAAACGCAAGGTAAATTTTGAATTGTGTTATTTTTTATTATTAATTACAAATTAGAAAAAAGTTGTTAATAATGAGCATACCTGGATTTATTTCAACATACATAGAATAAGACGATTAAAGTCAGATTTCAATAACGGTTGAAGTGGACGAAAATGGATTTAAAAAATGTTAATTTTTGAACAAAAAAATATTACTTTTCAAAGCTTACACAAACAATTAGCTGAGATATAACTTTCAGTTATGAATTATAATGGAATATTTTAAACAAGGAGTCTATTCATGCAGGATAATTTGACGTAACAATACGCAGGTAAAATTTATAAGTAAAAACACTGTTATAAGCGTAAGGTAGGTTAACTTTATTTACGCTTAAAACGTTGTTTTTACTTATAAATCTGAAAGACGTCTATTGATTGACTTAAATCTTTTCACGTATAATTTAAATTAAAAAAAAAATTGCCACACGCCATTTAATTTCCTTCGAATTTTATATGAGCCACGGGTTGCGCAAGGGTTGTATGGGGGTGGGTGGACAGGGTGGTGGTGGGAAATGGTGGATGCAGCTGAGACGGTGATTCTGCTCGATCCTAGCTGTCTAGCGAAAAATTTTGTAACTTTTTGTAAATATTTTGTTTCCAGGGAAATTTCTCTTGTTCGTTATATATATCTATATGAGGGTCACGTGATCCAATTCTGGGCGATCCTAATTCTCCTAGCGGCCAAATTTGGTACTTTTTGTAAATATTTTATTTTCAGAGATATTTCCTCGGATCATTGTATATACCCATCTGATGGTCACATGTCCCCCTTTTTAGCGAGTATAGCTTCCCTTGCGGCAAATTTTTGATCTGTTTAAAAATATTTTATTTTCAGCGATATTCCTCTTGACCGTTGTATATACCCATCTGTTGGTAACGTGTCCCCTTTTTTAGTGATTGTAGCTCACCTGGCGGGAGATTTTGGAACTTTTGTAAATACAGTAGAGTCTCCATATAACGAACTTCCATTTAACAAAGTTTTCTATTTAATGAAATTTTCGGCGGAACCTTGACTTTGAATGGCACTAACATGTAAATTTGTCTCCATATTACGAAAAACAATTTCTATATAACGAAGTTCTTTTTATAAAGAATTTGATTTTTTTAATTTACCTTTTACAATTTTTCAGCGGGATGGTTAGGTAGAATAGATAGTTGAGGATTTTAATCAAAAAGATGGAGGTGAGGTAGCCTTCTGTACTGTGGACATAGGGTCAGTTGTGATAAATAATTCTATTGTTCTAAACTGGGAACTTTGAATCGGCGGGGATGTATCACTCTGCAGGTGTGGCTAAGCCACGAAATTTGCTTCTCGCACATACGTGTTGCATTGTTGAAGAAAATGTTATAGATGACGTGTTCCGATATTTACAAAAGTGTGAGAATTTCTATGAACAAAACGTTTTTTATAAGAAACCTGTACAAAGCAAAATTAGTGATTATTTCTCTGTTTCAAATATGTTGTATGAGGATCATACAGATATAAAGTAATCCTCAGTCTTTACTTTTGTTATTAATTTGTACGTACTTGTATACGAAAAATATTTAAATTCGTAAGAAAAGAAGAGTCTACTGAATTTAGTCTTTACTGTCCAAATTTAGCTTTTTTCATTTTATCGAAATTAAGTTTCAACATTTATGTTAATTTCTATTTAATGAATTTTCCTTATAACGAAGTTTTTCAGAGGAACGATGGCACTTCGTTAAATAGAGACTCGACTGTATTTTGTTTCAAGGGATGTTCCTATTGGTTGTCGTATATACATATCTGATGGCGACATGAAACCTTTCTCAGCGATCCTAGCTCCTCCTGGTGATGGTTTTTTTTTAACTTATTTCGATTTTTATTGTTTCGAGGGGCATTTTTATTGGTTGTTACGGGGGGCGCTACAGATGTTATTTCCTCCTTCGGTGCGCTACAGTTGCTTATCTTTTTTTCCTAGGGGAAGTTGCATATTTTTTGTTAAATTCATCTCCTTACTATAATTTTCTTCCTAGAGGGTGCAACCTGTTTATCTTTAGTGGATTGGCATTGGCAAATATTTTCTGGAGGGCGCTACCGATACAGGGTTGCCAGTATGCTTTCCTTGATGAAGCCTCAATGTCTGATCGGTATCTTTGATCTTGTCCTGTCAGGGCATGAAATGGTCGTAGGTTACCACATTTATCGCTCTTTTTCTTATTTTATCTTCGAACAACTTCTCAACGCTGCCATTTTAGTCAATTTAGCTTGTAACATCATCGGAGATAGGTTGTGCTAGCTTGTTCTATTACCGAATTCCACGTCCTCGATGCAATCTACAGCCTACGAACCTTCTAATTTGGTAAGTCTTCTTTATTTCCACTTAATTCCCCATTATTTTCATTTTTTCCATCTATTTATTACTATTTGCTACCATAAATTTCACGATTTACCCATATTCATTTTTTTTTACTCAATCTTTTCAGATTCAAGGAGATTTCCCAAGTTTTTCAATGAGTTACACACGGTCAAGCGATTGGATAGATTCCCCACCGCTAGAGCGTCTCTACGATCCATCACCATCCACTGCGGTAAGTCCATAATTTTCTCTCATGATCGTTACCATCCCTCCTAATATATGCTTCGTATGTTCCCCTTTTCTCTTTCCTCAATTCAAAAATTTATTTTTTTTCCAAAAATTTTCCTTCCCCCCCAAAAAAAATCATTATTCGCTTTTCCCATAAACTTTATTCCTCGCTTTCAAAATGAGCTTTATTTCTCACATTTAAATCATTGGAAAATTTCTCCGATTCGATTTTTCAAAATGTGATTTTTTTTAGATCATCTATTATTCAGGTTTAAAATTAAAATTTTTAAAAGATGTTTCTTTTGATTCTTTTTTTCTAAACAAGTCTTATAACTGTTCTATTTTTTTAAAACAGTATTTTTCCTAAAACTGGTTTTTTAATTAAATATTTTAAAAATTTATTCTGCAGATTATTTTTTCTAAACAAGATATACAGCTGTTCTATATTTTAAAATAGCACTTTTCTTCCTAATATCTGTTGTTGTTTTGTTTTAATTAAAAATTTTAAAAGTTAACTCTGCAGATTATTTTTTGTAAACAAAATGTACAGCTGTTCTATATTTCAAAATAGTATTTTTTCCTAACATCTGCATCCCATGCACTCACTCACTTTTCCTTCCCCAATCTGTCTATAGTCATAGTTTCTCTCTTTTCCTTTGCACATTCGTAGAGGGTTCCTCCATCTGGACATGCTTCCAAACAATGTTTCTCACCAAAGCCAAGGGTTCTTCGTGTCAGTGAGGACTCGTCTAGGAGAAGCTTTCGTGTAAGTGAGACAATATGATTTCAACGGTAAGTGATTCTACCCAATTTGTCAAGGAGTAGTACTCCGGTCCGGTTATTTCTTTCGCTTGCTATGCGACGAGGTGAAGCTGCAGATCCTCCTGGAATACGGCTTTCCCACCATGACTCTTCATTACGATGGCGACGTCACAATCAAGTGTACTACCTAAAGTATGAAGGTCTCGCGTAAGATATTTATAGACGCGTTTGATTCAAATAAGCTGTGGGTAGAGATTTCCCTTTCCAAATGGAAAAGACTTTTGGAGGAGAAGGATGAGATTTCCTCCTGTATAGTGGATGTTGAATTTGGAGGTATATCTTTCACCACCTTATATAGAGAGATTGAGGGCTCTATGTTTTTTATGAAGACAGAGGAAGTACCCTGGATAGTGATTTAGAATGTGAAATTAGAAAAATTTTCAATGAAGTGTTTTTAAATTACATTAAGACAATGGTATATTCCAAATTTCCTCTATGTAGTGGGGAGAATGATATTAAGAAAATCCCTCATATGCTCTTCAACCGCGAAGTCTTGAATTTCAGCGTTCGGGAACTGTTTCGCAACTTTTTTAATGACTTAAACGACCGGTTGGAATATACAGGCAAATATTCGCTGATACCACATGTCCCGTTCGTTATTCTGGCTGATGTGAACATTCTAGAACAACTTAACTGCGAAAGAAATACAAAGTGTAAATATAAGACGGAAAAAGATATTTTAGAGGAATGTATGGCTCATTTAAACTCTCCAACGGAGGAGGAATAGGTGGATTTCTAATCATACGCTTACTGGAACCCGTTTATGTAAATATACTATAGATTCAGAGCGCTTTCCGAGAACTAGTGGTTAATCATTAATCTTACCTTCCCCACTTCGTTTCATTAATTCCAGTGTAACGTTTCCGTCAAAAAAGATCTAATGATATTATAAAGTTTTCTCACAAGAAATTCCTAAGCGAGGGTGTAGGAAATTAAAAGTCGATAACCGTAAATCCTCCCCAAAGGAGGAAAGTATTAAAGCTGGAAGATGAGGTTACCCGCTGTATTGTAGAATCTAAGTTTGCTGCTATTTCCTTTTTTGTCTGTTTATCGCAAGACCGAAAAATCTATGAATCAGTCGAAACAGGTAGAATTTGCATATGACTCCAGAAGAGATAAAGAGGTTTATTCTATTTCTGTTAAGGTATTATCTACTCAAATGGTGCATATTATTTATTCTAAGTTCAATATTTATGTAGAGGATGGTGGTTATGACAAAATTCCCGAAATTCTGTTTTATCGGGAATTCCTGAATTTTATTGTCAAGTTTTAGCTCGTAGTTTTCTTTAAGTGTTATCAATAACCGCTGTCTTCGGAAGCGATATGACTCTCATCTGTCTTGTATCAAAAAGTATGTTGTTTAATATTGACATTTTGGGAAGAGTTCCAATGGAGAAAGAATCTATGTGTGAAAACTCCCCCCCTCTCTCTGAAAAATGTTGGTATATATCATTCTAAGCTTTCGAGAGTGGATTTTTCTCGAGAAAGTCATAACATCATTTCTATAAGTGTTGGTTTGTTTTTTATTATATAGGGCGAAAATCCCGTGTGTGAAAACTTTATGTAAACATCTCGTTTCATGTACTTATAAGGTTTACTTCCAATATGTGTGAAAACGCTCGTAAGATCTTAATCTCCTTTTTTCGATGGAAAAAATGGTGTCCGAATAAATAACGTGCATTATATTTCTGAAAATGTCAGCATTATCCAGTTGGTAGAAAATCGTATTTTGTCACGAAAATAATGCATGCCATGCACTTTGTAGATTTATACAATTTATTTACTATGTGAAAAACCGTTTGTAAAATCTCGTTTTTGTTTAGTATTTTTTCAATGTATAAAATAGTGATCGAATTAATAATGTGTATTATGTTTCTGAAAACATCAGGTTTATTCAATAGATGGAGAAATGTCAAATATACTTTGCCACTAAAAATTTCATGTTCGACGTGTAAACTTTTTCTCTTTGTATAATATGTCTTCTTATGTTATAAGGTCTCAATAAACAAAGAAAGCCTTGATATTAATTCATGTCTTATGTCATCATTATAGTCCCATCCGAAGGTTTATTTCTGATTTTAATCTTGAAAATTTTATTTAAAACTTTTTATCATCTTATTTTATCGGTAAGAAAATTTGCCACTACCCATTTTTTTTAAAGACGTGGATTTTTTACATTCATTTTTCAAAATAAGATTACTTTTTACTCGGTTTTAAAAATAAATTTAAGGAATTCCTTCTACAAAATTTTTTTTTTCTAAATGTAGGAAATCTACGCACACAACTTCATCACGTTTTTTAAACCAGTTCACCATCAACGCTCTGATTAATTGTTAAATTCGGACCATTAAATCGAATTGCGAATGTATCTTACCTCGTTATTGAGTGTTATAGTAAGTGAGGTCCATACAACCACGAGTTCAGGGCGGAGACTTGTAAATCCACAAAGTATAACATCAAGTCATCAAAAGAAAAAAAAAATGGAAATCGTCTAATTGTAAAGCCCGTCTTGTTCGGTATAGAAGATGATAGGTTTTGTTAATGATCCATGCTTCCTTTTCATGCCAGAACATAAAAAAGCAATGAAGGAACCGACGGGAGAACCTAGTTAAGACCGAATACATATAAATTCCGACACCACCACCTGAAATGAAACATAATTCATAGGGAATATCATATTCCATTTAAAAATACGATATAAACACGATCTAAAGATTTATACATGGAGAGACATTTCAGTAATCAGAGAATTAAAAGAACAAAATAAAAAAGATCAAAGATGAAAAAACCCACAAAACTTAGAAAAAACAATTAGTGTGGGAAAAATGGAAAAAGTTAAAAAAAAAATTTAGAAAAAAATTACAAAAGTTAAAAAAAAACCAAAAAACCATGGAATATTTGGTACAAAAACCAAGGTTAATAAAAAGTGGCCAAATGCTTGAGCGGATGAAAGAAACGCGCCAAATAATCCTATGATCATGGGGCCATCCCCACTATCAGGCTCCACCAATGTTAAAGTATAAGGGTACCTGACAGGGTTGACGTGGTCCGATAGTACGGGTGGTCCCATGATCATGGGAATATTTGGAGCGTTTTTTTATCCGCTCAAGTATTTGGCGACTTTTTTTATCCATGACTTTGTTGTACAAAATTTCTCTCTTTTTTTTTTAAAAAACTTTTATAATTTTTTTTTCAACTTTTGTAATTTTTTCTCTTTTCTAAATTACTTTTTTTTTATTTTTCGATTTTTTTAAAAACTTTTTCAATTTTTTCTACCCTCATTAGTTTTTTTAAGTTTAGTAAGGTTATTTTTTTCGTCTTTGATCATTTTTTTGTTCTTTTAATTTTCTGATTACTGAAATATTTCTCCATGTAAATTTTTACATTATGTTTACATCGTATTTATAAATGGAATATGATATTTCCCTATAGATTAGTGTTCATTTTAAGTGGTGTTGTATGCATTTACATATATTCGGTCTTAGCTAGTTCTCCCGTCGGTTCATTCGTTGCTTTTTCCTGTTCTAACGTGAAATGGAGGCATGGATTATTTACAAAGCCTACCACCTTCTATACCGACGTATTATAACACTCAATAACGAGGTAAGATACATTTTATTTTCTCACAGGTTTGCGTTGAATAAGAGTAACACCGACATCAATCGCTTGGGGGTGTTACCCAATCAGCTGGGTTATCTTATTATAGAGAGAATTTTGGAGTCGAAAATGTGATTCTAACCCTTTTTCGTACACATTTTCGAAACGTTCAATATCGATCAGGGTTGAAATCGATGATAATTGGGTATAATTCGATTTAATGGTCCGAATTTAACAGTTCAGAGCGTTGATGGTGAACTTATTTAAAAAACGTGATGAAGTTGTGTGCGTAGATTTCGTAAATTGAGAAAAAAAAATTTTGTAGAAGGAATTCCTTAAATTCATTTTTAAAAACGAGTAAAAAGTAATCTTATTTTGAAAAATGAATGTAAAAAATCCACGTCTTTAAAACAAAAAATGGGTAGTGGCAAATTTTCTTAACGATAAAATAAGATGATAAAAAGTTTTAAACAAAATTTTCAAGATTAAAATCAGAAATAAACCTTCGGATGGGACTATAATGATGTAATAAGACATGAATCAATATCAAGGCTTTCTTTGTTTATTGAGCTCTTACAACA
>QLNU02015360.1:228554360-228586009 GCA_006491805.2 Dysdera silvatica
TCTCCGCCCTGAACTCGTGGTTGTATGGACCTCACTTACTATAACACTCAATAACGAGGTAAGATACATTCGCAATTCGATTTAATGGTCCGAATTTAACAATTAATCAGAGCGTTGATGGTGAACTGGTTTAAAAAACGTGATGAAGTTGTGTGCGTAGATTTCCTACATTTAGAAAAAAAAAATTTTGTAGAAGGAATTCCTTAAATTTATTTTTAAAACCGAGTAAAAAGTAATCTTATTTTGAAAAATGAATGTAAAAAATCCACGTCTTTAAAAAAAATGGGTAGTGGCAAATTTTCTTACCGATAAAATAAGATGATAAAAAGTTTTAAATAAAATTTTCAAGATTAAAATCAGAAATAAACCTTCGGATGGGACTATAATGATGACATAAGACATGAATTAATATCAAGGCTTTCTTTGTTTATTGAGACCTTATAACATAAGAAGACATATTATACAAAGAGAAAAAGTTTACACGTCGAACATGAAATTTTTAGTGACAAAGTACATTTGACGTTTCTCCATCTATTGAAAAAACCTGATATATTCAGAAACATAATACACATTATTAATTTGATCGCTATTTTATACATTGAAAAAATAATAAACAGGAACGAGATTTTACAGACAGCGTTTCACACAGTAAATAGTATAAATCTATGAACTGGATGACATGCATTATTTTAGTGGCAAAATACGAATTTTTTCCACCAACTGGATAATGCTGACATTTTCAGAAATATAATGCACGTTATTTATTCGGACACCATTTTTTCCATCGAAAAAAGGAGATTAAGATCTTACGAGCGTTTTCACACATATTGGAAGTAAACCTTATAAGTACATGAAACGAGATGTTTACATAAAGTTTTCACACACGGGATTTTCGCCCTATATAATAAAAAACAAACCAACACTTATAGAAATGATGTTATGACTTTCTCGAGAAAAATCCACTCTCGAAAGCTTAGAATGATATATACCAACATTTTTCAGAGAGAGGGGGGGAGTTTTCACCCATAGATTCTTTCTCCATTGGAACTCTTCCCAAAATGTCAATATTAAACAACATACTTTTTGATACAAGACAGATGAGAGTCATATCGCTTCCGAAGACAGCGGTTATTGATAACACTTAAAGAAAACTACGAGCTAAAACTTGACAATAAAATTCAGGAATTCCCGATAAAACAGAATTTCGGGAATTTTGTCATAACCACCATCCTCTACATAAATATTGAACTTAGAATAAATAATATGCACCATTTGAGTAGATAATACCTTAACAGAAATAGAATAAACCTCTTTATCTCTTCTGGAGTCATATGCAAATTCTACCTGTTTCGACTGATTCATAGATTTTTCGGTCTTGCGATAAACAGACAAAAAAGGAAATAGCAGTAAACTTAGATTCTACAATACAACGAACCCCATTTTCCAGCTTTAATACTTTCCTCCTTTGGGGAGGATTTACGGTTATCGACTTTTAATTTCCTACACCCTCGCTTAGGAATTTCTTGTGAGAAAACTTTATAATATCATTAGATCTTTTTTGACGGAAACGTTACACTGGAATTAATGAAACGAAGTGGGGAAGGTAAGATTAATGATTAACCACTAGTTCTCGGAAAGCGCTCTGAATCTATAGTATATTTACATAAACGGGTTCCAGTAAGCGTATGATTAGAAATCCACCTATTCCTCCTCCGTTGGAGAGTTTAAATGAGCCATACATTCCTCTAAAATATCTTTTTCCGTCTTATATTTACACTTTGTATTTCTTTCGCAGTTAAGTTGTTCTAGAATGTTCACATCAGCCAGAATAACGAACGGGACATGTGGTATCAGCGAATATTTGCCTGTATATTCCAACCGGTCGTTTAAGTCATTAAAAAAGTTGCGAAACAGTTCCCGAACGCTGAAATTCAAGACTTCGCGGTTGAAGAGCATATGAGGGATTTTCTTAATATCATTCTCCCCACTACATAGAGGAAATTTGGAATATACCATTGTCTTAATGTAATTTAAAAACACTTCATTGAAAATTTTTCTAATTTCACATTCTAAATCACTATCCAGGGTACTTCCTCTGTCTTCATAAAAAACATAGAGCCCTCAATCTCTCTATATAAGGTGGTGAAAGATATACCTCCAAATTCAACATCCACTATACAGGAGGAAATCTCATCCTTCTCCTCCAAAAGTCTCTTCCATTTGGAAAGGCAAATCTCTACCCACTGCTTATTTGATTCAAACTCGTCTATAAATATCTTACGCGAGACCTTCATACTTTAGGTAGTACACTTGATTGTGACGTTGCCATCGTAATGAAGAGTCATGGTGGGAAAGCCATATTCCAGGAGCTTCTGCAGCTTTACCTCGTCGCATAGCAAACGGAAGAAGTTACCGGACCGAGTACTACTCCTTGACGAGTTGGGTAGAACTACTTACCGTCGAAATTATATTGTCTCACATGCACGAAAGCCTCTCCTAGATGGGTCCTCACTGACACGAAGAACCCTTGGCTTTGGTGAGAAACATTGTTTGGAAGCATGTCCAGATGGAGGAACCCTCTACGAATGTGCAAAGGAAAAGAGAGAAACTATGACTATAGACAGATTGGGGAAGGAAAAGTGAGTGAGTGCATGGGATGCAGATGTTAGGAAAAAATACTATTTTGAAATATAGAACAGCTGTACATTTTGTTTACAAAAAATAATCTGCAGAGTTAACTTTTAAAATTTTTAATTAAAACAAAACAACAACAGATATTAGGAAGAAAAGTGCTATTTTAAAATATAGAACAGCTGTATATCTTGTTTAGAAAAAATAATCTGCAGAATAAATTTTTAAAATATTTAATTAAAAAACCAGTTTTAGGAAAAATACTGTTTTAAAAAAATAGAACAGTTATAAGACTTGTTTAGAAAAAAAGAATCAAAAGAAACATCTTTTAAAAATTTTAAATTTAAACCTGAATAATAGATTTTCTAAAAAAACACATTTTTCAGAAACGAATCAGGAAAATTTTCCAATGATTTAAATGTGAGAAATAAAGCTCATTTTGAAAGCGAGGAATAAAGTTTATGGGAAAAGCGAATAATGATTTTTTTTGGGGGGGAAGGAAAATTTTTGGAAAAAAAATAAATTTTTGAATTGAGGAAAGAGAAAAGGGGAACATACGAAGCATATATTAGGAGGGATGGTAACGATCATGAGAGAAAATTATGGACTTACCGCAGTGGATGGTGATGGATCGTAGAGACGCTCTAGCGGTGGGGAATCTATCCAATCGCTTGATCGTTTGCAACCCATTGCAAAACTTGGGAAATCTCCTTGAATCTGAAAGGTTTGAGAAAAAAAATGAATATGGGTAAATCGTGAAACGCATTGTAGCAAATAGTAATAAATAGATGGAAAAAATGAGAATAATGGGGAATTAAGTGGAAATAAAGAAGACTTACCAAATTAGAAGGTTCGTAGGCTGTAGATTGCATCGAGGACGTGGAATTCGGTAATAGAACAAGCTAGCACAACCTATCTCCGATGATGTTACAAGCTAAATTGACTAAAATGGCAGCGTTGAGAAGTTGTTCGAAGATAAAATAAGAAAAAGAGCGATAAATGTGGTAACCTACGACCATTTCATGCCCTGACAGGACAAGATCAAAGATACCGATCAGACATTGAGGCTTCATCAAGGAAAGCATACTGGCAACCCTGTATCGGTAGCGCCCTCCAGAAAATATTTGCCGATGCCAATCCACTAAAGATAAACAGGTTGCACCCTCTAGGAAGAAAATTATAGTAAGGAGATGAATTTAACAAAAAATATGCAACTTCCCCTAGGAAAAAAAGATAAGCAACTGTAGCGCACCGAAGGAGGAAATAACATCTGTAGCGCCCCCCGTAACAACCAATAAAAATGCCCCTCGAAACAATAAAAATCGAAATAAGTTAAAAAAAACCATCACCAGGAGGAGCTAAGATCGCTGAGAAAGGTGGCATATCGCCATCAGATATGTATATACGACAACCAATAGGAACATCCCCGGAAAGAAAATAAAAAGAAATAATTCTAAAATCCACCGCTAGGGGGAGCTAGGACCACTAAGAAAGGTGGCATGTAGCCATAAATAATGTAAATATGATAACCAATAGAAATATTCGTTGAAACAAAATATTTGCAAAAGTTTCAAAATCTCCCTCCAGGAGGAGCTACGATCACTAAAAAAGGGGACACGTAACCGACAGATGGGTATATACAACGTTTAAGAGGAATATCCCTGAAAACAAATTATTTTCAAAAATTAAAATTTTGGCCGATAGGGGGAGCTAGGACCGCCCAGAAGGGGATCACGTGACCCTCATATACATACAACGAACAAGACAAATATTCCTGGAAGCAAACTATTCACAAAAAATTACAAAATTTATCTCTAGGGGGAGCTAGTATCGAGCAGAATCACCGTCTCAGCTGCATCCACTATTTCCCACCACCACTCTGTCCCACCCACCCCGTACAACCCTCGTGCAACCCGTGCCTCATGCCCCTGACCCCGTAATACTTTTCTGAAATACATGGGAAATACATCAAATTCAAATGAAAAAATGGGATAAAGTGCCAAAATCTCTAGCTTGAATTGTACGTATGGATCCTTCCACCACGATCCGATTGAATAATATAAAAATACATATTAAAAAAAAAGAGAGAATAAATAAGAAAAGTAACTCCTTGACTACACATATAAAGCAATGTAAGGGCTCGTGATGGTCCACTGATGATACAGCACGGCTCGTGGGCCCCCAATTCGAATCCCTGCTTGCTCCAGAAAAAAAAATTTTTTTCAATGAAGTAGAGTGTCAGTAGATAAAAGTCACTACAGGTTCCGGGGAGATCCTGCTTCTCGGAACTTAGGTATCCATCCCGACCCTAAAAAAAAACGCGCCAAATAAAAACTCGTCAACTTTTCAAGGATGAAGAAGGGCGCCAAATAAAAAACGCGCCAACTCTTCGTGCAACCCTGGGGACCGCCCTGAGATGGCAACCCACCTGGCTAGGCTGGCTAAGGAACCACCCGGACCACGTGGCGTAGAAATCTCCTTTTCCCCCTACTAACATACCAGAGTGATGGCAGAGTCACATCGAAATCGGCTACAAAACAGTATTTTTTGTGACAATTACACTTAAAATTTAACCAATCATCAAACTCCTTTCATTGTTAAATTAAAATAAATCACATAAAACTTTTTTCTGCACAGACGTGCTATAAAAATGCAGCCCATTCACTGGGTACTTTTGCGTCAAAAGCAAACGAGCATGCGTGAAACTCCTTTAAAACGAAGATGGCTTTATTTGGTGCCTGTACTTCTTGGGCATCTTGATGATTTGAGCCTAACCCAAAACTCTCTCTTTTTATATTTTTCTCTAGTGCTTTCCTTCTATACCATACTTCTGGAGCCTATCTCTTCTTAATTTATGAGGTTTCATTCATATCTGAAAATTTTATTTATTCACCCATAGGAAGGAAGTGCTATTGCCACTCATTATTGGGCTGTGTCCTTACCTCATGCGGAAATACAGGCTACTTGATTAGTGAACTTTTCCAGTTTCTTACAATTGCACATACACACACACATAAAAAAAAAGGCTTTATGTCACCTCAATTTGGGTGCCCGAAGTATTGTAACCCACAAAATACTTTGCCATCAACAAATACAATTAAATTGATGACAAGAGTTGTGTTAGTAACAAAATTTACAAAAAAAATTACGTTACTTCACCTTTGGGTGTGGAAATTGAAAAATAGGATTTTTTTTTAAATCAGACATACACTGAAGTGCCAGAAAAACTGGCACAGGCGTGCGTATGCAAATAACGGAGCTTTGCAACCAATCAGCGTAACGCGATGCGGTCGGCAGCGCCTATATAAGACAAGAGATGTCTGGCAAAGCTGTTAGATCGGTTCTTGCCGCTACAATGGCAGGTTATCAAGATTTAAGTGATTTTGAACGTGGCGTTATAGTCGGCACAAGAGAGATGGGACATAGCATCTCCGAGATAGCGACAAAATTTGGATTTTCGCGTACGACCATTTCACGGATATACCGTGAATATCAGGAATCCGGTAAAACATCAAATCTCCGACAGCGGTGCGGCCGGAAAAAGACCTTGAAAGAACGGGACCTTCGACGACTGACGAGAATCGTTAAACGAGATAGACGTGCAACACTTCCTCAAATTGCCGCGGATTTCAATGCTGGGGCATCAACAAGTGTCAGCGTGCGAACTGTTCAACGAACCATCATTGATATGGGCTTTCGGAGCCGAAGGCCCACTCGTGTACCATTGTTGACTGCACGGCACAAAGCTTTACGCCTCGTCTGGGTCCGCCAACACCGCCATTGGACTGTTGATGACTGGAAACACGTTGCCTGGTCTGACGAGTCTCGTTTCCAATTGCATCAGGCGGATGGACGTGTACGGGTATGGAGACAACCTCATGAATCCATGGACCCTACATGTCAACAGGGGACTGTTCAAGCTGGTGGAGCTTCTGTGATGGTATGGGGCGTGTGCAGTTGGCGTGATATGGGACCCCTGATACGTCTAGAGACAACTCTGACAGGTGACAGGTACGTAAGCATCATGTCCGATCACCTACACCCATTCATGTCCATTGTGCATTCCGACGGACTTGGACAATTTCAGCATGATAATGCGACACCCCACACATCGAGAGTTGCTACCGAGTGGCTCCAGGAACACTCTTCTGACTTTAGACACTTCCATTGGCCACCTAAATCGCCAGACATGAACATTATCGAGCATATCTGGGATGCCTTGCAACGTGCTGTTCAGAAGAGATCTCTACCTCCTTGCACTCCTATGGATTTGTGGACTGCCCTGCAGGATTCCTGGTGTGAATTGTCTCCAGGATACCTTCAGACATTAGTCGAGTCCATGCCACGTCGTGTTGCGGCACTTCTGCGTGCGTGGACGAGGAGGCTACACGATATTAGGTAGGTGTGCCAATTTTTCTGGCACTTCAGTGTACATAAAGTATGTCACGGTGTATTTTCCTATGAACGGAGATATTTTATTCAATCCAATAGGAATATATGGAATTTTATTTTCAAAATATTGAGATATAATGATTTTTTTCTTTTTTTTTTCATTTTAGAATTCTTATTATGGGTATGCCAGAAGATTGTTGTCCAAAAATTAGCCAAAAAATTCATGTTGATTCATTAATGGAGTCGATCGCAAACAACTGTCCTAATCTCGAACGTCTCGAAATTCGCTGGGATGCTGACACTCTTCGTTTTAGTGATCGATCTAGCAAAGCTATTGATTTGGTTCGAGTGAAATGTTTACGACTTCGTTGCATGACCTTGGCAGACGGAAAGTACTTCGAATTGGTCAAATCGAATTTTTCAAGAGCGGATCGAGGAACAGTCGTTCGAACTACTACTAATTGTGGGGTCACTTTGTGTTATTTATTACAATATTATAAGGATCTTCTTTTCAACTGATTGTCAAATGGAAATTTTGAGACTAAAAAATGTTAAATTAAGTTTAAAGGCAGAAATATTTCATATCATCGGGTGGCTAATAAATGTTTCTTATTTCTTCTTATTGTTTATCGCATACATTTCATTGGGGCACGCAAGTTTAATTGCTTTAGCTACAATCGGTTTTTCTCAAGTCTGATTATTCTGTAGTGTTGCAGTCAAAAAAATTACGATGAGACATCTGAGTAGGGACCGACATCGTAACTTCGAACCGCTATATGTAAACTCGCGTTTATATGAACCATTGCGTTGGTCCTGAATGGTATTTGATAGAACTAATGTTAATTCCTATTTACGAACTATTTTGGGGTTCGTACAAGTTCGTAAATTCGAGAGTACACTGTATTTATAAACGACAACGCTTACTAAGAATCAAACCTAATTTATCGAGATAAAAAGGCCATAGTTTTGACAATCAAGACATTAAGGCACTCTTTTCGAATTATTACATGTAAGTTAAAAGAAAAATCTTAAAATCTTAAGAAGCATTTATGTATGTTTCGAGAAATCAACCAAACTAGAGAGTATGCTCAGCCATCATTCGAGCACAATTAATACTAATGAATATATGAATATTTATATCAACCTAAAGACATTTTAAATTTTGTATGAAAGCACATAGAGGAACATACAGAATGCACGTAGAATAAATAATTAATGCTAAAAAAAACATGAAATAGTATGGCTCAGACGAAGAAGTAGTGATTTTACAGAAACTGGTAAATTTATCATGCCTAAATAAATATATCAGAATAAAATGTCCAACCTTTAGAAAATGAAGAATTGAGAACAAAAAGAAAAACGATTAAAATATTCATAACAACCTTAGGTGGACTGTATCGTACATCGCTGTTCATCATCAGGAATCGACTGATGTGAATAGGAAGTGTTGATATTTCATGCTATTTAGTTATCTGACCGCAACGCCACTAACTGATGAAAATATTTTGGAAGTAGAGAAGTGAAGGGGAAAATTGAAAGAGGGTGGATATTAATGAGTGCAGTTTAATATAGCTATCCAAAGAATGCCAATGTTCGGAGTAGATTGGTGATCGTTAATGAAGTTATTAGATTGTTCATAAATATGGAAAGCTTTCAAAAAATCTGACTCCAAAAGTAATCTTGGTTGATAAATAATAGAAGTTCTAAGAATTAAACCTACGATTATTTTCCCAGCAATGAACTACCATAAAAGATTTTTGAAATTCCGTCGTTTCAACATATTTGTATGTTCATTTATCTGGCATTTATTAGAAAGGATATTCTGGCTGACATATGAACCATCTAATAATTAACTATATAAATTCCGGCTGAATGAGCAAAAAAATATGCAGAAAAGGCTGAATTTCCAAATCCCTAAAGAAACCCTCCACTGCAGAGAGAATAATCACAATTTTGCTTCTGAAACCGTCTACCATTTAAGAAAATTTTTCTACGTAGTATTTAAAAGAATGGAAATAAAAAATACATGTATAACGAGATTACTAAAATGGTCTGATTCATTTGTATGCACAGGATTGTCGAAATTAAACTTCTCCAATTCAGAGTGCTCTGTGGGGCGTTGTATGCGTCATAAGGACATGAAATTTAGAAAACAGACACTCCAGATCATGGGCTCGATAGCTATTTAAAAAAATAGTACAAAAGACAATAGTAACGACTAATACACGAGTGAAACGTAATTTACCGAAACTGAACCTCTTCTCAACCTATGCAAATGACGAGTCCGATAAGCAGGAGTTCCCAGTTTGCTGATGTACAATAGCGACCTAGAAAGACAAAGCTCTGTTAATGACGCTTTTCTACCAGAATGATGATAATTCTGCTGCTGTGGTAAGAGCATTCCGCCGGTAGTAGAACACATGCTGAGGACCAATGATCCCAGGAGCGTGAGTACGAAAATAGCGGCCCTCAAAAATACTTTAACGTAATACAACTATAAAAAAATTGACCGGGGTTTAGTATTACAAAATAAATTTCTTCACTGATCTAAACGTCAAAGGTAAAGAGAAGATAATGAACTAAAATTAAAAATAGACGTTTCTAAACAAAATTTAGCTATGGATATATCAATCACTTGGTTTTTCTTATTTAACTTCGATGTTGTGGATAAATGAAAGTGTTGTATTTAGTCCTACTGCCACATTATGAACCCAAAGGAAAACCAGTACAATGTAATTATAAATTTATGCTTCTCAGAACTTTGTCATAAGTTCTTTTTTATCGGAAGCGGGGGTCCCTCTAGTGGCTATAATACCACCACAATAAACACTATAAAGTCATAGTCTAGTGATACTAACGCATTTGACTCCGTGGAACATTCTATGAACGGATGAGGTCCACCTTTATCTGAATGGTCAAGCGAATACGCACAACTTCCGCATTTGGACAACAAAAAACCCATACGCAATCCACTAAGTGTCTCTGCGCCCTGCAAAAGTGATGTCATGGTGCGGTTTCACTTCAACTTTCACCACTAGGGACTTTCTTTTTTTTGAAAAAGTGACTCCAATAGGTTTCAAACCTGTCCTGTCACTGAATAACGGTATCGGGACATGTTGACAACGTTTGTAATTCCATAACTGCAGCAATGTAACCGCGTCCCGGACACGATTTTTATGTAGGACGGTGCACCTTCACATATTCATCGTGGCGTTCAACAGATATTATGACAAACTTTCACCTATACACGGGTGATCAGCTGTTGTTTTTTAACAGCTTGGCGTCTCGTTCATCTGATTTCACGCCGTGTGATTTCTGCTTATGGGGATTCTTAAGGGGTCAGGTTTGCCAAGAACAACTCACAGTCCTGTCACATCTGAAAGACTACATTCGTCAGCATGTTCGTGGAATTCATGTACACTTAATGCGTTCAACTGTAGAACACTGTTTTGCGATTGGAAAGGGTCGTGGAGAACCATAGAAAACATACAGAATATCTGCAGAATGTTTTGTCGGGCTGCAGTGCGGTCTATCGGCATGTTTTGCACTGTTTTTTAAATAAATCTCGAACGTACGATCCAATGTGTCATATAGCGTCATGCTTGATTTACGATCAGTAATAATAACGTTATAATTCAAGATTTATTTACACTAGCATTTGTACACGAATTACCGAACAACGATAGCAAAGATATGTTTTCTGGGCTTAGCAGTTCAGCGAAGATTACAGGAAGGACTGACGTGTGCAGCGGACGATGCACAACTGGCTGCCTGGTCTACCAAGTGTCAAGTTGCTATTATTAGCCAGCAATAGTATGGTGGCTCCATCCATTATTAGCTCTGCGTTACAGTAATTCCCCCCCCCCTTTTCAAGAAAGGTACCTAGCGGGAAAATGGACATTACAACCTGATCCGGTAGCTCGTGTTGTAGCCATGGGTGCTTCTGGAGTTCCAAATCTCGGAGTTACCACTGGTGGGGTGACGTTTGGTAGTATGGTTTCCTTCCGGAGTGAATGATATGCTTTAACTCCGTCTATGGAAAAGGTTGTTGGCCTTCCTCTGATGCCTAGGGTGTATGTTTTATCAGTTTTGCTTATTATTCAGTGAGGTCCTTCGTAGGGCGGCGTTAGTGGTGGGCGTACACAGTCCACTCTGATCAATCAATCAATCAAACAGTTTATTCCAGCAACGGAGTATATAATAGATATTTTGTGAACATTATCTCCATCAATTCCTTTTGCTAATTTTACAATTTTTAATTTACAATATATATTTCGACGTGAATCCCTAAAAGAAAAACATATGCATATAACAAATCGGTATTTTTTTCATATTTTTCTGTCTATAGACCCCAACTATTTTCCCGTGGCTATGGCAGTGAGGAAAAAAGATGGTCATTTTAACCATCTGACTAGCCCTCGATGCCATTTGTCCTTCCATTCACCGCTCGCCTTTCCCATTATATCTATATACTCATATTTCTGTATATCTAAATAATTACCTAGCAATTATGCAAACAGTAACAAACGAATATGAACAGCAAAAAAACATAACATGAAGCTTAGGTGTTAACCAACAAACCAGCTTTTACTTTTATTTTAAAAAGCATGAAATGAAAAACAAGATGCCCAGGAAACTGATAATTTGTTCCATAACTCTGCTGCAACTATATTAATATTTCTTGCCAAATAGTTATTTCGTACAAATATTTTTTTTAATTTATTACCTCTTGTATTATATTGATGTGAAAGACAATTTAAAGTTATTAAGTCATTATTTGTATCTTTTTTGAGTCTGTCGTAGTAGAGGAGCAAAATTTTGAATTTAGCAATATTGTTAAATAATAACATGTTGTAATGTGTATCATTGTCCAAATCCTGTTTTACCCTTAATGTTCTCAGTAATTTAAAAAATCTCATTTGTATTTTCTCAATTTTTGATACGTTTCCTGCCATGGTCATTCCCCATACTGCACTACAATAGTTCAGATGTGAGTGTACGAGGGCATAGTATAAACAAACTAATATCTTAATTGGGATTAGAAAAGATAATATGTGAATTACACCCAAATGTGTACTTATTTTGTTACAAATACTCTTTATTTGCTCATTCCATAACGATGACTTTGCATAATTACCTCAAGGAATGCATATTTATCTACTAATTCTATGGTTTTACTAGCTATTCATGAGTTAATCATGATCAAAACATGTGTTGCCTTGTCTAAAAAAATGGTCGGTTTTCTGTCGGAGCGTGGTGGTGTTGGGTGGCAGTCCGCAAAAAATCCTTTAAGTTTTCTGACCAACTCGGTTTGATGTGTTACGTCTATGGCTGGGTTGAAAGTTTCTGCCGGAACTCTTAAGGGCTGTACACCAATTGACATGGTGCAGCTTCTATGATATCTCGAACCGTAGTGCGAAGTCTGAGAAGTACACCTGGGAGAGTTACTACCCAGTCTGGTTTCTCGTTCAATGTGGACAGCAGAGTTGCTTTCAGCGTTCGGTGAAACCGTTCTACCATCCCGTTTGCTTGTGGATGGTAGACAGGTGTGCGCTGTCGTCTGAACCCAAACTGCTGGCTCAACTCACGGAATAGTTCAGCTTTGAACTACCGTCCGCAGTCGGTCACCACTGTAGCCAGAATACCAAAACGTGCGACCCACTCTCTGTAAAAACCTTCTGTTACTGACGTTGCTGTGATGTCAGAGATAGGAGTGGCTTCCATCCACCTTGTGTATCGATGCACCATGGTTAGAAGGTATCTATAATTTTGTGACGGTGGCAAAGGTTCAACTAGATCTATGTCGATGTCTAGGAAACGTGTTTCCGGTATTGGGAATTGCTTTAGTGGACTACAGTTGTGTCGTGTAACCTTCGAATGCTGACATGGCACGCAAAAGCAAACCATGAGCGAACGTCTGCAAGTAGAGACGGCCAAACATATTTTGATTCCACCAGCTTGGTGGTTGCCCGAACGCCTGGGTGGGCTTGGTTATGTAAACGTCGAAAGATTTCCTGTCTGAATACCAGTGATACATAAGATCTATCCACTGATGTTGATTGATCACAGATAATTTTCCGATCGGTTCTGCACATCTGTACCACTCACAAAATTAGTGATGTGTTCTGGCTTCTTATGAAATGTTGTAGCTCTTGATCTGCTGCTTGAGCTTCCGCTAATTCACTAAAGAATGCGCTGTCCGTGACGGCTATCGCGGAGATGCGTGATAAGGCATCTGCGACTACATTTTCGTCACCCGTGATGTATCTGATATCCGTTGTAAACTGGCCAATGAAATCAAAGTGCCGGAGCTGACATGGAGATGCTTTTTTCGCGGATTGTTGAAAAGCTGTTACCAATGGTCGCTGATCCTTGAACAACGTGAATTGTCGTCCCTCGATTATTGGCCGAAAATACTTGATAGAGGAGTATGCTGCCAGGAGTTCCCTATCGTAAGTGGAGTGGTTTTGTTCTGTTGGAGTTAGCTGTTTTCAAAAGAAACTTAATGGTCGGATGTTAATTCCTTGTTTTTGCTGCAGTGCCGTTCTTATTGCCATCTGGGAAGCATCGACTGTGAGGAATAAAGGCGAGTAGTCTTCCGGATGAGCCAAAAAAGTAGATTTTGTGAGTTGTTCTTAAGCTTTCAGAAAGCTGTCCAAACGTCTTCTGACCAAATTACTTCTCGCTTATCTCTCTCTTGATACTTCCAGGAATCAGATTAAAAAGTGTTTGTCGGGTGCTTGCAGTATTTGATGAGCATCTGCGATAGAAGTTTACTATTCCCAGGAAGCAGGGTAACTCATGTACTGTTCTGGGTAACGGAAAGCTTTTATTGCCGTTATGCGTTCCGATGTTGGGAAAACACCTTCTGGCGAGACAGCATAACCCAAGAAATCCACCTCAGTCCTTCCGAACACGGATTTGGCTACGTTCAACTTCAGTCTGCATGAGTTCAGGATCTTGAAAACTGTTTCCACATGCGTTCTGAGAGTTTGCTCATCCTCTGATGCAATTAAAATGTCGAGAATTAAAATGTAGGAGAATGTAAAAGGTAGCTCACCCAGGATGTTGTGCATGAATCCCTGAAATAACTGTGCTGCGTTACAGAGGCCAAACGGAAGTCCGGCAAATTCAAATAAACCAAATGGTGCCGTTTGTGGTTGTTTTGGGCAAGTCTTCTTGTGCTATGGGGATGTTATAATATGCCCGTACGAAGTCTACCTTCGAAAAAATCTTTTTTCCAGCAAGCTCGTTATGAAAGCCGTAAAGGTGTGGGACAGGGTAGTGGTCAGGGATGTTGTTTGCGTTTAGTGCCCTAAAATCACCGCAAGGTCGCCAGATTGCGTTTTTGTTTTTCACCACGTCCAATGGTGAAGCCCATGCACTTTTATATGGGCGGCATATTCCCATGTCACACAGCAGTTGAAAAATTCTTCGCGCTGTTGTTAGCTTGTCGGGTGCTAGCCTCTGAGACTTCGCAAAAACTGGAGGTCCCGTTGTTTCGATCATATGAAACACATCAGTTTCAAAAGTCGGCACATCCAAAGTCTCCTTAAAAGTGTATGGGTACTTTTCCAATATTTCTGCGTACTTGCTGTTTGGTGGGAAATACCTAATGAAACCCATGGTAGAAATGTTTATAATTTGACTTATAGCTGAAAAAGTTGTGTTACATCTATATATAATGTATCTCCGCCCTTTCAGATCAACCAAAAGTCTGAAAATTTCTAAAAAGTCGGCATCCAAAATAGGTGTGGTCACCTCCGCTATCATAAATGGATAATTCATTGTCCGTCGTAGGCGAATATTCGCATGGTGAATTCGGGTTCCAAAAGTCCGGATTGGGCAGCCAGTTGCCGTATAAGGACAGGTTGATTTATATTCACGCCAGCGTTCCTAAGATGTCAGTGGTATCACTGAAACAGCAGCTCCAGTGTCCTAGGTACAGAGTCCCGCTAGTTAGATCGCGGAAATGTAGACATGCCAAACGGCGTTGGTTGTCATCCTCACTTAACGCCATTAGTGGTGGATGAATAGTTTCCCTGTCTGTCGGCGTTAGATAATGATGATGCTGCTACACATTTACGTACAGCATTCCTGAAACGCCAGTGGTACCAACATTTGCCACGATCGCATGATCTTGAAAGTGTGCGCGAACGCTGAAAGTTACGGGACCGTAAGTTGTCGTGTGATCTTGTGCGGTCTTCCATCAACTGCGCAATGCTGATTTGCACACTCCTCAACTGCTCTTCGATTCCGGTTAGTGTTGAGTGAGTTCGTGCGGCGGTAGGAAAACTAGATGGTGGCGGTGAAACTTTTTGCGAAATTATCTTATAGTACCAAATTTCTGTTATTTTCATTATTCTATCTGCAATCACCGCCAATTGTGTTAGTTTATCGTTGCTAGCCGATAAAACTGTCTGCATGTTTGTCGGAAAACATTGAATCCACAGCGACTTTAGCGCATCCTCCGACAATGCATTCTTAGCGAGGTCGGTCATTGTCCGGAGCAGTTGCAATGGTTTTCGGTCTCCCAAATGGATATCTGTAAGTAAAATTTTTAACTTTTTCCTCCACTTTCCGAAAATCCCGCAATCAACGCCTTTTTTTATAACCTGATAGGCCCCTCTTGCCGGCGGTGCACATACTATATCCGAAACTTGCTCTAAAGTTTCGCCGTCTAAAGTCGCCACTAAGTAATTAAATTTCATTGAATGCTGGGAAATTTCAGAAAGCAAAAAATTCGCTTCGAGTTGGTGAAAACGCAGTTCGGAACGTTGCGGCCAGAATGATGGTAATTTTACCGCTACGCTGGAAATTCCCGCTTCCTTAATGTCGCCGTCGCCGGTCGGTCCCGCTGACGTCATGTTGGAAAATTCATTTCCATGAGTGGATACATTTCATCGAATTTGATTGGTAAACAAGCGATATTTAACGCGATTATATAAATGTTGGCTAAATGAAAATAAGCTTACTGCTTGCTGTCCTCTGCACTGAACCATGGTGACGCGATGTTGCAAAATGTGAAGCACGTGGTGGAATAAAAATTCGTAATTGAATGAAAAAAAAAAAATTGTTTTTTTCAATTTCACTAGGTACGTACTAGAAAACACTAGGTGCGTAGTGGTTCGCCGTTAAGAGAAGAAGCACGTGGTGATTAAGGGTTAGATACGTGAAGCACTGCACATACACACACAAATCTATTATAAACACACGACAAAACATATTTATCTCACATGCAGCTAGACTCTATCTGTTAGAGCATCCATTGCAGTAGTTGGCAAGGTCCTCTTGTTCTTCTTCTTCCACTTAGTTATCCATGGAGTATATTCGTCTTCTACAATATCGGGATATCCAAGCAAATCATCTCCATGCATTTGCACTGCAGATTTAATGCATGAAAAAGGCGCATTTATTGCATACTTAGAGAGTTGTTGTAAAGAAGCGAATGTTTTCTCTTGTGTTACAAATCTTTCATTTAAGGAAGAAATGCGATAGTCCATGTATGGATAAAAAATTTCCTTTTGATAATACTCTTCAGGGGTATTAAAAGGCAATTTACGTCTATTTCTCTGTAGTTCACATAATCGGGATGCCTTTTCTATGACATTTAATTCGTTTGCAAGATTTTTGCTTCATTATAAAGGCCCAAGAATTTGGTGTCAAATTTCTTCGAGTAATCTCGTATAATTTTAAACAGATCAGTAGTTTCGCGGACTTGTGTTAAAGCACTTATTAGATTTACCTGCTTATTTTTACAACAGGCAATATAGCTACAGGATAGCATTTTACTCGCAACGAAAACTACCACAAGAAATTTAAAATTGCATATGCTATTAAACAATGAATTTGCTGTTTGCGACGACTGATCTTCACATTCGGACTAAATGATTTCGAGAGCTGAAACGATCGGTACTACAAATCCTTTGAACAATTACACTGCCTCGTGAAGCAAATCCCACCTTGTTTCACACAAAGTCTTCAGCCATACTACGTTTGAATTTAGCTTCATTCCTTGTATTACGTTCTTCAGAATAACCGTTCGCTTTGCAGACAAATGGGAAAACGCGCAAATTTCCGATATAAGTCCACATGCATTGCGTATTTCGGGAACTGTTGCAGAATCCGATATACATAAATGTAAACAATGAGCTACATAACGGGTAGAGGCATAGGCGTGAGCAGGAAGTTCATAAGGGGGATTATAAACTCAAGGGCGGGTTAATAGAGCTACAACTCATATATTCCTATGTTAAATATACAAAATTTCATTGCAATGGGGAGGTTAAAACCCCCATCAACACCCCCCTGCGTACGCCAATGTATGCAGTATATAACGTGTGTGCATATATTGTGAAATTTCCTTAATGTATCTTCACTTAAGACAGACCTCTCGTTAGCGTGGACAAATTACTTTTTCCCACCTGAGGCATATGTACATTCAGTGTTAAATACTTCACTTAATGATTACGACTCATCTGATAATGCAGATAAAAGTCTTTTGAGCAAAAGTATTTTTCAGGAAAGACTTCAGGATGTAAGGAAAACAGTGTTTTTTCTCCCCAGATGTGTTCATCTGTTTTTTACAAGCAACCTCCCAGATCCTTTCAGATTTTTTATATGGCATTAAATAAAAACAAGTTTCCACTGTTGGATCACACTTGGGTCATACAAAAATGATTGACACAAATACAGTCACAGGGTGGAAAATATTTCATTCATAAAAAAAATGACTATTATAGTAGGTATACTCCCCATCTAAGTCTATGCACTTCTGCCATTCGACTGGGAGTTTCTGGATGGCTGTGACAAACCACTCCTTGGGTGTGTTGGTGCACCATCTATGGACAATAGCCTGCAATTCCCCTTTAAATTACAGTCGTTGACCTTGCACAGCATCCTTCATTTTGTTGAATACGGCATAGTCTGAGGGAGCCAGATCTGGAGAGTACATTGGGTGCAGTCACACTATGAAGCCAGATGCTTTGTGGGTGTTGCGGGTCTTGTGGCTGGTGTGAGGGTATGTATTGTCATGTTGAAGCAACACATGGTGTGACCATTTTCCCAGCGGCGCTGTTGAATGTGATGTCACAGCTTCCTAGCAATCTCACAGTACCCGTCATTATCAATACTTCGTTTAAACAGCAACCAGTCCATCAGAATGCCTTTGGCATCCCAGAGACTGCTGCCAGTTGTTTCTTTGTAACCACGTCCTAGGCATTTTGGGACATAGGCTGGATGTATGTTTCCATTCCATGGACTGCTGTTTTTTGTCGGGAGATTTATGTGCGGACCATGACTGGTTGCTCGTAATCAGTCACACGAAAAATTATTCGGGGCTTCACCATGCAGTGTAAGCAATTTTTTGCATATGACGACGCATTGATCCTTCTGCTTATGTGTTGGTGCATGTGACACCCACTGCGCACATACTTTAGCCAACTCCAAATTGTTGTGGACAATCGACTGAAATGTTCCTTGCGCAAGCCCCGTTTCATTCTGCATGCAGCTCATCAAACCTCATGTGCCTGTTCGCCAAAATCAATCTGGACACTGCGTCCACATTTGCTGCTGTACGCGATGTTGAAGGTCATCCTGTGCTCACATCTTTGGCTGATGTTTCCTGTCCATGGTTGAACTTAGTCAACCAGTTCGCCTTGATGGTGCTTTGTCTCTGCACGACGACACCATACATACGACGATGGATATCGCCACTTGAAACACTCTTTCCACAAAAACCATAATATATATCGCTGTCCATGATAATCATTTTCCATCTTTTCTGTCTATGCTTGTACTAACGGCGAAGAAAAGAATAACCACTCTCCTTAATCGTTCATGAGCTAGTAGCACCATCTCTGTATTCCATGTAGCTCACGACCCCTGGTGTCTATTTCTTGGTGTTTCCCTGTTGTGTGGAGTTTGTTTATGATGTAAGAGAGCTTGTGTTGTTAATTTCTGTACGACCTAAATAATTTCTTTATTTCGTTGCAAATTCTTCAAGAGGATTCGTTCATGATACGCTATTTTGTTTTAGTAATTTATTCATATACTTTGTATACCGCATTACCATATAAGTTATTGCTGCATAGTCGGAAGTTTTAGCTACAAAAATTTGCCCTCTGCCTAGTGTGGACTTCCATTTGTATGCACACACAAAAAAGGTGGTCAATGACAATCGGCATTAACAAAATCCCACTATATGTGTGTGTGTACATATATATACACATGTATCTTTAAACATACTTAGTACACATGTGTAGTATTATATAAAGTATGAAGTTAAAAAATATTCCATCCCTTGCATCCATTAAAGGTAAATTGATCACACGTATAGTTTAACTCATTAAGATAGGTGAATCATGGTTTGAAAAGCTTGGGAACCACTGGTTTAAGAAGTCTGTGCCTAGTTTTAATAGATGCTAGTGTGCTGTAGCGGATACAAGAGTAATTTAAAATCATGATTTGAAATAGCATATCCGGTATCATGAATTTGGTTTAAGGTATGTATTACAAGCAAATTATAATTTTATAAAGGACCTTAGATTTTCAAAATATGGTAAAAGTTTCATAGAGGATATAATATTACCATTTATTCAAAATATATTTCTGATATTTATAGACAAGTTATGTGTATCAAATTAACTTAATGATTTTCAATGTTCCAAGAATACATATTTCCATCTAAATGACAGCTTTACAGATAAGATGCTCACAAAAAAGGGGATGGCAGCCCATCATGTGTGATCTAAGTAAAAGATCAACATTCAATTTCTGATACTGAAAGACCTTTACATGTGCAAAATCATAAGCATCAAAATGTGCAATGGGCTTGGTGTTTAAATGCAATGAAAACAATACTTGCTATAACGTTGTTGATAATAAAAAAGTAGAGAATACAGTCGATCCCTCCTCTTACGATCTGACTGATTGCAGTCAAGAAAGCTGTCATAAAGCGAATCCTTATTTCCACAGAAGCAATATTACAAATTAAGATTTTGTCCTTCAGAATGTTTAAAACATTGATGTTTGGATTAATTCACAGAAATATTATCGCAGCCACAATTTGTTTTCATTTTACTATTAAGATAGGCTTTGTCTTGTCTAGCATGTTTGACACAATACCATATCTCGATAGAATCCTCAAAATCTCTAAACAATTTTTTAATGTTAGGAAATGAAGTAATTTAAAATCTTTATGTGAATTTTTGAATTTGTGGAATAAAATATTTTAAAAGTATCTGTCTACCATCAGGAAATCACAAACAGATGAAAATTGGAATTTGATTTTCATCTTACAATTACCATTGAAATTGAATATATTAGACTCAACTTTCTGACCAATTAAACAAGTCCAGAATATACTAATAGGACAAGAAATTTCTATATTCATGAAACTCATTTAAATAATTTTTTTTTACATTTTAGAATATCTTTAATAAAAACAACCCACAACATTTGAGTTCTGATCGTTACAGCATTGTCTAATTGTAAGCCTCGTTTTGTTCAATTACCCATACATGCACAAACTATATACTATACATAGGTCATTCCAAAAATAGCCGCTGGTTTTACATGAGGGGACAGAAATATAATGAAATAAACATGCTTCAAATGTATATATATTTTCAAAGTATTCTCCCTCTATCTAAATGCACCAGTTCCAGCGTTTTATTCACTTCTGGAAGTTCTGTTCAAAGCCCTTAAACTTGTTATTCAGGATTTCAATTACAGAATTGCCTAGTTCAACATCTGATGCAAATCAGGACTCATTAATTTATTTTTTACTTCATGGAATAAGTAACATTTATAACCATACAGTGCCAGGTTTAGTGAATATGGAGGGTGTAACGTTAGTTCAATGCCTAGATCTTAAATATTGCGCTGTATTCAGCGAAGGGTGGTGTGCAGGGGCATTATCCTAATGCCAACTTCAACCAGTTTTTGCATATTCTAGGTATTTTTATGTTTTTTTTCTTTAGAGGACATTCTAGACCTTCAGAAAAAGAAACCTTTTCTATTTTACGGTGCAAGTACGACAAAGATCATCTGCCAAGACCTACAGTTGCCCAAGGAATTCAAACCTCTTAAAATATAGGAAACCAACTCATGAATTACAATGAGCAATTTATAAGTTAGCATATTTTAGAATAGGTAATAGTAAAAATTTCCCCTTATAGAACATTAACCTCAGTAGTCAACATTAAAGGCCCACAAAATACAGCACATGGCATGCACATCTTCATGAATATCCTCACCATTAAAAAATGTCTTGTACCACTTAATAATAACTCTTGAATAGGACAAAACATCTTCCTTATAGACTGTTTTAATAATTTCATACATTTCTATGCTGGGTTTAATCAAATACACACAAAAATTCAATAGCTCTAGTTTTAAAATCCAGACTATGTTAAAGAAACACATCAAACTCTATGCTGCATAAAAAAAAAAAGAATGAGCCAGCTGAGCATCATAACATGCTACATAACAAACTGTGGATATCCTATTTGAGGTAACAAAATTTTTTTAAGTAGTTTTATTTTGTTGCTAGCATGTCTGTCTGGTTCATTTTTGAATGTCCCTTATATATTAATGCTATATGCACTGATGGTTGATAATATATAATTATTGACATATATTGTGATTTACTAAAGTAGTAGTCATTAGTTGTCTACTTTTTTTTTGCACTAAATAAATATATTTTTTATATACATGTCTATTAATCCTCGCTCTCTTCTCTCAATACTTCTTGGAGTTAAAAAATTCCGCAGTAAATGGTGTTTGCCTCAGTTATTTTACAAACGTTTTAAATATAAAACTTGTACAGAACAAAAAAGAAAAAGCAATTACCACAGAAGTGTTGATTCACTTATTAAATACAGGTTAAAATCATTGAGATGTTGTATTTCTCTCTTTCTTCAGTGGGAGAGTCTTTTCAACATACAAGAATATTTAAATGAATGGATTGGTTATTTGCTTATGAGTTTTACTGTGCAAGGACAACAAAGGTCATGTTGTGTAAGGACAGCAAAGGTCATGCTGTACCAGGGCCTAATTTTCCAAGGAATCCAATTATGGCCCAGGGAACAAATACCCAGATTACAGTGAACAGTTAGTTGTTGAGCATTTTTTTTTTTGTGCTGTTGGGAGTTGAATCCCTTACCACTACACCACTGCAAAAGATGTTTTGAGGTTTTAAGTCCACAGGTTGTTTAGAGATTAAGCTGAGATCCAACATGTACAAGATATAAAACCACCATTTAAAATTACATTAAAAAAATGTAAGATTGCAAATACAGTTGACATTAAAACACTAAATTAGAAGCCAGCTAAAAATAGCAAAAAAAGTGTTCTAAAGGTATGAAAGGCTTATAAAAGAAAAAGGAAATCAGTACCGATTAAAATGTAATTTAAAGGGAGAATTTATTAATTTCCTTAAGTGGATATTTTTCACAGTAGCTATTTTTTTTAAAAGTGGATAGCATTAGCTTATGAAAATTTTGCTTTTCATCCCTTAAACTAAAAAATTCAAATCAAGCAATGACGAGATATGCAGTATTTAAAAAAAAAAAAAAAAAAAAAAATTTACTTAATGAAATTTGACAAATAAAATTTGATTAAATTTGTATTTATATATAAATTTTTACAATGCTGCCATCTCATGATAAAATTCACAGATGAAAACTAGGGCATATTGCGGATGAATATACCCATAGCTAATAACAAGCAGGTATGCTGGGTATATTTGTCATACATACTTATAGCATTAATAAAAGACATACACACTCTCCATACCATAACATAATTGTTTGCTTTGCATCATTGCACAATTTAAGCATGTACACAAATACATGTATCATTTATGATTATAACACCAAGCTAAAAAAGTTCATGAACAAAATAATATACGAAAATTATAAATACAAAGTGGTCTTTAATACAAGACTACAAACCCCATTGATTAAATAAAACTGGTTTAATATCATAATATAAGCATAAACTTTAAAAATATTTTAAACAAAAACAACTATGCTAAAAATATGTAACTAACAAAATATATATATATATATAGTTTTCTTCACATACAGTAAATTCTGGTTAATTGAGACAGGACTAGAATACTTTTGGAAAATTAACAGGAATCTCTAATTATACAGTTTCACTTAAAAATTACAATGCTTCAAAGATCGAAATATAGTAAATGAATTAATCATGCTAAAATTTAATTAGAAATAAAATACAGGGTACCAGGGAGGAAATTTACATAAAAAGGTTAAACACTGGTAAAATAGCAATGAAAAAGATCACTCAAGCTTTCGGACGCATCAGCAGCAGTCCTTCATCAGGAGTAATGACGATGTTATGTTTCTGTCTCTTTTTTATACTTGAAATTTCTGGAAAACCCTTCATCAGAGTAGTCCCGCAGAATGGGAAAACCCAATGAGAACCAATGGGAGGCCTCCAATAGAATCATGGAAGAACCCCAATAGGGACCAATGAGAAACCCACACTGCGGGTTACCTAATTTGGGGATGTCCCATACATTTCAGAGTAAGAGTTGTTTGTAAGTTTCTGGAAGTGGTTGTGATGTATTAATGGCTTTCCCATGTAGTTTGTAAGTTTCCCAAGATTCTAAGAAGAGTCTACTATTTTTGTTTGTGATGTGCCAGTGAACAAGAAAAAAAGAACACAAACAAGCACTCGCGAAAGGAGACATAGCCTCACGTCTGGCAGAACACGCTTTACAACACGGACACGAACCCGACTGGGACTCAACAAAAATACTACACCGTCACATCACAAACAAGAATAGTAGACTCTTCTTAGAATCTTGGGAAACTTACAAACTACACGGGAAAGCCATTAATACATCACAACCACTTCCAGAAACTTATAAACAACTCTTACTCTGAAACATATGAGATTTCCCTAACATTAGGTGCTCCACAGTACAGGATTCCCATTGGGTTTTTCCATGATTTCTATTGGAGGCCTCCCATTGGTTCCCACTGGGTTTTTCCATTCTGCGGGACTACTCTGATGAAGGGTTTTTCCAGAAATTTCAAGTATAAAAAGAGACAGAAACATAACATCGTCATTACTCCTGATGAAGGACTGCTGTTGACGCGTCCGAAAGCTTGGGTGATCTTTTTCGTTTGCTATTTTACCAGTGTTTAACCTTTTGTATGTAAAATTTAATTTATATGCATAAATTTTTAAGTTAATTGTTGAAGACAGGAAATTTTTCTCATCATAGCCAATGATGTGGTTAATTGTGTTTAAGGAATAAATGGAATGCACCCTTTTGTTATGTTTCCTTGACTGAGTGAAACTAAACACAATCAGCATACATATCTAATACAGATACAAGACTTTCATTAACTTTTTGCCAGAAATAATGTAATCTAGCAATAAAATTCCTAACATATGGTTAGTAGCTTATTTAATATTTAAGCTAGTTATGCCACTTCCAGGATTTTCGTAGTCTTCGGGTGTCTTTGAAAGTTTTGCTAGATTTTTCTCAACTACTGTCCATTAATATCCAATTTTATTACACCATTGAAGACTTGTTAGTTCATGGTTAAACTCTCTTAATTCCTTACACGTTCAATTTCCAAAATGTTATTTTCACTATCATATCTACCATTCAAACACAAATTTGAATACTCAAAAAATAAATAAATATACATATATATATTGCTTAAACCTAATACCGAATAAGTTTATAGCTTACATCTCATCAACTATCAGCAATAAATTTGAACACACCCAAAAGGTTAGCCCTAACAATCATTTCCTTGTTTACTAAAGATTATATTCATACTTCAATTTCTTTGAGGATGTAGTTTACTTTCTATGAAATTTGTTTGTAATTTTATGTTCCAAGACTATGACATCATCTAGGATAAGACTGATGGCTTAACATGAGATTCATACCATATATTATACAATAATTTTTGCCACCCACGTTTTAATTACAGCTCAAACTAGAGCTTGTGTAATTTTGGAGAAAAAGAGACGCTTTCCCCATCCTGGATTCGAACCAGGGTCCCTCCGTTTAGCCCGGAGTGTCTTGGACCGCTAGACGAATGAGGATATCCAGGAAGGGGGGAAAGCATCTTTCTCTTTCTCCAAAACGAATAAATCTCTAGTTTGAGCTATAAGCTATACGTGGGTGGCAAAAATTATTGTATAATAAATTCCCCCACGAAAAACTCACAAAAATCTCGCCCCGGAGGCTTTTCTGTGTTGACCATTATTTGGCAATTGTGTTATCCCTGTGAAGGGTAATAATATCTTACATATTACATATATATTGTTATTGTATTACATATATATTAAATTCAAATGTGGCGATTTTTTCGCATGCTCATTGCAACTTAGTTCCCCTGCTAAAATTCTGTTTACACAGCTACCTGACCACGAACACACATTCAACCAATTTCTAGGCAATGCTACCAGAGATACCAGATAGAACACTACAAGAAATATTATCTAACTTCAAACCCTCTCCCATACATTTCAATTTAATGGGAAAAAATTGTCAAAGGCAGTTTAATGTTTATATCAATCATACCTCGTTCACCCCTCTGCAGGGTCAAAATGACCAATAGAAACAAACATAAACAATTATATCAGCATTTGGTTATCTATTCATGATCAAAGAAATACATTTGAAAAGAACTTTCGAACGGAAAACAACTCTCTCAAGCTCTAATTTCCAACCCTTAAATATGGTCACTGTTGACCCCAAATGATGTAACTCACACAAAATCTAATATTTTGTGCCTAGCTGTAAGCCGTAGATTGCGTATGTTTTCCATCTCATACTGTAGTGCTACAGTGATGAATCGCAAATATTGTGTTTTTGTGCATCTACCTATCCATCTCGTCTAGCTACATTCATTTCCAAAAGAATACCTTCTGTGATAATAGTCAATACATGCCAGCCCAGATCCGACAAACGCTCTCTGACACAGTCTTTGGTACAACCAAGGAAAACAAGATAAACTTAATGAGTTTAAAAGCTGAGGTTATAACCATTGAGATGTTAACTTTCGAAAACAATGTCTACAAAATTATGATCACTACATCCATAAGCTATACTAGGTAGACACAGTTAAAAACAGAAATTTCAGAAGCGTATTTTACAAACAATCTAAATGCTATACAGTTGAAAGGTAATAGCAAAACTTTCTTGGCGTTGCATTATAGTTACACATCCAAACTCTCATCAGTGATTTATTAAAACTTTGAGAGTCACCAGTGCATATATTGTGGTATATAATAAATATAAATGATAAAAAAAAAATAGTCTTGATTAAATGACAATGTGCAGAATAAGAGAGGGAGGAAAAAAAAGAGAAAAGGGCAAAAATAATGATTTTCTTACTTTTTGTTCAAAATTTACCTTGCTGGTCTAATTAATGTCCCTTTTATTTTTTAATAAGTATAAACCAAAAAGGTGAAAAATAATTCATTACAAAATTCATTGCATATTATAAGATGTTTCAAAGATTATTATTATTTTAACACTTTACCTGTCGGAAACCTATTAATAGGCTATTTTTCATCAATGCTTAACAATTGGTAGCCTATCAATTAGTCTTTTGATTGACAGCGTTTGTTGCCCAATTAATTATGTTACCCATAAAAAAAAATACTTAAAAATACTATACTTAAAAATTGTATTACCCATATAATCTTCACTCGAATCGTTCGGTCTTTTCGATGTATACATTTCAGTTGCAAGCGGTAGGTAAAGCGTTAATATGTTTATATAAAAAATTACATACACATTCTCTTTAAAGTACTTTCATTAATATGATGTAATTCAAAAAGAAACCAAACTGTTATTATATGGGGCAAAAGTGGTGATGTATAATAAAAAAAATACAGGGTGATTCAGAACTAATGGAACAAACAAAGGGGGTGGTAAAGGATGTGAAGTAAGCCATATTTGGCTAAATCCACATGTCTGCAAAAGACCCGATTTGGCTGCAGAGTGAAACTATTGTTTACATCCACATCGTGACTACGTAGGCAATTACATGCACAAAAAAAAATGTTTTTTGACACATAATTTAAGCGATTGCCCAAATAATGCAGCAGAAACAAAAAAATCGAAAATTCCCTTCCCTGGTCCTGAGTAGTGTCGCAATTTAGTCATCAAAGGTATGGAAAACGATTGTTTTACCATACTGGAGGCAATTGGGAATTGTCAAGCATGTGTAATAGGTGAAGGGCATCAAAAGAAACAACTTTAATCCAGAGAACCAGTGTCTGAAGATGAGCAGTTCTGGAACCACAGGGATGTTGTTATTTGCATCCACATTAGTTAATCATGTAACAAAATTTGCCGTTCCAGCCTAGAACCATATTAGAATAGGTTCCGTCACTTACTATGGTTCAAAACAACTTCCTGTGGCCAAATTTACACAATTCCTAAATTTATGACCCAAACATGAGCCTCACATTTGGGCTATAAATTCCCCAACTGCATAAATTTGGCCATGGGAAGTTATTTTGGACTATAGTAAGTAGTGAAACCTTTTCCAATATGGTTTTAGGCTAAAACGGCAAATTTTCCAAATTTTGTTACATGATCGACTAATGTGGACGCAAATAATAGCAGCCCTATAGTTCCAGAACGGCTCATTTTCGGACATTGTTTCACTGGACCAAAGTTGTTTCTTTTGTTCTCCTTCACCTATTAAAAATGCTTGACAATTCCTAATTGTCTCAAGTATGGTAAAACAATCGTTTTCCATACCTTTGATGACTAAATGGCAACAGTACTCAGTGCCAGAGAAGGGAATTTTTTAATTTTTTTTAATCTGCTGCATTATTAGGTCAATCACTTAAATTATGCGTCAAAAAAATTTTTTTGTTCATGTAATTGCCTTTGTAGCAACGATGTGGATATAACTACTACTTTCACGCTACAGCCAAACTGGCTCATTTGCAGACATGGAAATTTCGCCAAATATGGCTTATTTGGCGTCCTTTACCACCCCTTTCAGTTTGTTCCATTAGTTCTATATATTTGAACTTTCTTCTTATTATTATTCCTTTATTCTGTATATTTGAACACCCTTCTGTATATTTATTTAAACTTAACATAGTCTTTCCAAGTATTCTATATTTGAATGCACTGGTCCCACATTTCTATCTACTTCTGGAAGTTGTGTTCTAAAGCCTACCACGACATGGTGTTCAGAATACCCACGCATAGCACTGTTCGGTTTAATATAACAAATACAAACTAACGACTGAAGTTTGTTTTTACTATACGGAATAGGTGAAATCACATGGTGCCAGGTGTGGTGAATACAAAGGGTGCACGGTCATTTTGATGCCTAAATCTTCGATAACCTGCTGGATAAGCAAAGCGCAATCTGTAGGAGTATCCTCTTGATGCAAAATCTAACCAGATTTTTACGAGGCACATTTGTAAAGTAAGTACCGTTTTAAAATATTGCCTGTAAAACTTTGCAGTCACCGTTTTGCTTATGCTCGCAATGTACCTTCATCTGTTGGCTATCAACAAACGCCATTACAAAAGATTTCGCTTATGTTAACGTTTATTTATACATGTTTAAAATGGATTAGTCCATTAAAAATGCCGCCGATTGTGAAATATAAGCTGACATTCGTTTCTTAAATGCAAAAGACATGAAAGCTGCTGAAATTCATTGGAAGATTAGTGAAGTGTATGGAGAAAACGCTATGAGCGATGAAATGGTAAGAAAATTATGTAGAGCATTTAAAGATGACCGTACAAATGTACACGATGAGGAACGAAGTGGGCGACCATCCTTCACTATTGATGATCTGGTGCGGAAAGTTAATAAAAACATTTGAGAAGATAAACGCTATACGATTTCATCGTTATCTCATGCCTAGCACCTAATGACTATCATTTGTTCTTGAACTTAAAGAAGTACCTTACCGGTCAGCGTTATGAGGACGATGTAAAAATATCAGTACAGGAATGGTTAAAGAATCAGGCAGCAGAGTTCTATGAGGATGGAATTCAGAAGTTGGTCATATGATAGGATGAGGGTCTTAATAGAAGTGGAAATTATGTTGAAAAGTAGATTAAAGACCAAGCTTTCATGTAAAAGTAAAGTTGTTAAAAATATCGTCTTCGTTTTTTTTTTTTCTTTATTTCAAAACGGTACTTACTTTTCAAACGTGCCTCATATATTCCCTGGGCATATTTGGGAAATACTTTCTTTAATCTTTTTACTCTTTATGGGACATGTATGTCCCCCAAGATTTTTAAAATTCCTACTGGAAAGAGATAAAAAATAATTTTCTAAAATTTTAAATTTTTAAATTTTAGTTTCATTATTATTTTTTTTTAGTTTTATTTTTACTTAGTTTTATTATTTTTTTTTTTGTTTTATTTAGTTTCATTATTTTTTTAAATTTCTAAATTTAAAAAAAAAACAAAAAAAGAAAATTAAAATTCGTAGTCAAAGGATTAAAACACAGTCCAGAACTTCAGAATAATAGACACGGGTAACAGTTTTCCCTTATGGAACAACATTAACTTCCATAAAGGTGACATCGAAGATCTACAGGAGCATGGCACATTTTCCCAGAACCTATCATCTTTCGAAACAATTTTATGATACACTCAAAAACCCTTACACATATCAAAACATCTTTCCTACAGGCTATTTTAATCATTATATGCATTTTTTATGGTGGTTTTATTCAAACACAAAATTTTATAGCTGGCCTTTCGCTAGATCAACCAATGAACCAACTCTTTTCTAAAGTTTTAAATTTACTGTTACATAAACATATCAAAACCCTATGTCATCTAATAAAAGAATGAACTAGCAGAGCAATGGAGCAACACTTTATCAATTAGCAAAATTACAGGTGTTCTAACAGAGGCAGCTACACTATTCGAAGTGCTTTTGTTTTGCTGCCATGGCATCAGCCAGGTTACTGTTCGAACGTTCCTTGCATATATATGTATAATTTTTTTTCACACTTCTGTAAAAAAAAAGAAAAAATGTTTCCATACCTATTCTGAAGTAGTGCAAAAGAACACACAACATTAAATTTGTTTCTCCACACACACGATACATTTTTGAACATGTACAAAACAATTCATACTTAATCTTTTGAATTGTTTGTATTTTATGGTGGGGAGGGAGGCAAAGACATATAAAAGATTATGTCAAAGCACAACATTTCCTAAGGGATCTAAATCTCTTTTACCTAGACAATCAAACCATGGACTTCAGATCTGTAAAGTGGGGGTGTTAGATACCTGCTGGAAGCAAACCTAGATTATTTGCATGGTAATCAAGCATATTACCATTATGCCACCGCAGGAGTGCTACATTTTGAAAGCTATAGAAAAAATAAGTAAATGTCTCATGAAACCAGGGATTAAAATATATAATAGAAAAGTAATTAAATTCAATGTTCGTTGATATAATGTGCATTACAATCAGCTAAAAAATACATTTAAATGAATTTTGGTAAGTCCTTTAACAAAATTTTGTGTGCAATTATTTTTTTTTTTAATACTTGTTTTACTACTTTACTACATTCAATTTTATAAATATAATGGAAATAGTTTGGAATGGACATATTATCTCAATGATTTAATTATATTTAAATAAAAATATTTTAGACACTTCCAGGATTATATTTAACTTTATAATAATGATGAAAAATATACAACGTGTTTTGGTGTCGTTACAAATTTAAAAGATGGTTCGACGCACGTTTCGAGAGAACAAGGTCTCTCCTCGTCTGGAACTAGCGTGCAGTAAACAACATTGGAGTGTTGCCAACTCGATGTGGTTAATACGTTGTCGGTAGCGGTTAGTGCTTTTTTTCAGGAGTACAGAGTTGTTTCAGGCGGCCAACTTACAAAAGTGGTAAATTTTGGTCACAAAGTTGAGTAGCAGTTGTAGTTGAAGGAGAAGCAATGGGGAAGAGTTTTAACAGATTTTTCCAAGCCCTACTAAAACTTGGGGTTGATTTATGGTCATTCACGTGAGGCACTAAATCTTTGGATGAAAAAGGCTTCTAAGAATTCAAGTTCAATGACCGAAAAAGGTTGTCAAATGACCATTGCTTCTTTAAAGTTGAATTGATGGTCATTATTCCAACAATGAACTACAATGGATGATTTTTGAAACTAAGCATTAGTGACATATCTTTGGTGTTCTTTTATACGATGTCGTAGGGCCCGCTTGGTCTGTCCCACATATGATAAATGGCATTGGCAAAACACACGATATATACCCTAGCGTGGTAGCATCGGGATGGTGTCTTTAAGGTGAGAGGGCCGAATTTTGTTATATGGTGAGAAGATAACTCGAAAGTTGGCTCTGCGAAGTATGTTTGCCACTGTCGCACTGATTTTAGGAAAGAACGGAAGGATGACTGTGCCCGAAAACTCAACTGTAGAACTACTGTTAAGAGTAGAGCGGTGAGTGAGTTTGGTGAGTTTAGAAAGCACGTTATCGATGATGCTAGGACTATAGCCTCTGTCCACGGCGATGGTTTTTAAAAAGTTTGCCAATGCCATTTATAATATGTGGGTCAGACCAAGTGGGCCCTACGACATCATATAAAAGAACACC
>QLNU02015360.1:228586109-228599033 GCA_006491805.2 Dysdera silvatica
CCATGAACTGTAAACAACTGTAGTGAAATCATCAGAAAATTTGTTTTCGCCTGTACTGTGTTTTACAAAATGACAAAAAAAGTCATTTTTATATTAAATTACTTTTTCTTGAGAATTGAAAAATTAATTTGAATTATTTTTTAATAAACCAGATTTAAACCACTGATTTATTTAAAAAATTGGCTTAAACTTATTTTAAAAAATAAATCAAATATTTCAATTTAAAGCACTGATTTTAAAAAGGTCATAATATAAATTTGGGTTTTAATCATATGATTTTGTTTTTAAATCGCATGATTAAAATTGACACACTATTGTAAACCAATTGAAATAGTGGAGAAAAGTAAGCAGGTTGTGTTAGAATTAGCCTGAAAAAAATGAGGTAGTAAATCAAAGTAAAGTTGAAAAGATTATAAGTAATAATATTGATTTATAGACTATGAGTAACAGTAAATATTAAGCATGCTGCAGACAAAATTGAAAAATGTGGCAATCATAGAAACTATGGTTTATTTGTGATTTATGGCACAAGGACAGCGAAAGTCATGCTACTCCAAGACCTACAGTTTTTGGAGGAATCTCAAACTCCGCTTCCAAGGGTACTAAACTCTTAAACCAGGAGTCTTCAACCATTTTCAGTCCAAGGGCCAATTTTGCTTATTCTTGTTGGCCCACGGGCCACACTAATGTACTAGCAATATTAAGACTGAACAAAGGCGAATCCAGGGGGCACTCCCTCCCTAGATCAGCCTTTGTTTATGTTGTTTCTAAGGTCTCTATATTGGTTTTGTGTGCCTAGCCGAAAATATTTGCTGGATCCACCTCTGGGACTGAATATTGAACTGTAAAATATGTATGGAAGCAAAAAACATTTACAATACTTTTAGTTGTTAATATATAAAGCGAAATCAAACCTTTTAGTGAGATTTATAGCACTGTTTATTTTTAACAACCTTGTCAGGTCTTATTTTTGACGTTGCAACCCTAAGAGTGGTTTAAAGGTGAATGTCAGTTATCCTGGTCCTGACTTTTGATTTTACCAACTTCATTCTGAAGAAAAGCTCTATTTGCAGACGCACTGCCATATGCAGAGGGAAGTTGATGGAGGTTGTAACCCCACCCCACTGCAATAAAATTTTGTATATATAAACCTGTAGCCCTCCTTATGAACTTTCTGCATATGCCTATGCACAGATGTAAGTGCTTCCGAACGGTAACACTTTTAGAACATGCAGTCAGATGGTTGGGAAGATGTTCTTATCGATTTATTTAGAATAAAATTCAGTGAGTCCTAGACTGATTTTAAATCACAGGTGTAACGCAAATCAATAAAACTATCCCCCTAGTGCCCATCTAGGCTAGAAAACTAAAGTAAAACACAATTGAGGGAGGACCGCGTATTACTTTAGTTCTCTAGCATTTTAAGATATTTATTACGAAATGTGAACGGAATAAAATACATAGATTTAAGACACAGAGGAAGAAAGGGGCATTATTTTTGCATGAAACGATTTGTATTCTCTTATGAGAAGGGGGAACACATAAAATACATCGGCGGGCTGCAATTGGCCCGCAGACCCCCTGTCTTAGACTATGGTAGGAAGAAAAATGGTAAACATCCCCCGATATCACCACCACAGTGCTATAGAAACTGATGGTAATTTTGAAAGTCTGGAATCAGAGAATATCAGACTCTTTGATTTGCTTAGGTGCCCTTCTGATTTGAACATAATTGAATGTGTATGGGATACACTTGTTTGACGTTTCACAGGACTTCAGGTATCTCCTAGTCCATTCTAGAACTCTGTGTGGCACAGATGCATAAATGGGACTCCATACCTCAGGCACCGAACTTTATTCTTAGCATACCAAGATAGTGTAATGGATGCCTTGCCATACAGGATGACTATATGGCGTGCTAATTTGTGTACCACCAAAAATCGTTGATACGGGATATGGTTTATTTGCTTCTACAAGATCAACATTTTATTTACTTTTGTGTATAATTCTGCATAAACTGTCTTTTTTTTTTTGTATGTATTTGTCTTTAAATGTTTTACAACATTAGTTTTGTGCCACTCAAGTTAGATAGAATAAAAAGAAACTACATTATCCTCAACTCCTGCATGATAAAATTGAGAGAAAAGTGATGACAATTTCAGATGATTTTAAAACTAAACAAGTAAAAACTTGATAGTAACAAACATAATTAGACACAATGATGTATGGGCTGAAACTACATCATCAAAATGTACTATCAGGTTCGAGATACAAAAATGAAGCAGCTACTACTCAAAAGAATTACTTTTACATAAAATTCGTAACACTATTTCCTAAAAAGCTAAAAGGACAACAAAAGAAAGTGACTGACTTTTTAGAAGAAGAAAAAAAAGGTTATGTAAAGTTGCTTTTCTTCTCTCTTCTTTTTTTTAATGACATCAGAATAAATTTTATGTGTAGAACAGTATTTCCCAACACGGGGCACACGCCCCACAGGGACGCAATTCAAAAATGGACTCCACTGTACATAATTAATGCAATATATATATAATTAATATAACGTACATAATTAATGTAAGATATATATATATAATTTTGTATTTAATGTGCTTTGAGGATCATAAATAATTGTGGGGAGGCATGGATCTTTTGCTACAATAAAAAGTAAGCGGCTTGAAAAGGTTAAACTAATTGGTGTAGAGTGTTGTTTCACATGTTATGTATTGTTATATTTAGGTTACAAATAATGTAATAAAATAACCAACTTAAAAAATATCCAATCTATTGATATGTTTATATCTCTATAATATTTTTGACACACTTATTCAATTTTGTCATGGTTTCAATCTTGTACCTGAAAGATAATTAAAGTTCTACTGTATTTGGAATGAAATGTATAATAAAATTGTACACAATCATCACCATTCTTTATTTTAGCATAGTATTTTTTAATTAACTTCCAGTTATTTTTAATTATCTGTTATAATAAAATGATTAACAATGCAAATTTTAATTATTCATTATTTTATTCGGATATATTGAATATATTTATATTTAAATTGTGTTGAAACAAAAGATAAATCAATTTAAGATAACTGATGCAAGGGATTACTATCGGAACCAGGGCTTAGTGGTCTTCTTGGCCAGGAATGGAATTTTAAGAGAGTATTAACAGCTTTTTTAACTTTATCTATTTGGATCATCACAGGGTTGATAAATGTTTGCAACCATTCATCAATTGTATATTTATCGTACACTGCAGGCATAGTATTTTGCATATATGTATATAGGAGAGTTACATTCGTTGATAGAGCTTCAAGATTTTGAGTACCCAATTCAACATGAGCAGGGCTTGAAAAAAACATTTGCATATTATATTCATTAAGCCATCCAATAAAATGATTATTAGATAACATTTTATCTAACATGTATTTCAAATGAGCTAATCGTTGGGCACCTTTAAATATGTCACTCCCAGGGAAACTGCACAGAGTTTCTTCAGTGGTGTAATCAATTGCAAGAGTTAATCGCCAGTCACAACGCAAAAAATCTCTAACTTTTTCTAAAAGTTTATCATCCACTTGCTGATCCTTCAGAAAAAGTAAATTTAGAGCAAGAGATGGAATGGATACAGGTAAAAGTTCACATAGTACAGCAAAATGATCATATCGCTGCCACCCTGTAATGATAAATCCTTTAAAAGGAATTTCTTGCTGATATCTTGAAAGTGCATGAAGCCATGAAACATGATTTTCAAGATGATAAGACATATTTGTAAGATATTGGTTGGGACCTGTAGCACCTTTAAATGCGCTTGCAACCCAAACACCAGAAAAATACTTTCCATAGATTTCCCAAACATCAGGAGGTATTTTCATCTCCACTGATGGTCCATACTGCCATGCTACAAGATCTACATACTTCCATATTTCAGATTTCTTAATAGTCTCTTCAGAAACAGTTCTAAACATATCATCCCACATAAGAGGTTGAATATGGTATTTCTCTTTTACATACATAGCGATGCTTTTTACATGAGAAATGAAAAGATCTTCTTTACCAATATAATGCTGGCGCATTTTCTGTTGGCATAGGTTACATTCGCCAATATAATAAACTTCATCTGAGCCAATGTGCAGCCACCTTATGTCAGGGTGCATAGAAACCACTTGATCAATAATTTGTTTGATCAATATTTGTGAAGCGTTATTTGTTGGACAGATAACTTGTGGATAGCCAGGAACTTCCCGCAAATCTTGATATTCTTTAAGTTTTAAAACAAATTCCATATGACCAAATGTTTGCACTAGTGGCATAACTTCCAAGTTATGTGATTTTGCAAGATGTAAAATTTCAAATAAATCATTTTTTTTGTAAGCATTATGTGCTGAAAGTAATTCTAATGGTCCATCGAAAGGAAACATATCTTCGTATTCAATAAGAATACCATTTGCTCCAAGACTCTTAAGCAATGGAAACAAATTTCTATAGTAACTCACTATAGGTGGAGCTCCTTTCAAATCCAAATGAACAAATTTCTTGTCAATTAATACTATTTCATCAGGTTTTGGTACGTGCAAACCTTTGCTAACTCTTTCATTCACAGAAATACCAGGATGATCATTGTATACATCTTTGTCTTCAAAACTTTGTTCATTCTTAACATATTTTAATGCACTTTCTCTTTCCTTCCAATTTTTACGTATATTAGCATGTACTTCTTTTTCTTTCAAACGTTGCCTTTCTAAGTGTGCAGCTGGCTGAGTAACAGATAACAAAGCATTGATGTTAATTAAAGAACTAATTTTTGGGGATGGAAGTTTTTTTTCATCATTTGTTTTTAAACTGTATTTAGCATGAGATTCAGACTCTTGCTCTTCTGTAGTTAAAGTTTTGTATAATACTAGGAATACTAATCCAGAACCAGCAATAAGCAGAAAATAAACTCTTAGTTTGGGATGCATTTTTTCGATTGAAAACATGTTTTGCTAGCTGCATAGATACACCCTAACAGAAAAAAAAAAAAAAAATTAATACAAAACCTTCATAATACACACAGTGAAACTAATTAAAACCAACTTTCATCTTTAATTTACAGTTAATTTTCCATAAATGGAAAATAAAACTGATATATATGTATTCATGTGTGATTCAAAATATATGTTATGGTGATAGAAATATTCAACTTCTAAATGGAAAAGTGCTCAAATAGTATAATAATGTTGGATATGTCATTTATTTTACAAGGGATTGTATATGAATAGAAATATGAAATTTAACTTTCCATATGGGCACTTTACTAAGAAACTTCCAGTTGGAAAAATAAAAAAAAAAATAGCTGAAAACCACTAAAAAAAATCGTTAAAATATCATACAAAAATTACAATTCAACGAATGTATAAAATTGAAAGAACTGTGACCTGTCTTTTTTGTATTTCTTGACTTTTCCTTGACCTCTGTGACTTCCATGACCTGGTAGATATCCTCTTACAGATCCCCTTTGTTATAAAGACAAGATTAAAACACCTTTTTAAACCGTGAAATAAATAGGTTGTAAAATTTTCCTTTGATGACAATGAATTCTTGCATAACAGGTTAGTGTCCTGAAAAATATTAAAATATTTTTCAGGACACTAACCTGTTCTCGTTTTCTGTATGAATCTATATTATTTTTGTTAGGGAGGCACGTTTCCCTCTGCTTACCATGTCCATGGTTAACATTGCGATGTTAGACTAATGATGTATTGTAGTGTTTCATCTAGGAAAAAAATTAGGGCAGGACGCATGGCCTAGCAAAAGACCATTTTTTTGGTGCTCTAAATACACAGATACTCATGATGAATGTCCACGGATGCGTCAACTTTACTGTTACCAATTCCTTTAAACAACGTCTTAATTTGTTTAGTTCCTATAGTTGCTTTCTTTAAATTGCTTAGTTTTTGTTTGAAGGTAACCATTTTTTGGAGGATTTTTTTTTTTTTTTTGTTCCGAGTTAAGTATATGTGAAAGGCGAGCGGAAGGTGTGCGTGATTATTGCAATCTAATGTCAATGTTGCCAGATGGCAAGATTAAAAAATCTCAACTTCATACAAAATAATAATTAAATTAATATAACTAGTTAAACAATAATAGTAATTCAATTTATTCAAATATCCTATACTATATGACAAGTAAGCTTCATAAAATAGGGATGTAAAACATGCTTAGTTTAGAGCTTAAAGACAAACAAATTGATTTTAACAAAAATTTGATCTCAAAAATAGGTGGAACCGCTAACGTTTGTCGGAGTAGTCCGTGGTTGAAAGTCTGCAAACCTGGCAACAGTGCTTTGTTTACAAATATTCGTCAGCAATTTCATTTTGCCAAAACCATCAGTGTTATTACGGAAATGAAATGCTGGAGTACAAAATTTTTATAAATCAACAAATTTCGTCACGCGTTTTGGATTCTAACGTGGGAATTTGAATTATCATCGGGGACGGATGATGTGTTATTTTCTGAGGGCTAGATGGGACATATGGGCACAAGGGCGGACAAGTTGAAAGGTGGGGTCCTAATAGGTACAGAGGGCATTGCGCCCTTCTATTTCGCTTTAGATGAAACACTCTGTATCGCGATGTCAAAAATGTAACATCGCCCAGGCCTACTCAGTGGTATATGGTCCATAGAAGCAATGTAAGCATTGCTTGCCTAATATCAATTTAAAACACATTTCTATTTTTTCCTTAATTATAAAAGTTCAGCAAAATTTGTGTTTGTGTAACTGAAATTTTATCCACGGTCACAAGCTAATCTTCATAATATTTTTGCCGTTAGATGGCACCACACTCTGAGGGCAAGACTTATGACGTCAAATCAGAAGCAATTCGAGTTTGCTTTCCATTGAGAGATATTAACTGCGGATCTCTATGGACACAGCTCCCTGAGAATTTCATTATCATCATATTTTTATTTCCTATATAATCATGTTGTCTGCTTGAAATCTGTGATTTTGTCAAATTAAACATCAGTGAAATTTATAAATACTGATTATTTTAACTTTTTAAGCCACATGAGCACAAAATTTTAATTTGAGAAGCAATTTCATAATTGCGTACACTAGCAATAATGCTGTTATCTAGTAGCATCAATTCGAAACTTCGTTGCATTTTGTACAGTTTAAGAACAAGACTTTTGGTCAACAAAAACTGGAGATAAAACAAAAATAAATGTATTGCTTGCCTAAAGCAAAATATTACCGCATGATACTGGTCGTACTGTAGTTTCATATTCATGATAATCTTGTATTTGGATAACAAAATAATTCAGTTAATAAAACACTACATTTTTAATATCATTACTATAAGTTGCTCTACATAATCAGATATGCACAATTAGCATATTTGCTGTTTCGTAAGAACACATACTATAAGCATGTATATATTACACACACTTTCTTCCTGATAAAATTTTGAATCTGGTACAATGCTTCCCAAACAGTCATTGTATTTTTCAGTAATCAAAGAGATCATCTATTTTGTGATTATTATTTCAAATAAATTTAAATCATGTAACATAGTGATATTACACAGTATAAACAAAATAAAAATTACCTTGTTATTGCCCTATTAGGATATATAATTGAGAAGTAAACAGAAAACTAAAAGAGGGGTCCTGTTGTTCCTTGAATCCATAATGTGCTGATAGTTTTCTACAAAATTTTAAGAAACAGTGAAATAGAAAGCAAAAATGGTAATTTACTAAGCACAATCATGATAGCCTTAAAAATCTGACACACACACACGTTACTTACACAAAGAATTACACAGAAGAATTGCTTACCAAAGCATTAGCATCAAAGTATGGTTAGAAACAACATGCAATATATACACAGAAAGGTAAAATTGAACTGCCTAACCTATCAGTTAAAGAAAAAAAAAATCTATAAAATGTATACATAATTTAGAATGAGTATCAAGTTTTCCAGTTTCCTAAAATAACATTTAAGCTTTAAACTCTTTGGTTAATTTTAGGAAGTGGTGAGAAATTGAGGTTAAGCAATGCTTATTATTTTATAGCAACCATTTACGGCAATGCTTTCTTTCATTTTAGCAAGTACAGTGTGCAAAAAAAAGTATAAGGACAACATATACTTGAATGAAGATATACTTTATTTTCATTTTATCAAAATGAACTTTTTGATATTTATGAGCTATAATATCACATTTTACAATAACATCTACAAAACATAAAACAACAAATATGAAACTTACAAAAGTTGACCTCATAAAAATTATCACGAAAGAAATATAGAAAAAGTATAAGGACATATTCTAAATTACATATGATTTCTCTTAATAATCAAGAAAACAATCTTTGTTTTCAATTACTTGAATAAGCTGGGAAGTCATCGATGCTGAAAATTCTTTTAAAGTGTCTATGGTAATGTTATTCCAAGCTTGTTCGATAGCTAATACAAGATCCGGTTTACACTGATATTGTGTGCCATTTTTATAAACTTCTCAGGCTAGAAGGCCCCATAAATTTTCTATAGGATTCATATCTGGACTCCTCGCCAGCCAATCAAGTAAATTTACTGAATTGGCTTCAAACAAGAGTTTTGCACTCTTAGAAACGCGTATGGCAGCGTTATCCTGTTGGAAAAAATAGTCACCTGGAGTCATTAGTGGGGCCTCAGGTAACAAATTTTCACCGAACATATCAACATATTTGTCAGAGTTCATTTTGTAGTTGATAAAGACTATTGGAGTGGTTCCGTTTGCTGCAAAAGCGCCCCAAATCATTACTATGTCCCCACCGTATTGACGTTTGGAAAAAACTTCTTTGGTTTTACGCAGATTATACCAAAAATAGGGACAACCGTCTGGCCCATCAAGGTTGAATTTCTTTTGTCTGAAAAGGTTACATCATTCCATTTTGGACCGATAGAAATGTTTTTTTTTTTGCAAAGTCCAGTCTTCTTTCCTTACGTTGCTTTGTACAAGGCGAACGTAACATTAACTTTCCATACCAAATATTCGGATGTTTATTCAAAACATTTTGAACTGTTCGTGTGGAACATGGTAAATCCAAATTTCTTCGAACTTCATTTGTAGTTTCTTTTTTCTCGCAAGCTTTTCTTACAACTATTCTTTTCTGTCGATGCATTAGAATTTCTGGTCTTCCTGTTAGTTTATTCATTCCATACATTTCAAATTCTTTTAGAAAATTATAAACTACACTTTTAGATCTTTTAATTTTTTTGATATTTCATGGCCATGTCCCTGCCTCACCCCTTTGCCAAGTTTGATAGTTTTGGTATCTTTATGTAACCGAAATTTTGCACTTGCATTTTTATACACACGTTTCACCATGTCAATGTACACATCCTCAATGTCTGTTGATCTTAAAGAGTTGATGACTGCTGATGTTTTAATAGAGTCAAAGGCCTTCTCATAGTCAATAAATGCAACACACAATGGAAGTTCATATTCATGTGTTCTTTCAATTAATTCTCTTAATACTTGAATATGGTCCACTGTACTGAATCCACTTCGAAATCCAGCTTGTTCTCTTGGTTGAGCTGCATCTAATTTTTTCTGCAGGCGATGTGTTAGCACTTTTGTGAAGATTTTATAAATAGCAGGTAACAAGCTAATTGGTCGGTAATTTTTCAAATCCTCTTTATCACCTTTTTTATGCAAAAGAATTACTGTTGCAGAATCCCATTGGTTTGGTATGTTACCGCTGTTAAGACATTTGGTAAAGAATTTTGCAAGTATGTCTTCTACATATTCTCCAGCTTCTTTTAGGATATCTAATGTAATACCATCATCGCCAGGGGCTCTTCCTTTCTTCATACTTTTTATTGCAAATGAAACTTCTTCTTTTAAGATTTTAGGAGCTGTTCCTTCGACTATTTCAGTGTCTTCGTTTAATCCACTGTTACTTTCATATAGTTTTTTGTAGAATTCTTCAACTCTTCTAAGTATTTCTTCCCTATTTCTTGTTACGGTGCCATCCTCTCCTTTTAATGCAATGATGTGTTTCTTCCCAACAGATAAACTTCCTTTAACAACCCTAAGGCTCTTGTTATTTTCAATGGCCTTCCTTACTAACTCACAGTTGAATTTTCTTATGTCTTCTTTCATGCTTTTGCGCAGAGTTTTACAAAGTTCTATGTACTCAATCCTGGAACTGGTATTTCGATTGTCCACCTTCATATCTCTTCGCCTTTTCATGAGCTGTTTCGTCTTCTCAGATAATTTGCTATTGTGCTTTTTACAGGTTACACCACCAATTTCCCCAGCAGTTTCAACTATTGTCTTAACAATGTTTTCATTTGCTTCTGAGATATCACTTTCATCAATAAGTCCTTCCAGTGCAGAAAAGCGATTTTTTAATTCCAACTTGAATGCCTCGGTATTTTCTTTTAATTTCTTTAAATCCACCCTCTTACTTACTTGTTTCCTAATGAGCTTCTGTCGTTCTAATTTAGTATTTAAGTGCACTTTACATCTCACCATTCGATGATCACTTCCAGTATTAAATCTGTTCAGTACACTGCAATCTTCAATAATTGATTTCTTGTTTGCCAGGATATAGTCAATTTCGCTGGTTCCTCCCTCAATAGCAGAAAATTTTCTGCCAGTCTGCAATACTGATTTTGGTATTTGAAAATAATCTGCAGCCATAGATGCCCATACGAGTACTTCTAGGGAGGGGAGAGGGGGTGGCTGAGAAACATTAAGAGTACTTCTGGAGGAGAAGCTGGGAAAAATTATTACCTCCTCCTCAAAGCTGTCGAGAATTTTAGTGAATGTACAAGATACCAAAACGCTACAAAAATAATTGATATTGCTTGACAATTAGTAATGAGCTAAAAAGTACTTTATTTTAAAATGTGACTAATTTGTTTTTAAAGTGCATAGCAGAATCACGCAAATCAAATTTTTGAATGACTAGGTGGGGCCTCGAGCCTCCCATGTCTGCAGCATAATTCAACTTTTTTTTTTAAGTTTGCATAAAAAAACATAGGCACCTTATGCTTTCACTTTGACAAAAAGTTTAGTTTTTCATAAACGTGGAAATTTGAAAAAATATAATAAATATTAAAACTAAAATATTTAATATTGTATTTTAATTTTTTTTAATTTCATATTATTTTAACAAAATAATCATATATTGTTTTTCGTAAAATTAAACATTTCAAAATAGCCAAGACTAAACTTTCACCACAGTTGAATAATAAAACTGTAGCTTTTATTACTGCAACACTTAATTTTTATTGAAAAAAAAATGACAAATAAGATTTTACTTTCTTAATTAAACGTTGAATGCCATTAAAATTATTACACTTTTCCCAAAAAAATAAATAAATGTGCTTTATTCAAATTTCTTTTAATTAAAATATAACAAAGGAAGGGCCCGAGCTGGACGACGCCAATTTTAATGGGAGTGGTCTCATTTGAAAGCTCTCAAAAAATTGTTAGACATATATTGGAGCGTTTTTCAGCATACGCCTTAATATAGATGTCAGGGGCCAAAGAAGGGCAAAATTTGGGGCATTTTCAAAGATTTCAAACGGCTTTATCTCGGTTAAAATTTAGAGCTAAAAATTAAGTTTTGATGCATTATATGTATCTTTCAAATATATCGAATACATGCTTCAGGATTTTTTGGATAAAACATTATTGAATCTAATTTTTCAATTCTGAACATCGCCTCTATTATTGATATCCATTAAAAGACTTATTAGCAATTCGGCGAAATCATTGGCGATATTTCCAGAAAGATGTTGAAACCGGCTTGCTCTTAGCATTATCTCATCTGAACCTGTAAGAGTAGAGTTACATTTTACGGAAAACTCAGTGACTAACATTTGCATTTTTTCTGCATATTCTTGCAGTAAAATTTAACATGTATTACTTGATCAAAATAAAAAATTATCCGATTTTTTTTTATATTTTTGAGAAATCTGTTTTTGTTTTTGTAAGTAACAAATATTCACTTTCGCTAACGTTCTTTGCAACTAAAGTCATAATAATTGTCAAGACGTTATAATTTCCTACACAAGTTTTCTGTAACTTAATATCAATCTGAATAAAACGTATAAACGTAGTTCATATCGTTCAAACACACATATACATTACTCATATACAACATGCTCATCCTATAATATAACAACATAAAAAAAATGAAAATTATTTTTGGAGAACAATGCAATCTTTCTTGTACTATTCCAAAAAAACCCCGAGCGATACATGATGAAGAAAGTAGTACACTCTAACGCAGTGACGCACCCACGGGGGGGGGAGGAGCGATGGTGCCCAGAATCTAAGGGCCAGGGCTTGGGCTGACCAAACGGAAAAATTATTTTGATTTTGCTCTTGAAAAGAAAAATGTGCAGAATACAACTGCCTTACTAAATTAATATAACAGTTGAAACAAATTTTCGGAGAATTTTTCGGTGTTAACCCCCCCCCACACACACCTTTGAAAAAATTCTGTGTGCCACTGCCCTCCTCCCTCCCTCCCTCTTCGGAGAATTCTGAGTGGTCCGCTGTTCTGATGCAAGGTAGTTTTTGGGGTATTACGAATGCAAGTTATTGAACGAAGATTTTACTCTTCGTATGAAAAGACATTAAATGATTATAAACAATAAATTCACGATATTTCCCATGAGCAGTAAGATCTTCGATCATTAATTTGTATCCTTAATGTGTGAATTTACATTTCAACCTCCTTTTATATGTTTCATGCATATTCAATAATACAAACGCAAACAGCCAGCTTTCTAGAAAGATCGCCATTGATTTCACCAAACTGCCAAGAAGTCTTTCGATAAATAGCAGTAATAGAGGCGATATCCAAAATTACAAAATAACATTTAATAATGTTTTATCCGAAAAATCCTGAAACAAGTATTCAATATATTTGAAAGAT
>QLNU02015360.1:228599133-228617871 GCA_006491805.2 Dysdera silvatica
TTAATTTTTTCAAAATTAAGAGATGTGATCAACGTAACATTTTTTCAACCTCATAAAATGGTACCTTAATTATTAAAGCTATTTCTCTGACACTTACAGTTCTAGAATCCTATATTTATGTATTTTAAACCTTAAAATGTCAGGTTTGATATAGTATATGTAATAGGAATTTATATCCTCATACACAATCAGTTAAAAACAGTTTTAAATTACAACTGATACGATCAATGTAACATGCAAGAATACAAATAAAAGATGTACATAATATTGGATACTTTATTAATGGTTTACTTTTTTACATTTTTTGTACAATATAGTTACTTTATCTCTTTCACCCTTACCTATATGAAATGGTAGATTTCAACTTAACTGAACAGGACCACTTAAAATGAACTTAACTTCAACTACCTAGGTATCATCGTGATTTAGCCACTTAAACCCTTTAGGGGTCTTTTGCAAAAGTTTCATTTTACAAATATTTAATGTTTCATCATATAAGACAACACAGCCTAAATCCCACTTGTCATCATAGTATATACTATAATATTTTTCTAGTTCAATTGATAAATCATTCGTTATATTTTCTGGTGAATCAACAACTACCTCAGATATCTCATTTATTTCATTATAAATCAAGGCAAGCCTCATGTAGATAACGAAAGCAGAAGGGGGAAATATCCCGAAATATATGCCGCAAAATCTCGGCGAAATTCACACACTATTTTTTAAAATATCGTAACGAAATTTTTCTGAACTTTTAATAAAATGCTGCGAGTAAAAAGTTATTCAAAATATGGTAAAACTGCGAGTTCACATAAAAATTTAAAAACTTTCGATGCTTCGCAAAACGGCCATTCCTTACTACAAATATCGCGATACACTTGCAGGTAAATTGTCTGCCCCCTTTTTTTCCCACAGCTGTTCCACAATCATGGCTGCGTTTCATTTCGTTGTTTTAATCCAAATTTGAAGCAAGTTTCACATACAAAGCTGGACGTAAAAAATAAGAGAAACAAGTATACGAGCCGGAAACGTCGCGTCCAAACGTAAAGGCGCGAGCCATCTAGAAAGTGCGTTGTTGTTTTTACCAAAAAACCATAAAAAATGTGGATTTTTGTGAGGCTAATAGAAAATTGTACGTGAGGGCCTTGAATGAGGTTTTCCTTAGTTTTCTTGGTGTCGACCGTAATACAGTAAGGTGGAGTTAAAATCCGTACAAACTACGGAAAATCCGTAAAAGTTGGCATCTCTGGACGTGGAAACGCAGAAATGCGACAGAAAAAGCTATTTTCTCCTGTCGCCTGAGGCTAGTGTTTTCTAGTCAAGTAAATATTATGGAATGGAAACAGTGGTAGGAATTTTTCACAGTCCATGCACATGCGCAGAAGGCGGAACTGGTACTGTCTCTAGACGCTAGTAGCAAATAACCAGTTCATAAATCGTCGTGTGATGTGGGTGCTATTGGCGAGATTTAGGGCCAACGACTTGGAGAAGAGAAAAAATACTACACAGTATAACCAATAATGATGTAAGCTAGAAAAATGGCCCACTTTGTGAAATAAATAAGTGATTTTGGCGCAAAAATGGAAAAATTTGCACTTTTGTTATCAGTTTGTAGTAACATTTTCGTTTTGGTGCAAAAACGTACAAATTCATTCTTTTGTAACAGTTTGTAGCAGCATTTGTGATTTGGCGCAGGTGTGTGATCCCTGAACAATCCCTAAGTGCCCTGTGCTCCATAAGCCCTTTGCCTTACTCCGGTTGCCCCTTCATCCTAGTACAGGCCTGCATGTATGACAGGCTTCATGAATTATAGCGGTCTTTTTATAAACAGTCCATTAAAACAGCAACTCGTTTCAATTGTTCCACTGCATCTTTAGCCTATCTATATAAATTACATTTATAAGAGTGGCTAAGTCTTTACATGCTGTCTTCATGTTCCTTAACCATTTTTTGATACTCTGCCCTATTGCACAGAAAAGTTTCAATGCAAGTCAGTTATCTCTTCCACCTTGTATCACCTGGAAACTGGGGCTTCAATGAATTAGGAGTTGCGTTAAATAATGCACTAGGTATATTGTGGTGATTCAAGAAAAACTATTGAATCTGCACATGTTGTTTAGTACTGAAACTGATGTTATGTCCTAGTAGCAGGGCTAGAAATTAGGAATGGAAAGTTAGGCGTCAATGGCACCTAACAATTTTTCCTTAGTTGCCAAAGTGATTTTCTTGGATGCAATTTCAAAATTATTCATTTTGTTTGCATAGCATTATGTTATGTATGTTCACACACATAGCACAATAACTTGGAATGATGACATATGACAGGCATATTACGAATTGTGAGGAAAACATTTATTAAAAATTTACTTTTTAAAATGTTGTCACTCCTTATACGTCCACACTATACGTTGATAACCCCCACCACCACCACCCAAAAAATTAGATTAATATTCTCAGAAAACGTAGAGAGTGTTTACAAGGAATTTTATGCTAAAACGAACAAATACAATTTCATCGATCCAGCTCCTTGAGTGGGAGGACGGAAAGTCGCAGAGTATGTGGAGGTGAGGGGATTATGATTACCTTCTGTACATTATGTTAAGATTGTGTAGTTGCGAATTAATTTATAAGACAACAAAATTTTTATTACCAATTTCTATTTTGTGGGAGAAGGGAGTCTATTTCACAAAAATTTTCAGAATTTAAAATTTAGGAAAAAAAAAACCAAGGAGATACGCTTTCAAGGGGAGGGCAGATCGACAGAATTTTATGGACCAAGATAGTGCTTTAAAAAACGAATTCGCTGCCTTTTAAAATTTTATGCCCTGGACACTTGCCCACACATAAATCCCCCCCCCCAAAAAAAAATAAAAAAAAATGTAGGGGGAGGGTGCTTATTAGGAATTTTCTGCTAGAACAAATAAGAATTTCGTAAATCTTCAAATATGACTGTGACAAAAAATCACGGAATACCGGGAGTGGGGTCTGAAATTACCTTATATGCATTATTATAAAAACAATATTTTTATGAATAAATTTATTTTATATTATGATAAAAATGTTTCCGATTATTTGTGAGGGGGGAATGAACGCTTTTCCAGTGAAAGTGAATCGACAGAATTCAATAATAGACTGCAATTTAAAAAAACTCTGCCATCTTTTGAAATTTTGCCCCCCTAAAATTTAGTGCCTTGGACATATGTCTAACATGCCTATTTATAAATTCGGATTCAACCGCACATGATCACAATTTTAAATATTATGCACACATGGACACTTTGCCAAAGAAGTTTTACTACTGATTTCGTTTTGTGTAGTCTTCGTGATCGAAAATTGATAGCAAAGTTTAAAATCGGAACTGAGCGTAAAACTAAGGAATATCGCTAAACATAAACTATTCCTAAAGCAACTTCCTTATAGGCCCAAAAGGCTACGTTAAGATGCTAGTGGAACGCTAGGTGAGGAAATCGAGGTATCATAGTGTGCCAGAGCCCACTAGATTGCAGACTGTGGGTTTCTCCCTAACGAGAGCAACAACGATTTTTATCTTGCAATGTGCATCAGTGATACTGGCATAGGGAAATATAAAGCACTGAGCAATCGAAATTTACGTCATATAAATAATAAAAATTGAAAAAGTTAGGCACCAAAAATGACTGGGTCTAAAATCTTTGTCATCAAAACGAAATATATAATTTCAAAATATGACTAACGACTGCTAATTTCGAGCCATGCCTAGTAGGCGTAAATAATGAGCACTGCATCTATACATCACCAAGCTGTTATCTTCCTTGCATAGAAGTTCCTTTGTTCCCTACATAACTGTCATTATCAGTGACCACAACCATTACATCACAATTATATTCTTTCTTTGCTTTTGCAACAGCAGACTGCAGAACATCTCTATGACATGGTGCATATTTTTTATGTATGCACCTGCAGCCAAAAATAAGACTTCCCCTCAATATGAATACAAGTTGCAATAATAGAATCGTTGTGTATGTTACTTCGCCCATTTTCGACCATGGTGACTCGATTGCCTTCGATGTGTCCTGGTTCTGTTTGTAACTTCTGCAGACACTATATCCAAAAGTTACCCTCCTAATGCTTTACAATTTCATGGATTATATCCTGAGCACAGAGCTAAAACCAATTCTTTGAAGGTATGATGTTCTACCGCAGTAAAAGCAATATTATTTACATACAAAAATTTAGGAACAAGTAATTTATAAACTGAATATTTTTTTCACCGCCAGCTTGGAGTTTACTTTTTTTCCTTCTTATTGAAAACACAACTTTATTACATACTTGCTACAAAGCAACCTAATGGTAAGTTTAAAAAAAAAAGTTTTAGTCTATTATTTTAATTTTATTTTCTTTTTAATCTGAATAATTTCAAAAATATACTGAAAATAGAAAATTCCATTGTTAAAACACCTAAAAATATCATAAGAAGATATTTTTCGTATTTAGATAGTTTTAGGTTTTAGACACTTTCGTATAGTTTTGGATGGTAAAAACCAGTTTCAGACATGTGTCCTGTCCAAAACTAGTTTCGGACGTCCAAAACACAACCCTGATTATATGTATAAATTTTTAAATCCTATAAAACATGAATTCCTATATCAATAGGAAAGCAAAAACATTTCTTCATTTTAGAACAAAAAAATAATTGATTCACCCCACGATTCTGCAGTGCAGCTGTTTGTTCTGTGACATGCATCGCACTTTTTACTACATTCTGCTTTGGGGCGCAGAGCCATCTTTGCTTGAATTATTAACATTTCGTCTAGTGCTATAGTGTTCCACCAAACAGCGCCTTCTGAAAGTTTTTCATTACTACATAAATACTATTTTCTTTACATGCTAATACAACAATAAAACTTCAAACTACTGAAGTTAGGGCAAGAGGATCACTTTGCATCTCAACTTTGACATTTATTCGGTTCTGTTTTACTATGTGAACTTAAACTACCATAAAAAAAAACAACATTATTATGTTTTCTTACTATGCATTTATTTAATGTATTTCCATGTAATTGTGTACGCAGTATAATAAGTGTCTATTTTGTAGATTTCACTACTACATGCATTACACTATTTTATTGTATATGAACTACAATAAGTGTTTATTTTGTATACTTTATCGTGTATGTACTATAATAAGAGTTATTTTTGTATATTTAATACCATTAGATGTGCTATGTAATTAGTCATTCCTAATTTCTTTTTGGTATTTGCAATTAATTATAAACTATTCATAATTTTTTTTTTAAATCTTTGGGCCTTGTGTATCTCGTTTTTTACATCTAGCATATCTGCTTTTTACATGTATTTTGAGACATACGTGCAGAAAAAGTACCAAGCATGTAGTCAAGGAAAGGCCCCTGATGACAGTTCTAAGGTTGCATGTTTTTATTACACTGTATATTTTTGAGTGTATATTAATTAGTAGTAGAACCACACTCTCCTGCAATTTAAAAGTTTGCAGTAGTAAAAAAAAAAATTGCCTCTGTATATGTAGCTGTCATAACGTCGATAAAAAGAAAGCAGGATGTATTTACCCAACAGAATGCAACCCCCCTTCCACAACGGTCATATTCTGACTTTAGCAAACTTGATGCCACAACATCAGCAAGTCTTTTTCAAAACATTTAGAAAAATTTGCCACTCATAAAACATCAATCCATGACGATGTCATCAGAGAATGATCACCTGAGAAGGAAGTTAGCGAGCCTTTAGCAACCAGGATACATCTGGAGTTAGGCCAATATGTTTTACACCATATATAATAACAAAGCTGCCCTTTTCTTTAACAAATTATTTTGGTACAAGGTACACACCTCACCGGGGTCACCAAACCTTTTTTTGCTCTTTTAATATAATTTGAAATCCAACAGATTGTAAATTTTTTATACCATTTTGAAACTGAGTATTAAAGCTGTTTGCACATTTAAGTCCCAAAAATATAAACTTTCTGGGATAAGACTAACAGCTTAGGTCTGAATCATGATAGATTCGCACATTATCAGGCTCTTATAAGTTAGTAATTGAAACTAGCCCATTAAGACCAAAGGTTGCAATTGAATTCACTTACTGAAATACAGAAAATTTGAAAGGTGAACAAAAAAGAAACCAGAAAGCACCAACAAAATAAATATAAAAAATCAACATGACAGTACAAAACACATTACCCACTTCTCTCTCTGTCCTCTTGAAATCGTTGTAAACTGCACTAGATGGGGTTGTGACGTGACACACTACGACATCATATACGACTGTATGATACAGTGAGAAGCAGTATGATACGCCATTTGCTGTTTACTTCACGTTTCTACTCGTCGTGTTTTGTTTGTTACAACGAAAATGTATGAGCATCTGAATGTTTTATTTTTTTATAGATTACGTATGAAAGATAAGAAAAGGGTGATTGAGTGGGCCATGAAAGAGGGGTTAATTAAATCTCAGTGTCCAAAGTGAAAGAAGCAGATAAAAATATGTGCATACACATTTTTAAATTTTTTAGGGTTGGGGAGGGGGAGGGGAAGGGGAGGAGTATCGCTTTTTTGGAGGATAGGGAGAAGGGGGAGGACTGAGGAAGTATAAGTGCTGGAAGTGCAAGAGGAGGATAAAAATGTGTGTGTACTCATTTTTTTACTTGTTTAGGGTTGAGGGGGGAAGAGGAGGAGGAAAAGAGAAAGGGAAGAGGATTATCTTTTATTTAGGGTAGGGGGAAGGGGAGGATTGGGGAAATGTGAGTGTCCAAAGTGCAAGAAGCAGATAAAAATGTGTGCGTACTCTTTTTTTTTACTTATTTAGGGTTGGGGGAAGAGGAGGAGGAAAAGGGGAGGATTATAATTTTTATATTTAGGGTAGGGGGGAAGCAAGGATTGAGGAAAAGTGCAAAAATGCCATAAGCAACATGGCGGCTAGTCACTCTGCACTGATTGCCAGTTTTGGAAACATTGGCGAGAATTGTGTGAGCAACGTGTCATGCACTAGCACCAAAATCAAGCGAGAATTGTGTGGGTGACGTGTCGTGTACTAGCGCCAAAATCAATCAAGAAAATTGGTTCTTAAACTACCATGAAATTAGGGTGATACTACAGATACTGTCCCACAAGATCAATTTTCCCCTAGAAACATGAAGGAAAGTCGCTGTAAGCGGGGTTTTGACATCAGCGATTTTAACATGCGTGATGTCACACAGGGTGGAGCATCATACAGTGTTTTTCTGTGGCGGTGGTAAGACTTATGGAAGTATTGAAGTGATTGGGAAGACGTCGGAACATTTCAATATGGATTTTTTTGTTCAATTGCGGTTGAAAGGGAAGAGGAATGTTGTTGGATTGGTTTGTGGGAGAAGGTTTATTTGGTTTGGAGTAGAAGGACCCGATTTGCAAGGTGCGCTAGGCCTAACGTGGATGACTGTGTAGTTAAAGAGGCGAAGTTATCCGACAGATAAAAGGAATAAAAGTTAGTATGCCGTTTTTATTTTGTTCGCTGCACTGAGAAAAAGGAGCAGGGGGAGGGGAATGGATGGAGGAAAAGAGAGGAAAGCCAACAGCGGGAAAGGTTAAGAGGTGAAGGGGGTGGAGGTTGGGAGTGGAAAGGGAACAGGAGAAAGGGATTAGAGGGTTAGGGGGGAGTAGGCAGAGACGGCCAAAAAAACAGGGGTTGGGAGGGGGAGGATAAAGAATATGAGGTTAGAGGGGTATGGGTGAAGGAGTTAAAGAGAGCAAAAAGAGCGGTAGGAGTGAAGAAGAGGGAGAGGGTAGGGGTGAAGGCTGGGTGTAGGATGGAGGAAGGAAAGGGGCGGAGCCTGTATTGAGACGTAAGCAACATGGCGGCAAGCCAAGACAAAGTTGCCAAGTGTATTGGAAACACTTCTCACTAAAAACGAAATGGAACAGTATCTGTACTAGCGCCGAAATTAGTCCTGAATAGGGGAAAGGTACACAAAAATGTTTCATACAGGTTAGCTAATGTGGATGAATTTTTTCTCTCCCTTTTCATATTTTAATAATAATCTACATATAAACTGATAAATTAACATCATGTTCTGTTTGTTCTCATTCAAATCAAATGCGATTTATTTATTACTTCATCATTTAAAATGCTCTAAAAATAAATCAACAACAATAGAAACAACAGTAGCTGTCCCCAGGTTGTAGACTCTTAGGTAAAAAAAAATATTGATTTCCATGTGTGTAAATCAATGAATACAAATATTGCAAAGAAATATTTTTAGCATATTTATATGAAATAATGTGCATAAAAGGTAAATAACTTACTAACGTGACTTCACAAATTTAATCCCATATCAAGAAATTCAAAATAACTTGTAGATTTCCATCCAAAACAACGTAAGTAAAGGATTTATTACTGCAGAGAATGCTGCCAGATTTTAATGAAATATATTATATTGACAATCAAAAATATTCAATTGGAAAATCCTATAATATACAATTTAAAATCCTAAATGTGTGTTTTTATATTGTTCTTTGTATCGTTTAAAAATCATCAATTTGATTATTACGTTTCATTATTGTTATTGTACGCTAGTTTATTTATGACAGTTGGCTACATTTGTGTGTGTGTGTGTGTTTATATTGGAAAAATTGGCCGAACAAGCGGCACTGTATTTCCAGAAGAGGATACAGTCACGCTAATAATAATCCGTACAAAGTAATAAAATCAATTGAGCTAGCTTTTTCCGTATAATATAGGCCCAAAAAAATAAACAAATGCCTGCATGGGAGGATTTAATGTTTTGCTACATCTAGGCTATTCCAGCCGGCTACTTTTGCCGCCTACCCCAGTGGTAGGAACTACGTCAAAAACTATAATGTTGAAAACCAAACTCGTAAATTGACTATATGGGCTTTCTTTTTGGTATATCAAATTCGGTTTTATTGACGTAAATTTTTATTTTAGAAAAAAAAATGAAACCCTGTCGAATGAAAGGCATAGATTTTTTTTCTCGACATCATAAGGTATTGATTTTTTATATCAGACACAAAATTTTGCCGCCCTGAGAAATACAGTACTGCTTAAGCAAGATTTCGGTTCTCTAATTGGTTGGTACAAGTTTTTGAAATAAGACCGCAATGTGTCGGGTTTTTTATTTTTTTATTTATTTATTTATTTAAAAAATATTTGTGGAGGCTGAGTTTGGTTTAATTTATTTTATATCTTGGATCCAAGTATTGCAGCAAGCGATTGTTAGTGGCACAGTAAGGATCATTCTGCGCCAATTAAGGTGACATGTATAGAAGGTGGTATCGTATCGCCTGTCACGCCGTAAAGATGCTTACGTAACAGGCCTAAAACATTAACAGCAAAAGGAGGAGGAGGAGGAATTGTGCAAGGGTTTCATCGAGAAGGGTGATTAACAGCAAAAGAAACTAGCGGGAGGAAGCGGAAAGACCAATGAGGCAAAGTACAACCCGTTGTCAGCGATGTGGAACTTGTAGGATACCTTTAGCAACACCTGTTGTGCTGATAGTTCGAATGGACCGGTCTACTGCCTGAAGAATCTCTGGAACAGTTCTGAAGCGAATGCCACGAAATGGTTCCTTCATCGTAGGAATCAAGTCATAGTTACAAGGACTGAAGTCCTGGGAGTCTTTGTGACTATGACTTGATTCCAAAGAAGGAGGAACCACTTTGTGGAATTCTACAACAAGGTATTCTACAACTTCCACATCGCTGGCAACGGGTTGTGCACTATGCAGGTGACTACATTGAGGGACAGTAAAACTTGGTAACATGTATCTATTTTGTATCAATTGTAAATAAATAGTTGCCACTATTAAAGTTCCAACCCTCGTATTTTCAAATTTTGGATGTATCTTTCTCTCTATACGATAATTTTCGTTTCATAAGGGCTAATTAGACAGGGGTCTATTGCTCACATACAAAGATTGCAGAACTCCATCACTAACTTTACCTGTTTCATACTTGCTAACTTGTAAAGTTTTTCACAGAATTGATCCAATACCACCCAAATTCCAGATTTTCATTAAACATTTAGGCGGTATTGATTGATCGCAAACTATGATTTATTTATGTTTTCAGAAATAAAAAGAAAGCTCAAGAACGATTTAATGAACGCATTTTTCTTCGATATTTATAACATGTTTCAATTTTTATTGCTACTATTCTTCTCGCAGCATCAACATAGCGAACACATTTGGATTCAAACCATGCGGTTCGTAATGGGACATTGGCGAACAACTTGAACTTCGTAAGAGTATTGATCATAGAGGGGAACTGTGTACGAAATAATTGTTAGAGTATTCCTTTGAAGCAGAACTGATCGATACAATACTTTACTCCCAAACCCAGATTTGGGGTGCGAAATACGTTAAATACAGCAGTGTTCACCACTATTTCATCATACTATATATAGTGAAACCCCACTAAGGCGGCCACCATCGGTTTTTTTAGGTGTGTATAATGAGCGTGAAATGAGTGAAAAATGAGTATTGTGAACTGAACAACAGGAAAAACCCCACCGAACACGGAATACCCGAAAATACCTAGCTCTTCAACGGTGTAAAAAGGGGAGCCATGAACAACGCGAAACCCCGATAAGGACTAAAAGCGATTACACAAAGTACAAGGTGATGCAATAGAGTCACCTATGATAAAATCGTAAAAAAGGTACACGATCAGGACAGTATCAATACAGTAGTGGGCTCACTGAAGAACAGCAATAGAAGGCGACAACGATTTGAGGCAGCATTATACGCAAAAAGTATATTTGATAAGAAGGTAAACAAAAACGTGTTTTGCGTTCACGGAAAAATGTTGCTGAATCTTCAATTGGGTGACCAGAAAGAACCACAAACGAAAAAGGGGCACACAAAAATTGCACATAGAAAAATCTCACGGTCATGAATACTCACAAGAAAAAAGCCTACATAGAAAAAAGCGCACATGAAAAAAAAAAAAAACAGCTCACACAGAAAAATACGCACATGGAAAAATACGCACAATGAAAAAAGCGCCCACACAAAAATGAACTAACCAAATAATCACTATGGAAATATTTATGATTGTTATATTATAGAAACCTATTACTTTACACTCTTTATTGCGGACAGACAAACAGACAAAACAAAAATAAGAGCGTTCATTTTTTCACTTCATTTTTCAGTGTGAGCTTTTTTTCTTGTGCGTATTTTTAAGTGTGCGCTTTTTCTATGTGTACTTTTTCCATCTTCGCATTTTTCCGTATGCGCTTTTTTTTTTGTGTGCGCATTTTTCCGAGTGCTCTTTTTCCTGTGTGGGTTTTTTCCCATGTGCATTTTTCGGTGTGCGCTTTCCATTTAGCAAGAGTTTTATGTATTTTGTGTAATCTGACGTAAGTACAGATTTCTTATGAAATTCCCTAAAAGTTTTCTCTAAAATCCTAATGTACTCCACAGCCAATAAATTACTACAGGCCCGCTCACGTGAGCCCAACGCCATAGAAAACCTGTCCCCAAATTTTATCAGTGGCGATTCTCTCACGCAGTTTTTCTCCGACAGATGGCGCCTGCTACCTGGGTTAATATTCTCAATTTAACAGACTATAAATGCCAATTAATAGCCCAGTTTCTGATTACATACAGAAATATATTGCTTTTTGCTCAAAAAGTTATCGTATTTTATTTTCCAACGACGTTGATGTTACCGTGATATGACAAACTTTCGTAACAAGTTTTTAAACTAAAATTTAAATCTTACATACCTTTTTCTACTCTTTTATTTACACTGAAGACGGTTTATTGGATGAAATGATTTCTCAGGCATGATTAATAACTGATAATGAATTGATAGTTTACACTGAAAGCTAAATTGCAAAATGCATATAAAAGCAGACTTTATTTTAATGGTTAATAAAATAGAATTATATAGAATTTAAATCAACTAATTAATAATTTAATTATTTTTATTATAATTAATTATAAAATAAAGAATTAATTAGAAGGCTTGACACCTGTTTGGAAAGACTTTAATGGAATGTTAATGAAATTAACACATGAATTTACAATAAACTGATGATATAACTACACAATGTATAATACATAATTTCTAATAACTTTTGACACAAGTCAGATTTTTAATACACTGCATGATAAAAATAAAGTATCAGGTATTCATGAATAGCAATTCTTTCCAAAATAATTTTACTTGAAAATACAAACTACATAATAAAGCAGCATGTCACCGAAAAACAAAATACAGAATAAACACTTACTGTGTCCTTAATACTGCAGATATAAATAGGCTAAATTTTATGAAATTGGGTTGAACGAAAAAATAAACTATTAGTAAAAGAAAATGTTTTTTTTATACACATTATTTATTTCCATGTCTCAAAAATGCACAATAATAAGAAAACTTATATACAGTTTACATTCTCTGGAATCTTTATTGATATATCCCTAATAAAATGTAAAGAGGGCACAATAACGCTATTTCAAAAATGTAGAACTGCTCATCAAAATAAAATAATTTTCACTCTAATACATAGTACGTAATAAAACAGCATGTCACACGAAAACATTCAAGTAGAAAAAAACGTGTAGAAGGAAACACTCGCCAAAACTTCGTTTTGGCGCCTGTAACGTATAGTAAAATAGCGCCATTATTTTCATTACATGTTATAACTTAAAAGGATTAAATGTAGATTAATAAGTATTTTTTAAATTACTGACTCTAAAAAGAAGGACTATGTTTGCTAGGATTGAAAACTGCCCATACTCCTAATAGAGGTGTTGATGAAATATTTTGAATTATAAAATAAAGGAAATTTTAAAAATAAATTTGTGCAATTCACAGACGTATCTCGCTCATATGGTGCCCGGTGTGAACCCGAAATTTGACGCCCCCCCATAATTTATCAGACATTGATTATTTGATATTTGATTTTGATTGACATTGATTATTTGATTGATTGAAAATGAAAGCTAAACGAAATTCTACAGTAACACAAACTGGAATGGGACCCAAAATTTTTAAGTACTCAAGGAATGGTTGTCTCTATTTATGATCTTAATGTTGGCATTACCTTCAAGATTATAATAAAATTAGTAGATTTTGAAACATATGTTTCCAAAGAACAAAAGCTCCAAGAAATAATATTTCGTCAATTACGTTCAACCAACATATATTTTTCAAATAGATGAAAACATTAAATGTGCATATATAGCTTTGATGTTGGATGAACCTAAAACAATTAATGCACCTTAGCTTGGCTACTACAGAATAAAATTATAAAGGGAAACAAATTACCTTTAAGTGTGATAGTTGTAATTCGAAGGTTTTCTTTACTTCGAAACTGGTGGAATGACATATTACTTTTTCCCTGATTGTGATTTAGGAAATGAAGCACAACAATATGCCATTGTTAACACGACAAAATACCATGTAAAAATTACGGAAAACTCTGAAACGTTTTAAACTTCTTCAGTGAACTGTAAACACATGAAAACACATGGCATGTTTACCCATGTCATTTGGCGTCCCCTATGATCAACCCTAGTATTTACTCCAACAGAAAGTGGGGACACGCTTAAAATTCACGTGAGCGGGCCTGTAGTAATCTAGTTGACTGTGTGTGCACTGAATGATATGATCCAAAGTATTTGGCAACACTGCTATGTAGAAAGGTGTTAAGGTTTTGGTTTTCGGACGTTAGGAAGAGTTGTACTTTATTCTTGAGTTGCTATGGTAGAGAATGTGATGTAATTATACTTTGTGATCATGCCTTTAGGAAAAACCTTTCGCGTGTATCATCGTTTAAGTAATGATCCCAATGTGCCGTACTGTGTGTTACTCGAGCAGCGAGGCAAAACCGATTCATTACTGATTGATAATGGTTCAATATCCTTGTTAGGTAAGTTCTTAACCTAATTCTGAGGCATTTATTTGTTGAATATTTTATTGAAATGGTGTGAATTAATATTTTTTTTATTATATAAATGTTGGACTGTCAAAGTTCTATTTAATTTAAACCTACGTTTCTTAATTTGTTAATTTAATCTATCGGTATTAGGTAAAGATGTCAAGAATGGGGACAGAAACTGGGGGAAAAAAAAAATACCGGCGAAAGTGCATTAGTGCTGGCTGTCTTGAGTACTTTTCAGTGGTGTTCAATCAACAAGGGAAAAAGTATTATATATAGATGGGCAAAAGATCTAAAATGCATGTTTTTTGTGATTTTTAATATTCTGCAGCTTTGTCCAAAGTTCGCGGTGAAATTTTTGTAGGCATTTTAAAAATGAAACAGGCCATCTAAAGGTTGATTGTCTTTGTATGTTTGTTGTTACATAAACTCAGTGAAAATCCATCAATAAAGCATACTGAAGTGAAAAGTAAATTAGAGGATCATCTTGCGATGGATAGCTGTTTCATTGGTACATACAGGTCACATGATACCTATGATCATTCTTTATATGAGAACCTTCTCTTCCCTTCTCACCCAAAAAAAGTTTCATCCACCTCTACCTTCCTTTAAAAAAAAAATAAAATACCAGTACTTACCTTTTAATTTGCAAAAACCACTTACAAACAAAAATACACTTATATCAATTTCTTTCGCTTCCTCAAAACACCGACTGAAATAATTTGCTGACTTGTACTTTTGACACTCTACTCCCATGCAATTAACCTCTCTCACATCACACAGTCAGTCACACTTCACTGACTTTCCTTACGGAAACCGTAAAAAAAAAAGCTTGTTTCAAACGTTCAGACATTTCCGCTGCAACACACATACAACATGGCAGCAAAGAACGTAAAGACAGCACAAAATGGCATAGTGTGCTACTCCTAGCCGACTCCTAGTGACGTCGCACTAACACACGTGACACTGCAATTTAGCGGAATTTCCAGCGAATTCAAGGGGATAGAGTGAGTTTTGGGTAATGTAATCTGTACTGTCCCCACTTTTTCAAATTTAAATTCAACTTTTTGTTATAATTTAAAATCATTTTAATGACCTTTTTATTGTTTTTGATTAAAATAATAACCACAGAGCTGTCGAGTACTGGCGTGACCTCCCCTAACCCCTTCTTAATTTCAATACAACTTTGTTTTTTTTTCCTAATTTAAATTCAATTTCGTTTTCCTTTAATTTAAATTTTTCATTTTTTTCTGTAATTTAAGTTCAATATCGTGTTTCTTCTCTTCTTTAAATTCAGCTTTGTATGACTTTTCTGAACTCACCGTCGTAACGAATGCATATTCCCATCACGATTCCACCATTTTTAAAAAGTAATTTTTCTTAATCCCCAAATATTTTGAAACTGTAATAACAGGAGAAAATTAGCCACCAGTTTAAAATACTTATTAAAACATAACATTTGTTTTTGAGTTAGCCCACCTTTAATTTTGTTTATCTTCTGTTCGAAGATGGAAATTTTTTTTCACAGCTTCCAAAAATGCAGGGTATAGTTTTGTTACATCGTCTTCATTATGATGCCACCTCCACATACTACTTTGTAGTTAAAAAAAGAAAAGACTTTCCCAAACGATTATAAAAATGAAATAGCGAGAAAAAGGTAGGAAAAAAACCAATCATTTTTGTATTTGAAAAAAAAAAGCTCTAATATTAAAAAAAGTTGGTGAAAATCAGGATTAGGATAGGAGAAAATGTAGATAAGGAAATACTTGCCAAAACGGAAGCCCGTACCATATTGTAAAAGAGCATCCTTTTTTGAAATGTCGCCATTACTGCTGGGAACGCATATTACGATTTCGTAATTTTAGAAAAACATCCTTTTTAGTTAGTGAAGAAATGTTTTGATGATGTTGTAACTGGAAAATAAAAAATATTTGGGCGCTAGTTAACAATACAGTAACAGCTTCCGTTTTGACGATTTTTTTTGTTTACGTGCATTTTTTTCTTACTTTGATTTGGTTTTCTCCTATTTTTTTTTAATACTGTTTTTTCTTTCTCTAATTCCATAGTTTCAGTTAAAAAAAAGTAACCACAGATTTGCCAAGCTCTGGTGAGGCCCCATCCCACCCATTGATGGACCGCAAAACACATTCTGTGTCATAACAGTGATGCCCCACGACCTTTGTGAAAGTACTATGCCTAAAAAAGTCCTGAGAACTACATTTCAGTATGGCAGATGTTGCTGATTCTGTCAATCCTCCTCGTTTGCATAATTTACAAGGGTTCGGCAGTTAAACAAAAATAAAAAAATACGAAAAAAATATTTCAGGGTTAACGGAGTGTCCATATCGCAAATAACAAAATTGGGATGGTTGAATGTGAGCAAATCAGAGCATTAATTATTCAGAAAAAATAATAAACATTTATGCTTCTTGATTGTTTAATGGCTAGTTCCATGGTGAAACCAGCTTGGCTGTAAAAAATACGAAATGCAATATTGGAATAAAAATTACACCAGAAAAGTTCTTTTTATATAAGAATTATGTTTTTTATTGATGAAAGATTGTTTTGTAATGGTTGTTGCCCAATTTATCCTGCTTATTGCATTTTTTCAACGTTTTTCTGTACCAAAAATAAATTGCCTTTTCAAAATGGCAGAACTGCAGTATTGTTGCCGTATTTGGCATAATCGTTATGGCATTGCTGTAATTGGCAGAGTTGCGCAGAAGTTAATGGACGTACCGTATTCTGTACTAGTCTTCCTTTTTTTTTTTTTTTAAATGTGGGAATTTTTTCCCCTCTCGTCATCCACATGTTTTTGTATTTATTGGTTTTTGGCTGAGATGGCCTCAATGGATAACATTCAAGAAGCCTGACACTACAGAGGTCTTGAATCAATGGTTATTGAAAAATGGTAGGATGTTGAATGTTTAAAAAAACAAACACAAATTTAGTGTGGAAGCAAGGAAAATACCCCAAGGGTTATGAATTGAAAAGTAGAGCTGATAACTGTTCCATTGGTACATGTGGGTTATATGGTACCTGCAGATATTTTTAATACAAGATCTTGGCACATCCTTTTCCTTATTTTCTTATAATATTCAGAATGAAATTCTTGAATTTATGAATTAAAAAGTTTAAATTTACTGATACATGTAAAAAAAAAAAGATAAAAAAAAAGTTTTAAGCTCTTGCTTTTTGAGTTTTTATGACTATCTATATGCATTTGAAATGTAAGATCTTTGTGAATTGTTTTACTGCTTTTCTTATGATGAAAACGACATATTTATTGATAATACAATATAAACTGAAATTTGATATATATAATAAAAAGTTTAAATTAACTGTAGACAAAGAAAAACCCTTTAAAATTCAAATTGGGACCTTATCTGTACATCACATCCAGTTGAATTGTTGATGCAGGGCGCTTGAAGAATAGACTGTGCCAGTCGTGACATCACTTTATGAATTGTAGCACCATTTCATGAAAATTTACCAAACTTTTCAAACAACCCTCGTATCATATTTGAAAATGAAAAAGTTTAATTTTTTAACCTTCAATACTGTGAGTGAACAAATCAAACTTAGAAGTGCTTTTACCCCCCCCCTAATGACAATGACGAGATATCTTGTCCACGGCTAACTGGTCCAATTCTGCCGTTGATGAGTTATCTCGTCTTTCAAATTCTAGCTAAATAAAGAAACCAGAGTTACAGACGTGTCAAAAACCCTCCTAGATCATATTTATTCCAACATCACCGACTATCCATTTCAGGCAGGCATAATTCAAACGGGAATCTCAGATCATTTTCCGGTATTTATTAAAATATCGAATTTACTACCAAGATGCACTATTGATCGTAAAACCCCGAGAATTTCCTACAACCTAGAAAAAGTTTCCTCACTACTCAACAATGCAAACTGGCTTGACGCGATGTACAACAGTTTCGATCCCAACGAGGCTTACAATATTCTCACAGAAGGGGTAACTGGGGCTTTAAAAAATTCCGAATATTTAACTAATAAGTCTTATAAACGCACTCCAAGAAAGCCTTGGATCACAGGAGGTATCCCGAAATCCATCATCAATAGGGATCGGCTTCATGCTAAATACAGGAACAGTCCTTTTGACCCCCTTTTAAAATCAAAATATATTTCTTATCGTAATTTGTTAACTACAATCCTGAGAGTAGCCAAAAGGAACTACTTTGATGCGAAGTTTAAAATCTCACTCGGAGACAACAAATCTACGTGGAAAACAATTTACGAGGCCCTAAACCGCAAAAAATCAAATAATCTCCTCCCCACCAAAATCAATGCCTTTGGCACTGAGCTCCACACAACTAATACAATAGCCAACGGCTTCAACGAACTTTTTGCAAACGATCCCCCTCCCAACAGTAGTCCCACTCCCCCGCACCGCTCAGAAGTTTTTGAACCCCTCCCCGCCGCCGGGTCTTCTTTCTTCCTTAAACCATTGAGCAGAAACGAGGTCAAGCGTTCTATTAATGCTCTTAGTTCCAAGTCCACAGGTCTCGATAATATCCCGCCGCATATTGTTAAAGCCAACCCAGATTTCTTTGCAAATGCTATTGCGCATTTAATCAATATCAGCTTCAATAAGGGTATTTTCCCCTCGAAGCTTAAGATGGCTAAAATTATTCCTATATTTAAAAAAGGCGACCCATCTGACATTCAGAATTATCGTCCAATTTCTATCCTTCCAGTTATTAGCAAAATTTTTGAAAAGGCTTTACACAGTACACTTGAATCATATTTCGAAAGCAAAAACTTACTTTACAAACATCAATTCGGGTTTCGAAAACACAAGTCAACAA
>QLNU02015360.1:228641359-228689736 GCA_006491805.2 Dysdera silvatica
TTACCAAATTGGTCACTAAATCAACTCTTTTGGAGAGAAAAAAAAAAAAGACTAACCCCTGCATTGGCGATAGTAAATGTTGTAGACCAAAATACATGTCTTGTGTCACCTCAATAAGATTTGCCGACCGCGCCTTCTTAGAACCATGAAAAAAATGCTTAAAAATATCTTCCATTTCTGAATACTGCTGTTATTCAGTTTAGTACCTGTGCAGGTGAATATAAGGGTGATGATAGTGCTTTGCGACTTACAAATTTTGGGAGTTGCTGAATTATATAATGTGATTTGTTTTAAACTTTCTTTTTATCTAGGTTGGGTCACACAAAGTTAAAATTTCAAGAGGAAGTGAGGCATCAGCTCCTTCATTTGATAGGTATGGCTCATTAAGTTTATGTATATTTGTGTGTTTATATAGTGTTTCCCCTAGACTAAAAAAAGGGCAGGGTGCTTATACATAAAGAGGGCACTGTAGCTGAACGAAAGGGGTATTATTAAATGTGAATGGGGCAATTTTTCAACGAACAGGGGTTTAGTTGTTCTTTTCGTTGGGATCACAGCCTAGGGCATTGAATTCAGCTCTTTGTAATACATATTTAATAAACTAGTTGCAAATTATTCAAAACAACTAAAATTGATTCTGTTCAACAAGATTATATGCATAGTCTACCTAGATTCTAGCAGCAAAATCAGTGGTTAAAATAAAATCAAAATGTAGGTCACATTACATGTATAAGTACTCCTACACACATTCCAATTTTCGTTTCCTGATCAGAAAGCCGCCAGTGAATATGGAATAAATTCAACATGTAACATCTTGCTGACGAATATCTAAACGAGTTTGATATTTCTGTCTGAAAGCTTATAGGAATACTCGTATATCTGATGTGGCCTTTATATACATATGAACTCTCAATATCGATGTAAACGTTATAAATCAACTTTTAATTGAAAATGTTGTTAGTTGTATTACTTTCCTTTACCATAATACCACATAGATAAAACAGATTACAAATATTTAATAGAATAGCCTTCTATTATTTTTTTACTTAGCCAGTATTTAACTGCTTTATTTATACAGACAGTGCCATTGCATTTAATGGACAGTAAATTATCTACACTTTCCAGCTTTAGCTTATTTCTGTGGCTTGTTAAAATAAGCTTCACTCAGGAAAAAATCCTTTCAACTTCGGCAGTTAATTCAGGTAAAGTATTAGTAATGGAAAGTAATTTTTGAAGGTTAGGAAATTTTTCTCCTGTGGTTTGCTTTAAGCCTGCAAGTAATTTAATATGGTGGGGGACAGTCAGTGGCTTTTGCGCATTTTCATCTGTGACAAAACAAAGATTTTAATTCATCCCACTCTTCTAGTAAGTCATCCTCATCCATCTTATAAAACTCTGCCTCTTCTTTCATTTCTGTTATACCATAAAATATGCTTTCATCTGCATAGTTTGATAAATCTAAGATAGCACTGTTACTATTAGCAAGTTATCCAGCCTTTGCAAAATGTTTACTTGAAGCATATCAATAAAAAGTTTTGCATTTAGCTCAAAATTGTTTTCTCCTTCAGTTACTATAGTTCCAATTTCTCTTGCCTGTTGTTCAATGTTTCGACAGTGAGCCCTTCCTGGTTTTCTTTTCAATCTCTCTAACACTATTACAGTTGATGTCACCCGACTTTCAACTGTGGCTGAAACAGCTCTTCTTTCAAAGATCAAAGTTAGATTTGAGATTACTGCCAAAACATCAAACACAAAATGAACCATATAAAAAAAAAATTCGCACTTTTTATGATTTTCAGCAAACCTTCTACAGTTGGCCCTGAAACACCTGGTAGAACTCTCGACTGTTTAACTGCAGTAGCATTTTCCAAGTCTAATAGTATACTTTTCATATTCACTCTCATGGAATTTAGAGCATTCTTGTGTGACACTTAGGCCTGGGCGATGTATCGATACATCGTGCACAACCGGTGTGAAGCTGACATCGTCACACTGGTTTCGTAATTTTCAAATCGGCGATACATCGTGATTTCACTGTGTTAGAGCGCCGTGTATTGCTGGTGTTAGACCGCTGATTCCGATGTTTCTTGTGCTCATGTGCAGTTTTACGATATCATCTTATAGCTGGCCTCGGACGATTTCACTCTGTGAAAAACCATGCATGCGCACAAAGAAACATCGGAACCGGCGGCGTGACATCGTCAAACCATACACGTTTAGAAACTCGCATTGCATCTTCCAAAATGGTGCACTGCGCATGCCCATGGACTTTAGATACTTCTGTACGTTTCCTTAGGAGATGATATAAGAATTGAGGAAACGTTGTATTTCGACAAATTAGAAACTCGAAATGCACCGATCAAGCTGTATCGGGAAAGGGGCCTCTATCCTTTTTTTAGACTGCTATTGAGGCTAGGATTACGATATTACGTAGTCAGAGATTGTGAGGGCACTTGAAATGCTGCATGTTAGATCCGTTTCTGGTGGCCGGAGCCCCCATCCTTTATCTAGACTATTATCGAGGTTACAATTACGATATTATATAATCAGAGATTGTACGTGAGGGCACTTGCAATGCCGCATGTCAGGGCTGCTTCGGGTGACGGCAGAGCCCCCATCCCATTTCTTTACGACATACGATCAGAGATTGTACATGAAGACACTTGCAATGTTGCATTTCAGGGCCGTGTAGAGTGAGGGCCAGAGCCCCCCCATCCTTTTTCTAGACTGCTATTGGAGCTATGACTATGATATTCTATATTCAGAGTGTATGTGAGGGCACTTGAAATGTCGCATGTCAGGGCCATGTAGAGTGGGGGCCGGAGCCCCCATCTTCCTGATTATAATTTCGTAGATGTAAGTATCCATCAACATGGAGTTTTCAAAATTATTGAGGAGGACGTGTTAAGCACATATTATGAACATTTATACTTTGCAATATATATATATTTGAAACTGTAATTTATTTCAAATCATTGAAGGGCTGGGGTCCCACAGGCCCATATAACCCTACGCCTATGTAAATATCTACTGTGCATTTATAACAACATGCAGTATCTGGAGAGAAGCCATTGCAAGGGTTACTAGGAACTCAGCAGCAGGGAAGCCAATCCCAGTATGTTATCACCCAAACTGCTGGTGGTGGTACCGTAATACTGGATCTAACCGAAGATTATTAAAAATTCCAAGTAATAAAATATTTTATATGTTTAAAAAAAAAATATTGTTACATGGAAGTGCAGGGCAAAGAAACGGATATTTGACTGTGGGTGCACTTTTTTTTCTATTTTTCTGCATTAACAATATTTTATGAATGTTAAAATAACATGAATGCTTAATAGTTTTCAGGACACCAACCTGTTCTCATTTTTCTGTATGAATCTATGTTAGTTTTGTTAGGGAGGCATTCATCCCTCTGCTTACCGCGTCCATAGTTAACATCGTGATGTATCGCGATGTTAGACTGACGATATATCACAATGTCAAAAACGTAGCATCGTCCAGGCCTAGTGACAGTCACCTAGTATATGTTGCCTTCTTAATGTTTGTTCCTTTATCACTCGATAAAATGTTTTGAATTTCCCTTAGACTTGATGTTCTGACAGTACTGTTTTTGTAATATTTACATAAGCCTGTTAAAGTTGCATCAATTTTTGCATAACAGTCAATAGACTTGAGTGTCCTTGGTTGCAAGGGCAAGTCTATGACTGTGGCAATGTATTGATATAATTTTATCATTTTTCCCTTTTAGCTTACTAGCAACTCCATCTTTATGTCCAATAATCACATGCCCCATCACTGCCAAAGCCACTAATTTTTTCAATGACACCACATGTTTCAATCTCCATTTCTAAAGCAGAAAACATATCTGCTTTGCCGTCTAATATTTCAACATCTTTAATAAAAGAAATTTTTGTCTTGCCATCTTTCATATACTTTGCTGCTATTGCTAAATGTATTCTGTTACATCACTTGCCTCATCAATTAAAACCAAATAGCAAAGACTTAATTGCTGTCTGCCAATATTTCATCATTTTGGACTGTTGCCATAGCTGTAATAAATTCCTATCTTATTCTGTGACTTGTATATGAGCCATTATTTGCTTTTTTTAATGGAGATAGAACTGGTGACTGTAGCTCAAATAATACAGAAATCTATAAAAGGCTTGAATATTGTTGCATGTGGGAAGTTGTATTCGATTAGAAAATTTAAGCACTTCATCGCTGCTTGGATGGCTTGAAAGGTTTTGGATTTTTTTCTTTGCAGACTCTTCAGCCCTGGCTTTGATGTTCATCTGCACAGTTTTAGCTTCTATAGCTTTAATGTGCATCTCGCTCACTGAATGACTTTAGTTTATCCAGTCTCACAGTTACGAAGCCCGTCTTTATCCATGGTGAATTTGTGTATACACGTATACTTGAAAGGTGCTTTGAACACAACTGACAGAAGATAAATTCTTTTTCTTCAATTACAGCACATTTTAACCAAGGATTTCACTGTTCACTTACTTTGAAACTTTACACTGCATTTAGAGTTTTCACTACTCTTACCACTGATGTATGTGGATTCACAATATTCTCAGAAGTAACTGGAATTTCCTTTTCAGTTGCTTCGTCTAGAACCATATTATTTACATCAGCAATTTTTTCACTCAATGGTTTATTTCTTGCTTCGAAACTGTTGAAGTTTCTTTCAAGCTGATCCTTGGCAGCAGTAAAACATCCATCCATTTGCATTATACTTGCAGAAGAATGCTTAGAAACTTTATCGTTTGCATTGATTTCAGAGATCTTGCAGCATGTTTTTTGACTGCTTCTAGCAGTCAAAAGTACACACATGACAAAACGGTACACAATCACATGACAAAACAGCTTCCATTGGAAGGCACTATTTTTAACTTTCATAGATCAATTTGAGGTCGCTTTAAGTGGAGAGCTAATCAAATGAAGGTTGCTGAAAGCGTTCCATTACAATTATCATCAAAAATAAATACTAGCAAGAAATAATTATATCAGTAACCTTTTGTCCTCACCCTCCCACCAAGTTTCAGTGTTTCTTTCAGAACTTTTTGGGCTGATGGGGGTGTAAACAGAACCTTAGAAAGGGCAAATTTTCCGTTCGCCATATATAATTATAACAATTTTTAATTTCTCCGGAGCAGCGATTAGTAGCTTCTGAGAGGTATGCCTCAAAGAAATACTGCCCAGCTTCCTTGTCCTTCCGATTAATCTACTTCCTTTGTCAGCTTTCTAAGCTTTATGGATACTGTAATATTATTTTCAACTTTGATCAATTTTTTAAAGGAAACACATCCTTTTTAAAGTTAGGAAGTTGAAAAAAAGAAGGAAAAATGCCTATTGCTACATTTTTTTTTCTTACTGCATTGCAAGACTTCTGTTTCTTACAGAACATGGAAGCAATCATGTACAAGAATAAACAAAAATAAGAATTTACTAAAAAAAAACCATCATTTGAAAAAAAAAAGTAGCTTATTTAACCGCTAATGAAAGAAAATCTAAATTTTAAAGAACTAAACTTAACCTTGTATTTTGACTTTTAAAAGATCGTTCATTTTTCTACATTTAGCATTGGCCAATTTGTTTTGCTGTTCATGAATTTGTAATTTTCTCTTAAAACTTGGCATATTGGATAATGAGTTACGTTACCTCCAAATTAACTCTTATTAGAACAGCTAATACTCGCATGCGTAACGCAAGAATAGCATAGAGCCGTATGAAAAACAACAATTTCTTCTCACATATTCAGCAGAAGGCAGAGGTTTTATCAACTTGTTCATCAACAAAGAGATGGGGACGAAGGAGAAAGGGGTCAGTAGATGTTTCTTCCACATGAAGAGTCTGGGAAGATATAAAGGACAGGGCACTGTGCCCTTCAAATGCCTAGGGGAAATGCTGTTATAGTATCAGTTGATGTCAATTTCAATGAAGAAATCTATATGGTACAATGACTCAACTTTTAAAAAAGAAAATGAATTTTTGGAAACCTGGTGGGTCAGTCAAGTGCTCTAACCATTAAGCTGCAGGTGGCCTGTCATTCCTCTTTCTGCAAGTGTATTTAAGCATTGCAGAATGAACAGGTTATTCTCAGAAAATGGGCTGTTCTGTGACTGCAATCTAATTATTAGCAGAGAGCATTTTTTTTAATAAGCAATAGTCAGAAAACATACAGTGTCTTACAAGGTTTTAGAAATAATTTTATTTCTTCTTTTTATTTTATTTCTTTTTTATGAAAATAAAATCATTTCTAAAACCTTGTAAGTCATGTTTTCCGACTATTGCTTGTTCAAAAAACTGATCTCTGCTCATTATATTAATTTTAAAGCACATTTAAAAATTGAATTATAACAATCTGTATTTACATTTAGTATCTATCGTATACTGCCAATAATATGTACACTATATATACATTGTAATCACTAAAACATATTCATTTATTTTGCAAACAATTAATTGTAATTTTTTCCATTTACATATTTTTGAAAATATTTATTTCTTATAAAAATTAAATGGTAGCCTCATCGTTGTGGGTGGCGCCCCCTCTGTTTCTTGGCAACTAATCTTTTTAGACCCAGTCCTGCCACTGATTCTGATATATTGTATTTAGTCTTGGGAATGTGTTCTGCATGCACTTGGTTGTGAAAGTGGTTCCATGAAATTCCACTAGATGGAAAGGTGATGTATAGTGCCATGTTGCTTTTCTTAGTGGTGGATTTTGTCGTAGTAAAAGCAGATGTGAAAATTGAACAGCAAGTGAACATTAAGTTTTGTGTAAAGTTAGAAAAGACAGTTTCTGAAGCATGGAACCTTCTCCAGCAGGCCTACAGTGACCAGACTTGATCAAAAGACTATGTTTGAATGCCAAAGAAGATTTATTAATGATGTCAGGAAAAAACGATTCATTGTTCAAAAGGCCATCCATGATGTAGATCACATCAGGAGCAGGACACGAGAAGACCGTCATGTCACTGTGTGTGTTAATGGAGCAACTTGGTATCAATAGAGAGGCAAATAAGTACTACTGACTCAACTTCAGGGCATCTGTACAATAGTTCTTATTGCATAATAATGCAAAATAACACAACTGCTCTGTCAGCCTAAAAATTTTATGCAAAATACCAAATGATAAGTCTTCCATATCCTCCTGACATGACCCCATGTGATTTCTTTTCATTTCTCCGGCTGGAAGAAAAAAAAAATGAAAAGGAGACTGTATAGTGATTTGGCAATCATTCAGAAGGCTGTGATGGATAAGCTGAGTAGTATCAGAAAAAGATTTTTAAGGCTGATATCGAAGCATTCAGAAATGAAAGCAGCAGTATATCAATTCCGGAGTGGGCTACTTTAGAGGAAACAAGGAACATTAGTTGGTAAGTTTAATGTTTTATTTCTTTTAGTATCAGTCCTGGAAGTTTTATGACAAAGGTAGTATGCAAATAAATCATCCATTTTTAGGTCTGTAACTGATAATTCTCACTGTTCCATTGCAGTTTGACTTTAATTGTCAGATCTGTTATGAACTGTGCCATTTACATTTTCCAAATTACATTACATTTGTTTTACATAAGAATCAGGCTGTGACATTCAGATGCGCTAACGTCACCAATAATATATAATCCCAAGAATAATGCTTACTCAGAGATCTCATAAAGATCGCACTGCTCACTGTAGTCCGGGGTTTGGTTCCCTAGGCCATAAGAGGTTCGGATTCCTCGGAAAACAGTAGGTCCCGGCGCAGCATGACCATTGTAGTCTTTGAGCCGTAAAACCACAAAACAAACAAGCAATGCCAAGAATGTTTCCTGATCATTTACTTTTGCTACTTCTCAATTTGCAAGCTGGTCACTGGTGTTTGTTTAAGATGCCAGTCTACTATGGCACAAGGCCGTTGCACGAACATGTGCCGTAAGTGATACGACTGTCACTTAGCAACCATAATCTGATCAAGAATATAGCATTGATGCTACTGTGTTTTCCTGAAGTTTTATGTTTGCAAGTGCAGGTTGTGTTACCATGGAGTATGGAGTGGTCTGCTTGTATGTTGCCTTCTGAAATGTATTCTATATGGTCAAAGACCATGTCTGATGAATGTGACGCTGTACAGTGCCGGAAAGTAAGAGTAGTTGAGTCCATCCGCTAGTTATTTGTGGTGGCTAACTGTGAAGTTACGGGAACCAGTTCTGTAGTTTATTACCACCTGACTATATCTGAAAAACTTGTGAATGTCTGTTTACTGTGTTAACACCTCAGCCTTGAATAAACTTTGAGTCTATGTGAATGTATTGTCTTTTTGGTAATGTTTGAATTCTAATTCATTTGTTAACATTAATAAATTTGTTGTTGCTCAATGAAGTTTCCCTTATCTTGTGTTAACTTTGTGCCATATAGGCAACTACTAATACCCTGAACAATGTAGCTCTCTTCCATACTTCTTCATTATGGAGTTAGACATTACAGTTCTTTGTCGTTTTCATTGTGAAAATCAACAGAAACATAATAAGACACAACGCTACAGATGCTGAAAACAAAATACAAAAATGTGTATTCTAATTTAGATAGTATAGTTTAACATGAAATTGAGGAAACAGTTTTTATCATTTGTGGGAAAACCTTTTGATGAATTTTATGGGCAGACAAGGCATTGGAACTTCTACATAGAATTTTTGTATGTGACTGATTTATTTTTATATGAATTTTAAACGAGACTTGACATCTGAAGGTTATGAGTGGTTAGGTTAAAACAACTATTGAATTTTAAATGATTACTAAGTAAGTACATAATAGTTTTTTTAAATGTATTTGATTCTTGGTATATTGTGTTTATAAGAAAAATAAATCAAACATGAATATATTAAATATATTACTCAATTTCAACATTAAAAATTTTCAGACATCTAACTCACATAACAGAACGGTATGGGGATCAAGTTTTGATAAATCTTTTGGGATCAAAGAAGGAGAAACAATGCTTAGCCAAATGTTTAAAGTAAGTTTTAAAACTAATAAAAATGACAGCACTGTATAACATACAGGGTTTGTCCCAGAAGTTCCCGGAATGATTTTTTGTAGTTGGCAACGCTGGCTGACGGGGCGGAGAAGTTGGTGGGGGATCTGAGCTTGGAAACGAGACCGGTATCAGTCGCCTGCGGGCAGTTGTTGAGGCAGGGTCACGCTCCGCGCAGAGGTATCTACTGCACCCTCGTCGATCAAAAAATGGACCAGTTTTTGGAGCAGCGTTATGCAATCAAATTTTGTGTGAAACTGGGTAAAAACGGGGCGGAGACACTCGAAATGCTTCGGAAAGCCTACGGTGACGGGGCGATGAAAAAAAGCCAAACTTTCATGTGGCACAAGCGGTTCCGGGAAGGTCGGGAGTCCGTCAACGACGACGACCGCTCTGGACGCCCGTCGACATCACAAACGGACGACTCGGTGCAAAAAGTGCGTCAAGTTTTGGACAATGACCGACGATTAAGTGTTCGGGTGATTGCAGAGGAGTGTGGAATACCCAAAACAATCGTTCATCGCATTTTAACGGAGGATCTTCAAATGAGGAAAGTCTGCTCGAAAATGGTGCCAAAAGTCCTGACGAGTGAGATGAAGGAGCAGCGTTTGTTGAAGTGCCAGGAATTGCATGAACGCTACGAAACGGACCCAGAATTTTTGGACAGAGTGATCACAGGGGACGAGACGTGGATTTTTCAGTACGATCCCGAATCAAAGCGCCAGAGCAGCGAGTGGCACACCAAGGAGTCTCCTCGCCCGAAAAAAGCAAGGATGAGCAAATCGCGAATCAAGGCAATGCTCATTGTGTTTTTTGACAGAAAAGGTGTAGTTCACAGTGAATTCGTGCCACAAGGACAAACAGTCAACAAGGAGTTTTACTGTGAAGTGCTCAAACGGTTGCGCAACAGGGTTCGACGCGTCCGAAACGAAATTCGCGACAATTGGATCTTGCACCATGACAACGCGTCAACCCACACCGCGCTCATTGTCTCCGAGTTGCTGGCCAAAATGGGTGTGGCAACGCTGCCCCAGCCGCCGTACAGCCCCGATCTGGCACCAGCGGATTTCTTTTTGTTCCCAAGGATCAAAAGAACCCTGAAAGGAACTCGGCATGGGACGCTGGAGGCGGTAAAAGCAGCCGCGACGACCTCACTGAAGGAGATTCCCGTTGACGACTTCCAGGGCGCCTTCAATGATTGGGTGAAGCGTTGGCAACGGTGCATCGAAGCAGGGGGAGAATACTTTGAAAAGTTCTGAAAAGATTGTAAACTGATATTGAATAAATGATTTTAAAAAAAATCATTTCGGGAACTTTTGGGACAAACCCTGTATACGTTTGAAAAGTAATAAAACATTACACAATTGGCACAGTTAAAACTTACAAAGATTATATGTTTTTGACAGCATACAGGACATTGGATCCAGGGTTTAAGCTGGCTCAAAACATGCTGTCGCAAAAATGCTAAAATGGGAAAAAAAGTTGTAGCAAAATGCTAAAAAATATTAGTTGCTTTTATTATTTGAAAAAAAAAAGTTTCATTGTTTCAAAGCTTACCAACTTTCTGATTTAGAAAGGGACAGACACTATGTATTTCCTTTCTTTTATTTAACTTGTTTATCCACTACAAACTTCCGTCGATACACACACAATCTGTCTACACACCCTGCCTCTCTATTCCCAGGCTCCTATTCAGAGACAAAACCATTTGTACGCTCCAGACTGCAATTCCATGCACATTAGAGGGCATCTCCTCCTAATTCTCACATTCCACACTTTAACCATACGGCTGTTTAAAAACGTGAAAGGATAGCAACTTTTGGCCATTTCTGCTGCTTAAAAACGTTGGAATTAAACCAGTAATGAAGTAACCACAAATATCCCTAGCAATCTGGGAAATCTTGAAATGACCCTCCACAGAAGAATATCTTAAAATATTTTGACCCCTCCTTCCTAAAATTATTCATTTTCTACCCAGGCCATTCTTTTGAGTGTATTTTTAACCCACAGGGTAAGATGGGGGTGGGGTGACATCCATAGCCGATAGCTGTGGGTTGGCCAAGAAAGAGGCATCCCCCCCCCCACTTCAAGGGGATAGGGTCATTGAATGAAGACAACTGTTTGAGGGGATATCTCTGTGTGTCTGGCATGGTCAACTTGCCCTCCTTCCCCACAACTATAGTTATCTCCTTAAGTAATAAGTAAGGGGATTGGGTGTTCAAACAGGTGCTGTTAAGAATTTTGAAGAGGAAACAAAAAGGAACAAGAAAAGATCGCTGAAGTGCAAAACGGATATTCTGGAATCGAGAAATCCTGTTTTCAGAGAATAAACTGTGGTTAAAAATGCCTGTCGCATTTTCGCGATGGGCAATAATTTTTTCGTCGCATTTTCGAGAAATTCGTCGCATTTTGCGAAAAATGCGACTGCAGCTTAAACTCTGATTAGATCAAAACTTTTTATTTGGTTAAAGCTAAACTAATTTTCATGTCCCTTTCGCTATTGGATGAATTCTTTCGAAGTTTTCCCTTATCTAGCAGAATAAAAAATTCCTTTGTAGTGACATGTTCACTATTTCTAAAATTCATTTGGTTAGTGTTCAGTTCTTAAATATTGAATTGCTCACTTAACTTAACCATTATTTTCTTTAATTTCCATTAGAGGGCATCACAAAGCACAACATACTCTAACTTTCATTCACATCATAAGACAGCTGTACACTTTTAAAAAGTGCTTTTTAAGCTTATTAAATTTGAACGCTGCCAGTTATGTAATGTAATGCTTTATTGTTTCTCAATCAAGTTCTAAGACTATGACTATTATGCAGAAATGACCTTTCCCTTTGTCTTATGTTATTGGTGAAGTTTCTTGTGCTTCTCATATTATTTAAAATTATTCGATTATCTTTGTTTTACTGCTTGCAGTCATACTTATTGTATTATTCTTTCAAGTAGTCATTATTTTTTTTATTTAATTTCCATGCATATATCAACAGGAAATTTTGTAATTTCTTGTCACATATAGTAATTTTTAGCCTTTTGATTTCTTGTATTTGTACCTTTTAAGTTCTTTGACTAATATCCTATAATGATAAACTATAATAACAGTTATTTCAACACTGGTGTTAGGTTTAAAATAGGACGTTTCGGGAGCCAACTGCTCCCTTTATCAAGTGAAGGTAGAATTTTCCCCACTCCCTTTGTCAAGTGAAGACATTCTGCCTTTACTTGACAAAAGGAGCAATTGGCTTTTGAAACATCTTTTAAACCTTATATAGTAAAGTAACTGTTGTTATGCAATCTCCTGGTGAAACTTTGTATTATTTTGTTAGATGAACTATAATCCTCGTACTGCTCACTGCAGTTGGGGGGTTTGGTTCCCTAGGCCTTAAGAGGTTCGGATTCCTCGGAAAATCATAGGTCCAGAGGTTCAAATTCCTCGGAAAACAGTAGGTCCCAGCGCAGTATGACCATTGTAGTCCTTGAGCCATAAAACCACAAAAAACAAACAAGCTATAATCCTAAACATTTGTGTTTTGTGACACAACTTCTATAGTTACATTGCATATGAACTTACAATTTTTTGGACATGCTTTTCCTATAAAATCATGTCGCTCAAAATTTATTTAAAGAGTGCACAAAACATGTTGTGTATGTATTTATATTTTCTTAGAACCATCATAAAGTTTCAAGATATAATAAAAGCATTCAGTATGTGCCATTTGATTATCATGCCATGTGTCGTGGTGGGCGACAAAATCTCAGCATTTTAAAGAGTAAAATTGCCTCTGAACTTGCAAATTTTGGATTTTTTTATACTGATTCAGATGGACCAAAAAGGTAAATTGCCACAACTTTTGTATTAATATTTTTCTGTTGTTGATTAGTTAAAAACAACTTCTACTAATCAGCTTCATTTTTGGGTTTATGTTAGTGATTTACTAAAGTTAAAAGATATTGCAACGTACTTTGTTGTTCTTTTACGTTAAAAACAATTCACTTCCATGAACCGCTGTCATAATGGACTCTCACAACCAGTTCTACTCAACAGGTCCATTTTCAAACCTGCAGATTTCTTGCTTGACTACTTTGAATTTTTTATTTTTTTGAGAAGTGTACTTGGGTTGTTATATATATAGTTGTGTGATATAATTATTTGCCTACTTGTATTCTGTAAATCTTGTATATGCAAGTCTTGTTGTGTATACATTCAAGAAGTATCTCTAACCATATATATATAGAGAGAGGCTGTTTTATGAATCAGAGCAATTGTTGCTCAGGCTGTAATTCTATAGTGTTCAATAAACGCCTTACTTCTAGCTTGGATACTCATTCTATGTAACAATATTCATTAACCATGATTTTAACTGAACAATGGTTTTATTTTTAAAAATATCCATTTGTTTTATTTTAATATCTCATTTATGTTTTTCTGTAGCCTATAAAAAAATTTATATTTTCATATATCCATTTTCTGCATATTTTACAACTAAAGGTAGATATATTTTTTGTCTAATAAAGCAAATATATATTTTTTTTATCTCTTAAAGCTTGTAAATTCTCCAAGTTTACTGCATCATTCTATTTCTCATCAAAATGTTTTCGTATAATTCAGACTCAATATTATTAGAAAAACTTTACAAATGGTCTAAATTTTGTTATCAAATTGTTTTAACGTACCACTATTCTTATAGTTTCTGCAACATTCATTCTTATGTAAGTAACATATTGAATATGTGACAAAAAGTTATTTTTAAATTTAGAACATCATACAACAAGAAGTAAATATAAAAACTAGAAAATATAAAATTGTGTGTCGGCAATATCTCTATTAGTCAATTTGTTTAGAATGATTACTAAGAACTTTCAGAATTTGTGCTGTGAGAGAATCCATTTTTGTTGGTACCCTGCTGGTTCGCACCTCTGCCAACTTTGGCCTGCCATTGCGAGGTCGATTTTCTAAGCAACCAATTTCTTTGAATCGCTGCACTACCTTTTAGAGCCCAGTTTCTGCAATTGGACCTCAGTGTCCCTTAATTTTCTTTACCATTCTAAATTTCTGTAATGTTTGTGCTGCTGATTCATTGCTGACATAAAAACTTTACCAAAAGTGCCTTTTTTATCAATGTCAACACTGCGGTCACTTAATTAGTTGCAATAATTCAACAAAGCAGTAATTGGATTTGCACACACTATTACTAATTCATAAGTGGATTAGAAGCTAGTTTTCAATTCCCATCCTCTTTTAAACGGATAAAATTTGCATATTTTCAGAAAACTAGACTTTGCAGCGCCACCTACGAGTTATAATTTTTTTTTTTTGTCAGAAAAATCCGCCACTTTAACAAGTCTGAAGATGCAACAAACTGCACTTTGATACACCAATTTCTTCATTTTTTATGGGTTTTTTTTAAAATCCGTACAAACTTTTGGCACACCCTGTATATACACTGATGAACATTGAAATCGCAATACCAGAAAGGAAAGGTCATAAAGTTATGCAATTTGGTAGAGCTGTAGGTGTAGCTTAGATATACAAATGATCAAATTTTCAAGCGCCTAGCTCCAATAACAGACTTAGGAGAGTGTCTTAAATGGTAAAAAAAAGCCAGTTTGATTGCAGTTTTTTCTACCACAAGATAATTCCCAAATCGGATTAAGTCTTATAGTTTGATTGTGCAATGCCTCATGTTCGACAACGTGCTAGTTATCATTATCTATCGCAAATGAAGAGGGACAAAATCCTTAAACTCAGCGAAGTTGGTTTATCACTCCGGCAAATCACTACGTATTTAGGCTGAGATATCAGCACTGTTCAACCTTGCGTATCCCGGTGGTTGCAAAAACAACAACAAACTCCGATGACAGCAAGAGGTGACCAAAGTCGAACATCTTCCCATTCAGACCATTGGATTAGAAGAATGGCGCATAGTGATCCTTACTCTACAGCGAGTGACCTTCGACACCACATACCAAGCACAGGAGGTTCAGCAGTGTCTACACAAACTATCAGAAGGCGCTTGCAGGATATTAGGCTACGAGCCAGATGTCCGACGACAGGTGTTCCATTGACCCCAGACCACCACTCTGAAAGACTATCATGGTGTACATCCGGGTGGCAGTGAAGTCTAGAATAGAGAACTATCCTCTTCAGTGACGAGTCTCACTTCTGTCTCAGATGCAGTGATGGTCGGAGATTGGTCTGGAGACCACCTAGCCAATGTCATCAACAAGCCTTCAAGAGAGAATGCCAAACCAGCCCTACTCCTGGAATAATGGTATGGTAGGCGGACCCATTTAGTCTTCGTTCCAAGTACACTGACAGCTCAACGTTATGTTGATTGGGTCGTGGAGCCAGTGGTACAACCATTCCTACAAGGTGTCCAAGAAGCCGTTTTCAAACACGAGAACGCTAGGTCGCATGTTGCTCATGCTACTGTGAACTACCTACGTGGAGTTGGCATTTTACCGTGGCATGCCTCATTTCTTGACTTGTCTCCCATCGATCACATTTGAGACATCATTGGTCAACAATTGCAAAAGGAGGTGCCAGCTACCAATCTTGATGATTTACTTGGCCAAGTGTTCCATGGCAGATTATTCCTCAGACAATGATTAATACCCTTATTAATAGCGTACCAATGCATGTATTTCGGCTCATGGTGGTCATATTCCATACTAAATAGATCAACATGTCTATCAATCCTGAGAATTTCAAATTTATGCGACCTCTCTGTCTTGGTGTTGCAATTTCGATGTTGAGCAGTGTATGTACAGTGAAAATCGTTTATAACGACCAACCGCATATAACGACGGAATTTTTACAAGAAGTTTGGTTTGCTATTCTACTCCATACTAAATATATCGGTTATAACGACATCGTATATAACGACGAAACCTGCTATAACGACGGCGATTTTGTAGTCTACGTAGATTCTAAGTAGGGAAATTCGTATCGGATATAACGACGCGACTTGACAGTCATAAAGCAGAACCACGTGGGTTAGTTATTAAAATTTAAAGTTAGTTATCAATTCACTGGTGTATGCAGAAAGTTCATAAGGAGGTGGTTAAGCTCAATGGGGAGGGGTTACAGAGATACAACTCCATGTATTCCTATGTTAAATATACAAAATTTCATTGCAATGGGGGTTACAACCCCCATCAACACCCCCTGCATACACCAGTTATTAAAATTTAAGCGTTATTCTAATCCTGTTTATTTACAAATATCCGAGAAATTTTTATTACTGCTAAACCTGAATATTAAAGATAGTGAACTTAAAAAGTGATTTATTAATTGAATATCACGAGGGTCATATTCTTAAAGGGCCCATTCTATTTTTTCAGTGTAGAGCCCACAAAACTCTTAAACCGGCACTGTTCTGAAGTCATTAGTATAATATAATAAATACTATTTATTACATTTGTTTTCTACATTATATACTTTAGTAGTATTTTCTACAATTTTTTCAATTTAAAAAACTAAGAAAGTACTATGTATTTAGTGTGGCTATAAATATAATATAAACGGAAATTAAATTCATTATAATTATGTTTTTATTTAATTTTGAAACCAAAAAGTTTAATACTTTTTACTATCAAAATAATGTATAAAACTCTAGAGTACATTGCTATAGGCTACCATGATTTTAAAAAGACATCCTTTATAACGACTATCGGTTATAACGACCGAATTTGCACAGTCCCTTGCAGGTCGTTATAACCGATTTTCACTGTATATATATATTACCAAAATTATTCAATCAATAATTATGAAACTTCACTGTATACACAGCCTCACCTTGCTTGTTTGGCATAGAATGGCTATTGTTGTCCTTGCAGCATATCAATACAACCAACAAATAAAACTTCAGTTATTTTGTTACTTAATGTATGGTAAAGTTTCAAAAGTAAGTTTCTAAAATGTCCTTGTGTCACAATTTTTATCATTGTATAATTCTTTTTTCCCTAAACCAAGCATATTTATTAAATCGCAATTCTGAATGTAAAAACGGTAACTCCAAACGAACACGTATTGCGTTCCTATTTATGTGTTTGTATTATGTTTCTGTATTGCATAAGTTGCAAGCTGCGCTTGAGATGATTAATTATTAAGCTAGATTTGGTATGAATATATACAATCGGAGCCAAGTTTTGCAACTTTGTAATGAACCGCTACCGTTAAACTTACTACTTTAACGTAACAACTGCTATTTTAATTGCACGTTACAGATCACAAATCCTAAACTCTTTACGCTAAGTTTTTCAAAGGTAACTAAGCAGTTCTGTTAACGTTATAATAATTTATATTTCATGGGGATTGTTGTCGGAGGCTACAAATAAATAAACACAATAGTTAATGCACAGACGTTTATTAATGCTTCAAGGTAAAAGTCATTAGTTCAATACCATTCGCCAAACGAAATCAGGGAACAACGCTAACATCACGTTCAATCTCAAGCAAGGGCTCCACCGGCACAGTCTCCAGTATACTAAAAATATTTTAACCAATTACTAAAAGAAACAACTAAATGTATTTACTGATCAACGAATACTCATTGAGATAAAGTTAAACAATCATTCGTAACCTGGATTTTTCAACCCCGGGCAGACGCAGTTCAGTCCGTCAGTTCTCAGTTAGTCCTTGCACCGTAAGAGTTCGTCCAATGAGTTCCTTCTACTCTGGTGTCTGCAAGTAGCTTAAGATGCACAATACAGAGGTAAAGTAATTCCTACTCAATGGTACTTCCTTCACACTCAGCTTGTACTACTCTGATTAATATGGCTTATCCTTGCACTGTAACTAAACTAACATCTTACAACGGACTAAATCCGCTAATATTTTCTGAGGTTAGTAACAATAATGATTTTGCACTCTTAATGGATTAACAAGCTTCTAAATACTCATTCATTAACTTTTACACTTACGCAACCATAAATTCTAATTCTATCATTACTCTAACAAGGGAACCCCTTTCGCTGTTCACTGCACTTTGAGATCAGACCTATGGGAGATGATAGTGCTTGACTTCCTGATCACGAATGTGAATTATCTGTCTGCTAAAATGATATCACAATTTTTTATGAATATTTGAAGTCCAAAAATGTCACTTTTTTCGCCAGGTTTGATATTTTTTAATCGCACTGTATGTGAGCAAAAACAGGTTTGAAGTCGGTAAGATTATGAAGGATCATCGTATTTAACGGATAAAAATAAAAAATTATGTCTCAGCTAATTTAAACAGTATAAAAAAATTAATATGAAAAATGAACTTTTAGCATAGATATTTGGCGAATTTGGCGACAATTTTGAAGAGTTGGCGGGACATTTAAGTTTCGCATTCCACTAGCTATATAAACTCGTCCGCAAGTATAACGTCAATATAGTTGTACGAGTTTCCGATTGTGAGAAAATGAAAAATATAGTGAACATAATTCAATCCGTTTTGAATTTGGTCGTTAATAAATACGACACGCTTCCGTCGTTAATAACTGACCAAGAACTTGAGGAAAGTCGGGAAGTATTGTCGAAAATCGAAAACATAATTTTTAATAACAATGTCAGTGAAAATATCAGTTTAGATTTTGAAGACAATTGTGATTTCCGTATCGACGAAGAAAGTGATATTAGTATAGTCGGTGACGAATATTATAACTGTACTGTAAAGGGCGATCAATTGGCAAATGAATTCAGTTTAGAAAATATGCAAACAATTGTTCAGTATTTTGACAGTTGTCAAAAAAATAAATTCCAGAAAACAAACAGGAGATATCCAACAGTAAAATACCCTACTTATATTTCGAGGTTTAGAAAATATATATCAAATATGGGCACAAATATAGAAAAGTATAAAATAATAAAAAATGAAATGTTAGCCAGATTTACAAAAGCTAGGGAAAATTATTTACCTGTTCATGATATAGATTTGAAAAGATGGGCGATCCTGAAATGCCAAGAGTTGGGATTTGAGGGTTTTAAATGGTCCGATTATTTTATAGATAATTTTAAGAGCCAAAACAAAATAGTTGTGTGGGAAGATAGTTGTGTTTCCAAAGACTACTCAAAAAGTATGTTTTTTATATATATTTTTGTTTTGAAACTGCCAATGTTATTTGTATTTGTAAGGTATGAATGTCTTGTAGAAGTGGGAGAATTCTCCAAATGATTTTAGAAAAATCAATGTAACTTTTGTTATTAAACAGTTATTCCTTTAATACTAATATTGCTAATTGCTATAAAAGTTTTACTAAATAAAGGCAAAAAAAATCATCATTCTCTTTTATCTCATTATCTTAGTTGTTTATTGTGCTTGTATTTTTAATCTTTGCTAATCACTAATGAAAGTTACTTTTAACTGCCGACTTACATTGTATGTTATGTTTTAGATATCAGACAGGAACGTTCAGAACAAATTGCTTAGATTGTTTGGATCGAACTAATGCTGTTCAAACTTTTATTGGATTAGAGGTGATTTTAAAATTATTTTCTTTGCAAAAATATTCCAAACTGATTTGAGAAGAAAACACCCACATTTTATATGTACAGGGAAAGTTGTCCAAAATGGAACCTCCGCAAGGCGGAAACTTACTCAAACTGTGTGTTTTTTTTTTTTTTTTTTGGTCCCTTCAGAAGTCAATGGTAGTTAACATTAGCTACGGAAACTGTCTAACGCGGTATCGGAAAGTACTATTCAGTCCCGTCAAAGAGAAAAACCTGCATAAAGCGGAAAATCGCGACCAGGAAGAAAATTTTCTCAGCAGAAAAAGGAAAGAGGGTTGTAATACAATGCAAATAGCAAAGTGGGGGATGACGAACAAAAGACATTTTACATTTTATAGATAACAGAATGCCCTTACCCGATCGCCATTTTGCACTCCATCCCTACCTAAATAAAAGCGTTCATTATTAACCGGAACGAAAAGTCACTCACATCGACTTTATCAATTCCTGGATAAACTCATAGTAAAGTGTAATACAAATGGTCATCCATTATGATGTCTATATCCATAGAAACACCCTAAGTTCCCATTTGTATTGGAAAATATTTTTCAAAGGTACTTAATTTTTGAGTTAGTTTGTTGTTGAAGGTCACAAATTCAAATAAAAGAACTTTCTGTAAACTAACAAAGAGTGAAACTAGAAAGAGTGAAACCCTTATTGTTTTCTTTTTCCATCAAGGAGCAATCAGTCTGTGGGCTGATAAAATGTTCATGAATCAGTCTATTTTCTTGGCATCTAGAAAACACGTTAGGGTACGAGTTATACGTATGCCAGAGCAAAGGCGCATCCAGAAATCTTTCAATTGGGGGGAGGGGCAATTTATTTCAGATTTCTTTTTTTAGCCGGGTGTTCAGTACTTTTCTTTCATTTTTCATGATATAATTTTGGGTCCGGGGGGATCGGCCCATCGCTCCCCTTGGATCCGTCAGCACGCCCTATTATACTTACAGTATATACAAAACTTCGTTTTCAAATAAACAATACAAAAGTAACGAACATGATGAATGATTCTATATACGAAATTGAAACATGCATTGTAAAACAAAATCGTCAGCAAATTACCATAATTTTTTTTTTTCTAATACAGTATTAAGTTAATGTATCAAAGAATTGCATACTGTGAGTGAATATTAAAGGTTGAATACTTGATACGTCAGCACATTTCTCATTTTAATCCTGATATAAAATGGACTGATTGAAAATTGGGGAGTGAGAGCGATTATATACTTCACTTTATTGTTACAATTTAAGCTTATGTAATATACTTTTTGTATGGAATAGGCATGTGCAGTTAACGTGGAAATTCATATTATATTGATCGTAACTACTAACACAAAATATTGCAAAAATTAATAAAAATAAAATGCAGTGATAAAATAAATATTTTTATCAAAAGGAAAATAAATTTAGTTATAAAGTTCGCAAGATGAGACAAATAAAAACAATTAGCATATGCAGTCATCTCTTACCACTGAATTTAACTATGTATGTATTTATTTTGCATGTAACCTCCATAAGACGGAAACCTGCATACTACGGAATTTTTTTCCGGTCCCGTGAGTTTCCGTCTTAGGCAGGTTGCACTATGTGTGTGTGTGTGTGTATATGTATATATGAAAACACATTTATGGAAAAAATGTATAGAAAAAAGCTTTTTAAATGATAAAAACACAAGACTGTGCAATATGAAATATAACATCATTGTGAAACTGTGTATGATTCCAACAAAGGTCTGAATATTAAAAACACTTTAAGTTGAAACATGGAGAACATGCCATATTTGGAAACATCCTATGGGCAATTCCCCTTGAAAAAGAGCCTGTAGGGTGTTTCAGACATTTCATCCCATTGGTCCTTACTCAGTTCTTTGTTTGTCTGACTTGGCTTTTCATTTTTGTATCCTATTTGCTTTGCTCTAATAATTTAATCTGTTGGTTTTCAAAAACGTGCAAGAACACGCTTTGGATTTTCATATATCGTCCAGCATGTAAGTAAAATTATTTTGTGTATTTTTCAATGTTTTTCATTGTTCTCCATGTTTCAACTTAAAGTGTTTTTAATATATATATACAGGGTGATTATAATTAAAGTTCAACTTTCAAAAAGCTGTAGAAAAAAGAACCACTGCTCAGAATGACATGAAATTTGAACTGAATATACTCGAAGGAGGAGGAAATGGTATGGAATTAGAAAAAAAATAGTTCTAAATTTTAGCAATAGATGGCGCTTTAAGCGTCATAACGTAAATGGGTGTAGCTACAAGTGACATTTGAATCGCAATACGATAGCTATGGCGTGCGTTACATGTTAAACCAACTGTACTTTTCAACATGCATGACTGTATCGTTTTCTTTTTTTTTCACTGAAAAAATGACTTCCAAGTCATTCAACAGTTGTGGCACTGTTTGTTTGTTTGGCTTTTTTATGGCGCAAGAGCATCTGGGCTATACTGTGCCGGCACTGTTAGTGGAAAGCCCATCCACCGCGACAAGGTCTTACCACATCGGATAGGAAAAATCTGTTTTTAATTTTCCTGAGGCCAAAAACCACATAAAAACAACAATGAAATCGGTTTATAATTGTACTGAGGCCAAAAACCACATAAAAAGCAACAAAGAAATCGGTTTTTAATTATCGGCAGACTTGCACGAGACATGTTCAATATGCTGTCCACCGTTTTCTCCCACAAGTTGAAACCGATAAACAGCATGTTCCACAACAGATCGGACTGTCTCGGGGGTCACGTTGTGAATGTGTTGCGCAATGCGTGCCTTCAATTCAGCTAAGTTTGCAATCAGACTACTGAACACAACACTTTTTAGGTAACCCCACATCTAGAAGTCACAAGGATTAAGATCAGGTTATCTTGACGTCCAGGCTGTTGGAAAATGATGGCTGATAATTCTATCATTTTCAAAATGCCTCTTCAGCAGCTGCTTCACTGGCTTTGCAATGTGCGGAGGAGCACCATCTTGCATAAAAATGCTACCCACACATGCACGCTGTTGAAGTGTTGGAATGACGTGGTTGCGCAAAAGACTCTCATAGCGTTTACCATTGACGGTACAGGTAACAGGACCCGCACGACCCATCTCCTCGAAAAAAAATGGCCCTACGATAAACGATGGCGTCAACCCGCACCACACAGTTACCTTTGTAAAATGAAGAGGTTCTAGTTCATGTGAGAACAGGTTTTCCATTGCCCATATTCTGCAATTCTGAGTATTGACATGTCCTTGGAGATGGAAATGGGCTTCGTCGATCCACGAAATGTTCCATGGCCATTCATTGTCCAATTCCATGCGAGCAAGAAATTCTAGAGCAAAAGTGTGTCTTACTGGCAGGTCAGCAAGAAGCAACTCCTGAACATGGGTAATTTTGTATGGATAGCAATGCAGGATGTTTCGTACAATTTTATGCACCGTGTTCACAGATATGTCCAAAGTTCAAGCAATTCCCCGTGCACTGCACGTTCGCACACCGCTGCTCGTCTTTTCCTGGAATGCTGTGAGCACATCTTCTACTGACGTCGAAGCAATTGGTTTCCTCCCTCTCTCCAGATTTCAGTTCAAAAGAACCTGTCTCTTTGAGTTTCTTAATCATTTTCTCCAGACCCTTTGCAGACATCAGACCACAACTTTTTTTCATACCCTTTACTGTCCTGAACTTCTTCAGAGCTACTGGCGCACAGTCACCGTTCTTGTAAAAGAGCTTCACAAGCAGAGCGCGATCCTTCATTGAGAGAGTCATGATCATTCAGGGCGTGTGAGTGGTCGCAAACCACTCACAGAGCTAGTTCTAAAACCGTCCAGCATGCACAAATATTTACAACCAGTTCATGAAAAGCACCAGATAAACTCAGGTCAGCTGTAAAAGGGCATAGATGATTAGGACATCTCATTTTGCGCTTCTCATGCACTGGTTGTCACTATTTGTGCATGCTGGACGGTTTTAGAACTAGCGCTGTGAGTGGTTTGCGACCAGCATTGCTATGTGATTCCGAGTCATCTAGGTGTACCCTACCCCTCCTAGAAGTTTGTAACCCTGGTGCTGAGACACCTCGTATATTTCTGGCCTTGCCATGGTGCAGTGGTAAAGCATTTGCCTATGTAATTATTAATGTGCAATTATTCTGGATTCATCTCCCAACTGTGCAAGTAATAGAATACTTACCGACTAATTATTCACTGTAGTCCGGGGTTTGGTTCCCTAGGCCTTAAGAGGTTTGGATTCCTCGGAAAACAGTAGGTCCCGGCCCAGCATGGCCCTTGCTGTGTAAAACTAAAACAACGAATATTTCTATGTTGATCTCAAATGATTTTCTCCCAAAACCTCCATATCTCGAATTACAGACTGAAGTATCAATTACAAATTTAAAAATATTTGAGAAACATCCCTTGCATAGCAACAGTCACAATGTTTGTCATCTAGTGGTAGAACACGAGCAATAAATACAGGCTACACATTCTTCGGAAATCCACAAAGGGATCATGACACCTGTTAGCCCTTTGAGTGGAGATTGAGAACTTCTGATGATTGAAGTTGAAGTGGGGGGGTGGGGGTGGAGATGTGAATGATAAGCAATGAAAGCTTTAAAAAATTGTCCAGTCAAAGAAAGTCAAATGTCAGAAACTATAACGTATTATTTTGTTATGGTATGTAAAAAAGGTTTTTATTTACACCTATACTTGTTATTACATATATTAGTAAAATACCTTTAATCAGACCTCTATACATTTTATATAGGAACCTTTATATATTTCTTTTTCTCTCTCATCTTCATTAGATTCTGTATGGACAAGTTCTGCTGTATACTATATATTTAAATATCAGAAATTTACACATTTTCGCATTATTACTCCTTGAAAAAATATTTTGTCTTAAACCTTCTAAGACGGAATTTTTTTAAAATAGGAAAAATCTGTTTGTAGACTCAACCTGCTCAAATTAAAGGGAAATTTTACTGGACAGTTACTTGCTATAATACGTTTCTCTCTCAATAAGGGATTTTCATCCTATATATGTATCTATTAAATGTAACCCAAATAGATATTTTATTTCCTCTTGTCATAAGATGGTTCTCATTATAACCAGGTTCCACTGTGTGTATATTTTTATTTTAATTATATGAAGAAAAGTAGAATTTAAAAAAGTTCTTTGTAGTACAAATTTTTGCTCACCACCAGTTAATTTTTAGGTTATGGTTTATGATCTACATTTTGTTTTATTTATGGTGTAAAACGTAAACAGTGTTTCAACTCTTTTATGGTATTTGCTTACATTAGATGAACATATAATGGATGTAAATATTAAATGGAAATTGGAAATAAATTCAAATTTGTTTAGTTACAATGCCTCATAAATTTATAAATTAAATGCATGTTATATAAATTGTTAACTCTGCTACATGCATGTTTCTTTGAAATACTAAATTTTGCAAAATCTTATCGACTTTTTAAAATATAATCCCTTAAACGTGTAAACTTCACAGTTTTAGTTTACACGATATTCAATATTAGTTTAATGAATTACGTGTAAATACGGTTAATAAACAGTTACACCTTTTATAATTATATGTAAATATGTTTGATGAACAGTTACACCTTTTAAATAATATTAGTCTAATGTGTGTACTGAAAACAATTTTTAGGCACTAAATCAGCAATTAATGGCATTGGGCTATTCTGACAATTCACAAATTATTTCAAGATTTACTGAAGTTTTTAAGCAAATGTGGGTTCAAAATGGAGATCAAGTTAGTAAAATGTATGCTGGAACTGGTGCTTTAGAAGGAAAATCTAAGGTATATATACAATTTGTACTTCTTATTCAAACAATACTAAAGGGGTCTTCTTAAATAATTATGTATAGTTTGTTGAAATTAATGTAATGAAGCTTGATTCTTTATAGTTAGCATTTGAACTAGAACTTATTCTTTGGCTCATAATAACTGAAGAAGAAAATAAATTTACCACACACTGCAGCCGAACTCTATCACTGAGTCAAAAAATAAATTCTAGTTTGAACTCTAATCTTGGAGTGTAAGATTACATCCAGATACTCCACATCCATATCCTGATATTACTTAAACACCAGGGCTCAACTTGCCTTACTCTAAAGCTATTTCTAACCACACGGATCATAACTAAAATGACAACACCATGAAGAAATTGATATATCATGAAATGTTCAGAATGTAACTAGCTTTTAGTCATAGAAAAATACTTTAGAAGAAAAAAAAGTGCTCAAATTATCTAAGAATGTTGAATATACCGTTTACTTTATAAGGAATTGTATATCTATAAAAAAAAATATAAAATTTAACTTTTTATATGGGCTTTCTATCACAGAATTTTTTACTTATAAAAATATTTTCCTACATGTAATTAGTCAAAAATGGTTTCTAAGTGGAATATTTGCTAAGATATTGCACATTTAAAATTCTAGCATTGAACTCCAAGGTGTTAGGGGGCATTCTCAAGTTGAGAAAATGAGATGGCACTTTAATTAAATTCTGTGTTTGCTTGAGATGGTAATGTGCAACATCTAATGCTCTTTTATCACATAATTGTCATGTTTTAGAGCAGATTTTTATATTGGGATAATTAATAATAAATTTTGTTGTTCTCTCACACTCTCACTGTAAAATACATTCATAGACTTCGTATGAATTTTAATTTCATTCACTTGTAGAGAAATAACACCTAAAAAGAATTCATAAGCCTACAGGATGTGATAGCGAGACAACTGCAACTATGTGTGGAAGTTGATGATGGTCAATTCGAATAAGTTGCTTAAGAAATGTCAGATATGTATGTTTAATCCAAAATTATGTTTAAAAAATGTTAAAATATGGAAACAAAATTTTGAAGCCTGTTTCATAGTTTAAAGAATATTTTTCATCCTACTTTTATTAAAAAAAAAAAGATCTTTAAGTATCACTTTTTGCAGAAATGGTTCCCTAGAGTAGCAATTTTTTTTTTTTTTTTTTTTGCCAAAAGAAGTGTCATCAAAATAGTGGTAAAGGTGTATAATTGATCAAATTTAACTTATGATAAATTTGCAAATATTCCATTTAGAAACATGAATTTGCCTTTGACTAATTGCCTGAAGTACAATATGTTTCTATTTGGAAAATTTTTTGTGCAGGGCCTGTATAAAAAGTTATATTTTGTATTTTTATACATATACAATCCCTTGTAAAGTAAATAATACATTTCATGTTCTTACATAAATTGCCCCGTCTTTCTCTCTTTGAAAGTATTTTTCTATAATTGACAGTTAAGAGGGTAATTACTCCCAAGGGTACAGAAAGAAAGGCTTATCAGCTAACTGGTCATTGTGGACTTGGAGTTGGTTGGTTTTCTGGGCTTTTAGAGGTTTGGATTCCTAAAAAAAAAAACTGTTATTCTCGGCACAACATGACCCTTGTTTCCTTACACTGTCAAACAATAAAAAGGTAATTGCTGTACCATCTGTTTTGAATCACCTATGCAGCGTCACACCCACGTAGGGGGCCGGGGCCCCTCCCTTGGGCTAACGAAGCAAAAAAATTACGCCAACATGCACTAGTAAATTATTTTTTGTTAAAAAAAAGTAAGATTAAAAGTAGTGACGTTTCCAACAACGTTTCTATAAACTCTGGTGACATTGACGGGACTTCTGTTTGCATAAGAAACTACAGTGGCCCGGAGCTGTCTTCAAACGCTTTCCAGGAGGTAAAGGTAGACCAAAACACAATATCAAACACAGTTGAAATAGAAATTCTGACTGCAGATATTTCTAATTATGTCAAGAAATCTAACCTCATTGATGGAGAGAGGATAATAATGCTCAAAGATCTTCGGGAACTACATACGAATTAAAATTTTCCCACGACTATCACTGGTGCTGTATTAAGTCAAGGAAAACCTCACCACAGTCAGAAGTTATGCTCATCTTGGCTAAAAAAGCATAATTGGCTAGCTTACTCAAAGAAAGAAGACAGTGCTTATTGAAAATTTTGTGTTCTCTTTTCACCACAAAAAGTCGGTTTACAATAGACACAAGTCGCAGATAAACTTTTTCTATCATACGGATCTAATTCTCGAAGCCATTGAGTTTTTAAGGGCCATGGAAGGAAAAAGCCTCCTGTGGCTCAAGTAATGGACAACGGCAAGCAAAAGCAAGTTTTGCAGAATAGGGTTATTCTTAAACCTATTATCAAAACGGTAATTTTTTTGTGGGAGACAACGGCTGGCCATTGTAAAATTGTATAAACATAATCTACTACTCCCAATTATTTTTCTTGTACTGTACAATTATTAATAACTTAATAATGATAAATGAACACAGACAACCGTAATTGCTATGATTTCTAACAATTTTTTCCTACCAGAAATTCCTTTTACAATGGGGGGTCCACTATTGGGGAAATTCTGAGTGCACCACTGCACCTATGAATGTACAAGCTATCAAAAAATGTTATCTGACAAATGATGCCATGGAACTTTATTGACATATCGATATAGGACCAAATCTCTGTGGATAACTATATAGATTGCATATGATGAATTATCCCCTCAAAAACATGATTAATGGTTCTTTGAAGAGTAGCATTCCGTATAGTTTTCAAATGGGCTTTCAACAGCACAGTTCACTAGAATTGGAAGTTCCCTTAATTGGCGACACATGTTTTCCCAGACATTCAATTGATAACAAATCCAGGGGTGTATTTACCAAAGTAGAATGTCAGTACCTTGTAGACTGTTCAGAGTTCCTCGTGCAATATTTTGCCAGAAATTATCATTCTAAAAAATAGTCCAAACCTCATTACCAAATGTGGCTGCACTATAGATATCATAATGTCGGAGATTTCTCATCGTGCCATCAGACTCGAAAACTTGGGCCAAAGGTATCCAATGAACAATTATAAACCACCCCAAATGATCATAGCAATGTATGGGACCATTTGGCAACTGATAGAAAATGCTTCCTGGTGGCATATTCAGAGGTATTACCATACATAAACACAGCCATCTGGTATAGCAAAAGGGAATTGTGATTTTTTCGTAGGGAGAGTATCTTTCTATTATTATTATTATTCAATTTCAGCTCATTTGTCATCACTGGAAGCAAGGGCAAATACAGAGGGGGGGCACATGCCCCCTCTGAAAATATTTTTTTTTTCTTACTATTACTTTCTAGCAACAAATTTCATTGAATTGGTCTGAATTAATTTTCAAGATTTGCCCCTTCAAATTTTTTATGTATCTGCCTTAGATTAGAGGCAACATAACTGAGGCTGGGAAGGAAGATGTTGCTCTCTGCAAAAGATGATGTTGAAAAAGCCATCTAGCTCTTGACTTCTGCATCATACAAATGCTTCCAAATTTTTTGCATTCAAATTACTTTGCCTATAGTGTGACATATGTGGTTGTTATTGTGAATAGTTCATGCATAACTTTTCTTAGTCTAAAGCAATCTTCCCTTGATGTGATCTGTGTGAAAGTCCCACTACCCGTTCTTCATACCATTTTATTCTATATATGATCCATGATACATGCTGTGCTCCCACATCATAATGTAGTAGACCATCAACAACTCATAGGCTTATTCCATCCTTAAGCAAAGCAATTTGTTGTTGCCCTCTCGCTAGCAACTGGACCTATTTGGTACTCCAATTTATTGATATACTGTCACAATTTTTGCAACCTGAACCTACTTACATTACGTTTCAGATGTGACATTGCTCCTTCACCCAATGCTTATATGGTGCTGGACAAGTGGCAGTCACTGTTAAGCTTTGATCATTTGCATACGTTGGCTTGTTGATTTTATTATTTAATTTTCAGTAAAATAAAACTGTGCTTTCATGATGTTGTAATTTCAGTTGTAAACAGTATATTTATGAAATAACGTTGATTAATTTGAAATCAGAAATTAAATGTTTTAATGTTTTTGATTGCTGCTCAATTTTTTTTAAATATAATTATCACTAGTTTTCTATTTGTTTTGCTAAAATTTCATTTATTTTGTTTTCTCTAGTTACGTGATGGATCACGTTCAGTAGCAAGGACAATACAGAATAACTTACTTGATAATAGCAAGCAAGAGGCTATTGATATTTTGCTTTTCAGTAATATTTTTAATAACGAAGTTACTGAAACTGCCAGAAATCTCCTTCCAACTAGTTTGTTAAACTGTACGTTGAAAGTATTGTGAATTTTGAACTTTTGTTTATGTATTGTAAGTAAAACTTAATTTTATCAAAACATACCTTTTTAACAAATTGGATATTGTTTTGCTTTTCAGAATTTTAAAAATATTTATTTTACTTTCAAGGACTTTGCTTAAATTTATTTTTATGACCATAAAATATTATTTCTTTAATAAAATGAAAATAGATTTCAAATTTTTTTTAATCTTAGTGGTATTAATGGCAATCATGGTATGGTCCCTATATTTAGTTATTTTTTTTAGAATGTTTTAAGTGAGCACTTTTAGTTATTCAGATACATGGTCATTTTTTAACTGGTATTTACACAAATTATTGAATAATTTTTTTTGTATATGCTTCTTTTTCTGAAAGAAAGAGAATAAATGAAGATTGGACTCTTTAAAGTTATCATCTAGCTAATTTAGTTATATTTAAGCATTATCTATTCACTGCTGAATAAAGGTCTCTCCAAATGCTTTCCACACAAGTCTATCCTGAGCAATTCGCTTCCACGTCACCCCAACCTGTTTTCTTATTTCATCTAGTTTGAGGACGTTTTCTAGGTCTTCGGTGGTCTCTTGGAATCCAGTTCAGAATTTCTGTTGTCCATCGTTGATCAGTTCTTCTTACAATATGCCCAGCCCATTGCCGTTTCAGCTTTTTTGCTTCAATAATAATGTCCTCTACCCTTGTTTTCTGTCTCACCAAAGTTTATTTTATTATTCTTTCTAGTTATTTTCCAAGCATACACCTTTCTATGCTTTATGTGATATTCCTTGCTGAAATTATATAAAGCATTAATGTGGTCTAAATTAGGTTATGGCTGTGCTATCTAGGGTTCATCATGCCAGTTGCTACTTAAACAACTTGACCCTATACATCATGAGACTCTATGATTTTGCACTAGGGCCTTTTGGACTTCCCCAGTCACTAGTTTATATCTCAAAGCCATGGAACCTCCACTAATTCTATGTCACCAACGTCTCTCAACTATTATTTTAAAATTCTATCACTCATAGACCATTCTGCATTGCTATTACTTCATCAACCTCATTTCATATCATTTTTTAATGCTTGTCCCTCATGTACTCCAACCTTTGGCATGAGAATGGAAAGTGCTGCTAGTGTATTTGAAATTTCAAAAACCGTGATAGCAGAATCGATGCCAAACACCCTTCCTTCATGTTTTGATATCGGCAGTGACATTTGTTTGGACTTACCCATCTATCCAAAAGACAATACCCCAGACATTGCCTACTAGCAGGTATTTGCTAATCTATCTAGTAAGTATGAAAGCTACTCTCTCATTTACACGGATGGATCAAAAGCAGATGAATATGTTGGTGTAGCATTTGTCTGTGGAAGTTTTATACAGAGTCAACAACTGCCGATATTCTGCTCAATTTCACAGCAGAAATCCATGCCATAGAACTAGCACTACAATACATCTTAGATAATTTATTAACTCCACCTGCTTTCTGTACAGGTTCACTCAGCGTATTGCAAAGCCTGGCTTCATTCAAAATCTTGCACCACTCTGAAATCCACAGAGTTAATTACAAACAACCCATGGTTATAAAACCCACAGTATATTTTGAAATTCCATTGGGTTCCAGTCCATGTTGGAATTTCCGACAATGAACAGGCTGACATTGCTGTGAAAACAGCAACTGCAAAACCTGAGTGTATTTCCATTCCATTTGGAGATTTTAACACTCATGTCTTATCCCATCTGTACAAAAAATGGCAGTTGGAATGGGACAAGCAATTTTTTAATAAATTACACCTCATAAAACCATCAATCGAAATGTGGCAGTCTAGCTACAGGAGTGATCATCACAAAGAGGTTACTCTGGCGAGACTTTGCATTGGCCACACACACTTCTTCCATCAACATCTTTTAAAAGGATAAGACACACATTAGATAAGAGTGCCACATGTGATAAACTATTAAATATTGTGCATGCTTTATGTATTTGCCCCAATTTTAACCAACAACGTTCATTAGCTTTTAACCAAAATAATTTTACCCTTCATGACATTTTAGGCGATTTTTTTTTAACCATAAACTCATTTTTAACTTTTTATCTAATATTGGCTTTTAACATCTCATCTGATTTTATTGTTTTGTTTTGTTTGATATATTTCATACATTACTTTCAATATTTTTTACCATTTTAGTTCTGATTTTTTCCCATTTTAAAAATTGTATGTACAGCCCCACCTTATTTTGGCACAAAATGATCCTTGCTCTCCTTGTGCCAAAAAAAAAAAATAAAATAACCAACTGTTTTTTTTTCCATGCCTCTGTGGATTGTTTGCAATTTCTTTATTATTGTTATTATTATTTTGGTTATACTCTGTGTATTTGATCTATAAAAGAAAACTAGTTATATGCACAGATTGAGGACCTTTCTTTTTAGACATAAAGGCAATTTCCCCTTCAGGATAAAACTGTTTCTTCCAAATGCACTTCAACTAGGTTTATGTCTGTGGAGTTCCTTCATATTGCTACCTTCTACTTAATTAAGTTATTAATTGGCTAAGGTAAATGTACTAAATAGTGACTTCTAGTTCAGTGTGGTCAGCCTATGTTTTTGCTTTCTTTATAAAACCATAAAACATGGTTTTAGTTTTTTGTAGGTTCATTTTGGTCAATCTTCATTTTTTCTAGTTGAAAGCTCCTGTACCATGTCTTGGAGTTCTGAAAGATCCATTGGAAAAATCGCAATGTCATTAGAACAATGCAGATTAAAATATTTCCTATTTATCTTTTCTCTTTCGTTATTTTAATTAACTGCAAAACTGAGGTAAACAAAATTTAGAGTATAGCATTTCCTTCCCTCCCTCTTTTACTAACTTGTTTGGTGCAGAATGACCCTTGCTATCTTTGCACCATAAAAATACAACCAACCAATCTTTTACCAATTTCGATATCTTTAGTAACTTTTTACAACTGAAATTTAACTGTTGCATTTTTATTTTAAAACGATTTTTGGACACTCACATATGTAACTTAAACTAAAGCTTTTGTTAGGAAGATAAAGAGCATTACCCTATGCTGCCGGCAACAACTCTGTTTGGACTAGAGGATTAGTACTGCTAGACCACCAGAGCATGGAAAGCGATGCTCAAAGAAATAAACAAAAAACATAGACAAAGTAAACGGCATCATTTTCTATGCTGCAGTGAATTAGCAGTCATTATGCATTGGTCTAAACAGAGTTGTTGCCTGTTCAACTCTGGACGATGCTCTTTTGTTTTTTGACAAAAAAGCTATATGTTTAAGCTATGTACGTGGGTGTCTGAACATCTTTCTGAAATAATTCATGGTTTCTTTTCATGGTTAGCCATTTATTTATTTGGTAATTGTTTTATTTTGAAAACTTGTGTTTTTATATGCACATTTAACCATATCAATGTACACATCCCCAATGTTTCGTGATTTCATAAAAGTTGAGGATTACAGGTGTTTGGATATATAAAAAGATGCAAAGGCCTTCTTGCAATCGATAAATGCCACACCCAATGAAAGTTCACATATTCTTTCAATCAATTCTCTCAATACTTGAATATGGTCGACTATACTGTATACATTTCAAAATCCAGCTTATTATCTTGGTCGAGTTGTACCTTATTTCTTTCTAAGGGCGATATGTTATCACTTTGTCAAAAAATTTGTAAATAGTAGGGTGCAAGATAATGGGTCAATAATATTTTGAGTCTTCTTTGTGTAATTTCATTACACAAATTTCTAAACTATATATATAAATACTCTAGCAGTATCTCTCATTGATTTGATATACTAGCACTGCATTTGGTAATGAATAATAATAACTTGGCATTTGGTAATGAATTTTTCAAGCAATTCTTTTATGTCTTCTCTATCTTCTTTCGAAGTATCTAACATAAGTAAAGTAATGTAACTATTTCTAAGTATATAATGTAAAGCCATCATCATCTAGGAATTTTTCGTTTTTCATACTTATGTTTACCTACACTATTACTTCCAGGAATTTGTGTGCTATTCCTTCAACTGCTTCAGTGTCTTCACTTGTCTCCTTCATACAATTTTCTATAGTATTCTTCAACTCTCCTAAGTATTTCTTCCTGGTTTCTTGTTATAGTCCCATTCTATCCCTTTAATGCAAATGATGTGTTTCTTCCCAATGGACAAACATCCTTTAATATTCTTAAGGCTATTGTTTTCAGTCGCTTTCCTTACTCACATTTGAATTTTCTTGTAACTTCCTTTATGCCTTTACAGAGTTTTATGAATTTGTATGTATTCAGTGCTCAAAGTGAGAATCTGTTCTCATACTTCATCTTTTCATGATCTGTTTCATGAGACACAGTATTAAAAAATACATAAACGCAGTTAAAACTATTTCATGTTCTTGGACAATTTGCTATTGTACTGTTTATTTTCTGTACCATGAATTTTCTTACCGTTTACTATCGACCCTCATTAATTGCTGAACATTTTACTTGTATTTAGCTGTTAGATTATAAAGGGCAGTTGACTATCAGTTTAAGGAATGTAGACTTTTAATGATAAAATATAAATATAGAAATCTTGCTGTAAAATTGGAAAACGTTTTATTCAAATTTTGTGTAATTACGACACATTCAATGAAAGGAAAACGTTTGTATAGTATTCATTCAATTTTATTGAGTAAACTTTTGGAAAATGAAATATAATTGTTTTGTCTGTGTTTTATCTTTTCTTTCAGTGCCAGTTGGATTTATAAAAACAATTTGTTCTCGAAGAATGGACTTTTGCGATAAAATTAAGCTTCGTGTTGCTGTTGCTACATGGAATGTAAATGGTGGAAAGCACTTCAATAGTATTGTGTTTAAACACCAGTCAATGACGGAATGGTTATTAGATGATGTTCAATCATCACAAAATATAAGTAAATAATCTTGTTATTTAGTATCAGATTTTTCTAACTTATTAAGTGGTATTTTAATTTCAACCTGGTATTGTACTAGGCCATACCCTAGGCCATAAGAGGTGTGGATTCCTTAGAAAACTGTAGGTCCTGGTGCAGCATGAACCTTGCTATCCTTGTGCTATAAAACTCACAAATAATTTTCAATTGGTAAAAATGTTTGTGTTGGTATAAATTACTTCAAATTTGTCAAACAAGTTTTATTTTATAAATTTGTGCAGTTCTTGAATAGGGAAGGCAGTGCATGAATAATTATGCCTACATTTTAAAATTTCATTTATTTTACTTTAGAGTGATATTACTAAAATATTAGTTTTATTCCTGCATAGGATTCTTCAGTGGTAATGCATTTACCTGTGATGCCATTGTTATGACCCTCTGACTGTCGACGGTTGCACATATTTGAAAAGAAATACTTGACTCTCGAAATTAGATAGAAATCAAAGTTGCAATTTCAAACATTAATTTATTAATTATGAAATGCATATTATACAACATATAACTGGATATAATGTAATTTAACCGGCTCATCCTCTTAGACTTAAGACATGGCAAGGCTGTGATTAATGACAAAGGAAGGACTCGCATCTGTTTGAAGATGGATTATCAGATATGATGCCATTGTTTGATTATTTACCTTTTCCAACATTGATGCTCAGTTATTCATCAGCACACATCTTAAGTGCAGGGTCAGAGGTTAGTCATAGGCAAGGAAGCGCACAAGTTCTTGTTTTAAAGATGGATCATCAGATATGCCTTTTTTTTTTTTTTTTTTTTAGACGAAAAGTTGAAGTATACAGTAAATGGGTATAAAATATATTCCCAAAACATGAAGTATTGCATCTGTCATATTAGCAATTATCATAACATCTGTTTAATAAAAAGTAACGAAGAGATACAGGAAACAAAAGTATCATTGCAAAAATGGGCTTCAACAATTTGCCTGGACAGCAATGGAAAAAGACCAAAGCTCTGAGAAAGCCCATGCTACCCAGATTATTTATCTTTTGCAGCATCAACGCTTGGTTATTCATCAGCATATATTTTAATTGCAAAGTCGAGACTGGTCACAGAGAAGGAAGCACCCAAACTCCTAAAACAAAGGACCTCTTACTGAGACCCTCTTTCATCCAAATCTGCTCAAGATCTCTCTCTTTCAAACTCCTTACTCATCCTTTCTCTTTTTCTTCTCCACCTACGTCATCACCTCCCAGAAACTCTAAGATCTCTAATGTCCAGCACCTCTTCTCACACACAGGCAAATTGTTCATGGCACGTTAATAATCGTCCCATTGCTGAACCACTTAGGTTGGCCCAAGAGCAATCTTGGATCTTCTGAAGGCAGCATCAATTCTTTTCTCCTGAAGTAGCCACTTGTCAATACCAATCCCAAGGGCCATGGACAGGATTTACAGGCCACTGGGCAGTCTAGCAGATTGGGGCCCCCCCTCCCATTTCTAACCATTTTCCAGGAACTAAAAGCTAATGGGTTGTCAAGCTCATAATTACTTTTTAACTTCCTCTCTTTTTACATACATATATAGTGCTTCAAAATTTTGATTGAATTTTTTAAAATGTGTATTTCTACATGTGATATGCTTTATTTGTATAAAAGTATTAATATATAAATGCAGTTAACCCATAGCAAAATCAATTTAAACAAACAGAAATATAATAATATTGTATTTTGAACCATTACAGGTATCCCCCGACTTAAAGGATTAATTGGTTCCGAGAAATAATCGCATAATGCGAATACGCGTAAAGTGAGTTCATTTTAACATGGGCGAGATAGGGATTAGTTCCAAGAAGAAAAAAATTATCTAAAACTGATAAAAATACAATTCGTATTGATTTTTCATACATAATTTTGCTATTAATTTTTATGAATTAATAATTTCAAGTACAATACTGTACAGCACATTTAAAAATTACATACTGTACTATTTATCTTGCTCTCCTGAAGGTCCCGGATCGGTAGCTTTCTATAAAAAGTTATCAAGAATAAGCTGACGGGCAGCGTTTTTCTTCTCTCTGTAAATTTCTTCGTTGCAAGTTACAGAACTATGAATCTCTTTGGAAACTTTGGCACTTCTATCTACGTCAGAATTATTCTCTTCACTGATACTAATTGTGCTGTCGATGTTTTAAAAAATTCCAGCAATTGTCTTGTTGAAAGTTTCTTGACGGGCTCAGGAACACAGAGATCTTCACCCTTCATCTCTACCGAAATGGAAATTTAGCATTTTTTAATTTTTTTAAAACCACATTATTGAGAAAACGCATAAAGTGAGATTGCATAAAACGAGGGATGCCTGTAATCACAATCCTGTAAGTTCAAATAATTTTTAAATAAACTTTACAAATTGTTTAGTTTTTATTTGAGAAATTGCATTTTTAGATGAAATATTTGTGAAAAATCGTCTACTAACCAAAAATTAAATAGACACTTAGAAATTATCATTATTTCTTCAATTAATGAATTACGCTGTGCAAAAAAATACTGCCCATATCATGTACAGGCAAAACAGATCAGTGGTTAAAAACAGATGATTATTGTAACTCCTGATTTTCTCAGCTACTGATAATAGTATATCACTCCGGATAGCTGCTGAGACACTCTTTCCAATGCTATGCGTTTTCTATATTTCATTTTGGCATCTGTGCGAATTTTGGCCGACATTGTGAAATTCTTGCAATTTTATTTTCTTGTTTTGCATTTTTTCAGTCACTAAAAGTGGTTCAATGTTTTAAAATTCATGTGGAACACAGACATTAAATCAAGATTTGTCATTCAAGACCAAAACTAGCACTGTATCTGCTCAGATTTATGAGTTGTCAGTGCCAGATTAAGGTTTTTATGGGTCCTAGGCTGAAAGGATAGAATCTTTCCTTCCCCCTAAAGAATATGACCCTATGGATATTTATTCAATAGACCATGAATTTTTCTTTGAAGTTCATTATCTCAGCACCCAGCTACCAACAATAATAATTTTCTCAAACATTTGTAAATAAACAAGATTAAATTTAAATAGCACTAAGTCCCATCAAAGTTTTGTGGGGACCGCAAAATTGCAGGGTCCTAGGTGTGGGCCCACTTGGCCAAAACATAAATCCGGTACTGTAGGCTATAATGATTGGAAGTTTCCACGGATGTCCATACTAACCTCTGGGCATTGAGCCTCACTCCTTGCGTACTGTGCATACACGGTGATGATCCCATATTTTGGGAGGGTGCCTTTGGCGGCATTCGGGATGTGCTTGTGCTGCTGATGACCATGCTGCCGACTTTCACATTTGTGCGTACCCTGCCCCTCCTGACCTTCTCGTCTGCTGACAATGGTATATCCCTGGATAGCTGCTGAGATGCTCTTTCCGATGATATGTGTCTTCTATATTTCAGGTTGGCATTTTCACAAGTTTCAACTAGCATTATGAAAATTTTCATTTTTTCCCCCTTGTTCTAATTTTTTCACTATCTAAGACTGATTCAATGTCTTGAAGTTCACATGGAACATGTAGATCTAATCGAGATCTATCATTTGAGACCAAAACCAGGGCCATAGCTAATTGGAGTCATGAGTTATACTGATTCGAATTTTTCGAAGAAGCCCTAAATACCATTTTCGCATCAAGCCCTGTCCCTCGCATATATGACAATGACTTCATATTTTGTCTGGAATGTGACTATATACCAGTTAATATCATAACAAAACCATTCCAATTGAACGTAGTTTCGGAGTTATTCAATGGTTTTGGACATACACATGCAAATATTACATCAAGATATCTGGGATGTCATCCAGTGGGATTTTACAGACGTTATTCACTTTAAAAAAAAAAAAATGAGCTACTTACCAGATAAAGAGAGCGTCCTTCTCCTTAAAAAATTTAACCGCTTTGTAAGGAAACACGTAAAGTAGTAAATACTACAGAGGAGAAAACAGAAAAAATAAACAGCTTTTATTAATTCTTAGGGAGATTTTAATGGATTTTCATTTGATGTGGTAACCCTTCTCCCCTGTTTGCAGCAAAGTCGTTTATGGCATCTAGAAAGTTCACAATCTATTGATAAAGTACTGGGTCTATTCATTCTTGATTGTCCCATTGCAGATCGGGAAGGACTTTTTATGATGATTATTTTGCTGAATGACCTCTCTGCTACTGTCACTGGAAGGGGGAAAATTAATTGCAGAGCAACACAAACATTTGGGAACACACTATCCAACTTCAGTTACTTCAGTCTGTTTAATAGCTGCAATGCTTTAGTTATGTTTTTCCTAAATTAGCATAATCAATAAACTTTAAATATTACACTTCATCGATAATACCTGTATTTACATCTTTAGAATATGTTTTATGCAAAATTCCACATGTCTCAGCAATTGTATTTTCTTCCAGTTCCGAAAAGCTCCATAAACATTTAAATATTTTTGTTGAGTTTCTTTACTCCATTAAATCGCTCAGTTAGTCTTAGAAGAATGGAATCAATAAGTACGTAAAAGCAATTTATTGTAAAATGTCTTTCTTCGTGGGACTCGATTACGTCGATCGGAAATCCTGAAGAATTTCTATTTATGATTTCTGCATGGAAAGCTGTTCCTTTTTTCAACCTCTTCTTAGGAAAATCGGCAGCCGTGACATCAACTACGAGTTTAGCCTCTACCAAAAGAATATTCCACTGATTTCACAGTTTCTTTCAAATCTTTGATGAAACATTTTCAACTTCCACACTAAGTGTTACATCCGAAGCTTACAAGATTTTATTTCAAACATAGATTCCTTTTAATAATTTCAACTGGATGGTTGCCCTGATGGTTTGCACCCACCCTGATGATTTGCACCTGCCCTGTGGCCTATCCTGAAAACATTTCTGCAAGCTTGTTCATGACCTTTAGGAAGAAAAGTTGACCTTCAGATAGTGTCCTTTCATTTCCTCAAGCATCAAGGAGGAGATGCAAAATAGAAATAATGGTGCCCAAAGGGAAGGGAGATTCTTTGTATCATTAAAAAAAATTTTTTTCACTGTGATGTCAAAGCTTGTCCTGATTTGAATGAGAGCCGCTTGTCAACGATGGTCTCAAAGCTTTTCGTTCTGAGACACAATGTTTTAGAATCTTAGAAGAATATTTTTTTAAAGATGTATTTAATGATAATTTTTTAAAAAAAGGCAAAATGAAACAAATTTGCTCCGGGACCCTGTGCATTTGCCCCCTCTGTCCACGGTCTTGTAAAGGACATATTCGTTCTCGGTTCCCCTGTTTGTGGATCAGATGTCTTGCGACAGACTGGTGCTGAGAACTGATCGTAGGACAATATAATTCTGCGACTGCCATTTTTGTATTATATAGGTGGATCTTAAAATATTAACTGTTATGTTCGCCATATTAATTTGGCAAACTATAGCAACGATAACCCGAATTTGATTCTGAAGGGTGCCAAAGAAGAAAATGCTTACTAACTGCTCACTGTAGTCTGGGAGTTGGTTCCCTATGTCATAAGAACCTCAAAAAACTGTAGCTCCTGGCATGGCATAGCACAGCCTTTGCAGTCTTTGTACTGTAAAAACACAACCTCTCCATACCATGTAGCGTAAAAATGTTAGTTGAGCTGTATGATGGTTTTGCATTAGTTACTTGTTTAATTTTCTATTGAATTTATGAAGGTGACATTTTTGTTTATTAAAATTGTTTAACCCCTCTTTGGTATAAGTTGCTTATTTTTCAAGAAAATCGTGCAAAAATCAACTATATTTTTTATTTAAGAAATAAAAATGTTAACAAATTTGTAAATGAGATATAAGACGACAAAAAGTAAATAAATCAATGCTTTCGCACTATTTATTATATAGCTTCTAAAATGTTTCAGCCCATCAATATCGCGAGAGCGACAAATATGGATCGATACCGTTGACGGGAGCGAGACTTAAGGGTTTAATGTTAGTTTTTTATTTCAATTCAAAATGAAATCTTCAGCTATGAAAACTTTATTAAGATTAATATATTTTAGTTGATGTTCCTGTTGAAAACGACATCCCTGTTGATATTTTTGCTATTGGATTTGAAGAAATAGTAGATTTGAATGCTAGTAATATTGTGTCTGCCAGGTGAGAGTTTCTACCGTTCATAAAGAATTTATAATTTTATTTGCAGTTTTTTCATTATAAGCAATTACTTTTATAGTAGAAATTCACAAATAAAAATCTTATGTAGGTTTCATGCCAAGGATATACGCGTATGAGTCACATGTTGTTTTAATCTGATCAAAAATGTTTCCTGTAAATCCATTGCTAATTGAAATATGCTGCCAAATTCATTTAAATCACATGTGTTACATGATGCAATCTATAAAACCGACATTTAATCTTATTACAAATATCTGTCAAATTTTTATTATTTCTAAATATAAGGTCCTTCTGTTGCAGCAGTGGCAAATGTTTCAGTACTTAATAATATAATTGTTAGTAGTCCTCAAATGATTTGATGCATATGTGAAATTTCAACTTTGCCAATATTTCCAGTTCTGTCCATCTCAGGAAATCCACTTCTGACCTTGTTAAAACTGCACTAAATAAGCTTTTTTCGTAAGTAAAAAAAAAAAAATATATATATATAGTAATGATTTAAATTAGAGAAAAGGTAGTTTTGTATTTTTTAACACACACTATATTTCTCATCGGGACTACAGATATATCAAAATACTGCATTCAAAAATCCTGAAAATGAGATATAAGGAAACTTTTTCATTGAGAAGAAATCTAGTTAGTTGGAGGGGGTGGTATTGCCATTTGAACACTGTATATATATATTAGAACCTCGAGAGTAATGAAATGGGATAGCCCTAGAAAAAATTTGCTATATAGAAAATTTGGTGAAACGATGCATTTATGAACTAGGGTGGGGTAATAACATGAAACCACAATTAAAATCCGCTTTTCAGTTAACGACTATTTCTCATAGGATACATTCATATAAAAAATGGAGTTGGACAATCTTACCTTAAAATGAAAATGTATTTAATGCTTCTTCCATACACATTCATGCTTTTGTGCAAAAAAATTCTAATATCCTGCTGCACAACAAATGGCGGTGTTGATTCATCATAAAAGTGTTAGCACCCCTGTGGGAAATTTGCAAGGTCTGGATTTCTGGTAATCAACCGAGCAAAAAAGGGCAACAAGTACTACTATTCAGACAACATGGTGTATTCAAGGACAATTAGGGCCTGCTTCTAGTCTAACAGCTTTGCACTGTATGGGGCAACCAGACACAGGTGTTTGTGCTTAGGAAAACTCTTTATTAGGGAGTTTAAAATCCATTAGATGTGCCCCATTCTCTTCGTTTGCCACTTACCTTAAAATCGTATTGTATTCTCATGGTATGAGGGAACCCGATGTCGCTGACGTGACCACTCGATTTTCTGTTTTGGTCATTAAAAATTTCATTATATAGAAACACTTTCATATGTAATGACTAGAGACCTGAAGTTTAAGCACTAAAATGGCAAAAAATGGGGCAGTTTAAAAGTTCAAATAGGCATTAAAAAAGGGCACATAAAATTATGGAATAAGACATTTAAATCAATAAAAAAATATGGAAAAAGATATTTAAAATAATGAAAAAAAGGCAATTAAATAAATTCAGGGTATAAAGACCGGCTATAGAAATTTAATGCACATATTTCCTCTACTGTCTTAAAAATATAATAAAAGAAGTAGGTGCTGTTGGAAAAAAAAAAAAAATTACCGTACATTTCTTAATAGTTGAAATGTAAAATCCTTACTTACAAGATAATTTTAGATGGGTTTATTCGAACAACCTATCTCCTCTTATTGCACATTACTACGACATGCTTTTTTAAATTCCCAAATGTGAAATTTTGACGCTTACGAGTTAATAGCATTTTATATTGTGAAAAAATCTCTCCACTTCAACTGAGGATATAGGTGCATGCCATGGTAATAGACATGGACAGTTCTACTATAGCATCATTACTTAGAACTTCTCCTATATTCTTAAGGCAATGATTCTCAATTATTTTTCATCACGAGCCACTTTAAATCCTTTTTTTCATTCGGCGGACCAAAAGATATGAAAGCAAAACCATCTTATTCATGGTATAGATATTGGGGGGCCTACTGTCCCATAGAAATTTTTTGATTTAATGAAATAGCATTGAGGTAAGAGCTTTAGGCCCCTCTAGAAGAAAATTAGCCTTCCTAGATAAAAATTTTCGGTTCCTTAATTTTTGGAGCAAGGCCAGTTTTTACTGTTCGCGGACTGCCTATTGAAAATCATTGTCTTAAGGCAGCGATTCTTCAGCTTTCCTAGACAGCGGACCCTCTTCAGAGATCACTCGCCCTTGCGGACCCCCCAAGAATTAACTCAAAGTTTAAAACCCAGAATTTGCATCATACATATTTATTTCTAGTGTTTCATCACTGATTTTCACTATTTAAGGAAGGAATTTTCCCTTCCCTCGTAATTTATTCTTAGCATTAAAGAGTAAATGCTCTTGTCTTAGTACTTTTCCGAACTTTGTGGAACGTTGTGAGGGTCTCACAGACCCCCTGATAGAATCACGTGGGCCCCCAGGGGTCCATGGACCACAGTTGAAGAACCACTGTCTTAAGGGATTTAAAGTCTTGATTCATGGAAATCGCATTTTTGTGTCTTTTGTGTTCTTGATCACTTCACTAGTTTTACCAGGGACAGACATAAGGTTTTGTAAAATATTGCGTATGGCTTCTAATACCCATAACAAAGGGATATTTTTTTTCTTGACATTTAATAAATTCTGGAAATTTTCCAAAATGTGTCAAAATGAATGTCAATTTATTTTTCACTTTGGAGCTGAAAAATAAAAATTTGCTTCTTTTTTATAGCTACTGCTTTTTCATCTAAAAAGCTGTTCATAATTTCAGCAGTTACGTCAAAATGTAAACAATAGGGTGAGACTGCTGATATACAAGTTCTCCATCTTGTGAGAATCTGTTGCGGAGGTAATGGAATGTCCGGTACCATTTGCTTGAAAATTTGAATTCTTGAAGGAGCTTTTGCGAATATTTTTTGAACTTTGGAAACAAGAATATCTATTTCAGGATGGAGACCTCTTACTTGTTCTGCAATCGTGTGCATAAGCAAGGTATGATAGATGTCAGAAATAAATAAAAAAACGAAAAACTCTTTGATGTGGAATATCATCTGGCCAAAGCAAAGTTAATCTGAAGAAAAAAGTGTTGAAAAAATGCAGTAATTCACCCACAAATGTATTAGTGAATAGTTGGGCAATTGTTGTACTGTTCGTATTTTGTAATTGTTCAGCTGTCAGCTCTCAAGTCGTTGCTCTTCAAGTGGGCCCATCATACCAGCAATAACATTTGCAGCATACTGTTCTGTTGCATCTGTTGTTTCATCAATAGATATCCATATATTTTTCCTTCTAATTTCGTTCCAGATATGATTAAGAATTCTTTATAGCATTCATCCAGGTAAATTTTTTTTTAAGGTAGGAATACTTTGGTTGGTACATTTTTGCAGAAAAGTGTGCCTACTTATATTCTCAAGCTTCTAGAGTGGAATGCCGGCATCTACAAACGTCTTGCGTAGATCCATTGCAAATTGCGATTTCTGGGAAGATAAATCAGAGTCGATGTTTTTCCGTCTTTTTTACCTTTTGCGGATTTATGCTTAGATGTTTCCAAGTACTGAACTATAAAGTACTTTTTCCTCTAAGTTTATTGACTTTTCACCTAATTTGCAAAATAAAATATTTCCATCAGTATAAAGAAAACATCCAAGCTGAACTCTTTTACGAAATTTTCTAATTATTTACGTGTGGAAGCTTCCATTTTAGGCATTTTTGTAGTTTAAAGATAATCAGTGCACATTGCAGAGAAAGATAACACTTGCCACCACATATTGGACCAACTGAGTGACAAGGGAACAGTTTAAGAAATATACAGGCAAAGGTATGTGTCTTCCCCTCAATTCATTAAACAAAGTCGGTATTTAAGGGAAGGATGACTGCTGATCAAGGGTTCGAAGTGTGACTGTGAGTTTTTGTGTGGGTGGAGGGGGGGGGATTTTTATCTGGCAGTAAAAATGGAGTACACTTATCTGAGAGTGTCCATTAAGAGTTTTTACTGTATATATGTATAGGAATTCCAAAAAGTATATAAAAATACAAAGTAAATGAGCATAAAACACAAATACAAACCGAAATAAGAATTTATGGCAAAAACTTCAAAAAAGGCATTTTACTAAAAAAAATTAAAAATAGACAAAAGGCATTTATGGCATTTTGTCTGAACTCCTGGGCTCTAGTAATGACCATGGGGATTTACCAAAACTTCGCTATATAGAAAATTTCGTTATATAGAAGTTCTACTATATATATGTGTGTGCGTCACTTTTAAGTGTGAAATTACCACTATTTGTTGGTCCCAATTCTTTGATGTGGATTAATTATAAAAGTATTTTTTATATAACATTGTAATTATACGCCCAGTATTTGACACACTCCAATACTGATATATTAGGGGGACCGGAAAGTAATGTCGTTTTTCTACATTAAATTCAAACAGATAAATTTTTACCAAGTTTTTATTTTTAATCAATAATGTAATCACCCTCGTTATCAACAACCTTTTGCCATCTAGTGTGCAAATTTTCAATGACAGATCGATAAAACTCAATTAGTTTTGTAGCAAAATATCTGGAGATGGTATTTTGGACATCATCTGAATTTTCAAATTTTTTGCCACTTAGAAAATGTTGTAGCGATCGGAATAAATGGAAATTCGATGGCGCAATATCGGATGAGTATGGTGGGTGAGACAATACCTCCCATCCCAATTCATTAATTTTTTCCAGGGTTCATCTTGCGCAGTGTGGCCTTGCATTATCCTGTTGCAGAATAACAACTTTTCTGTTGACAATTGCTGGGCACTTTTCAATTAAAGATTGATTTACTCGATCCAATTGTTCACAGTAAAGGTCTGCATTCACAGTTTGTCCAGGTTTCAGCACTTCAAAATGAACGACCCCGCGATTACTCCACCAAACACACAAAAGCGCCTTTTTGGGGTGTAAACCTGGCTTAGCTGTACTTTGTGGCGATTCATTTGGAGAGAGCCACTGCCTTTTGCGTTTTGGGTTATCATAGAGGACCCATTTTTCATCTCCAGTGATCAATTGATCAAAAAACGCTTCTGTATTGTGCCGCTGAAGCAATAAGTTGCATGTGATGGATCGGTTAGCTTTGTTTTCTTCGGACAGATTATGTGGGACCCAAACACCTGCTCTGCTTACTTTACCAATCTGCTGCAAATGTTCTTGGATGGTCGACCAAGGTTGGTTAAGAGTGTTTGACAGTTCCTCGATTGTCTGACGTGGATTTGCTTCCACTTCCTCCCTAGCATGTCATTGTCTAAAGTTGTTGGTCTCCCTGATCGGTACGAGTCGGAAAAATCGAAATTACCGGATTTAAACTTAGAAAACCACCTTTGGATTTTATGAACATCTAATGCGTTTGGATAAACATCGCAAATGTTTTTGGTAGCAACCGTTGCGTTACTACCCTTGTGAAACTCAAAAAGCATACAATGCCGGATATGTACCTCTTCTGGTATTTGGCCGGCCATTTCACCATAAACTGCAAAAAAAATTAAGATTTATTATTTACGAGTAAACAAGTCACTCTAACTTTAAAATGTCTTTACACGACTTTGAAGTACACAATGAGCTGATAAATGACTAATGAATATCGACATGCGTAAAAATGACATTACTTTTCGGTCCCCCTAATATTTTACTATTTTCCTAGATACAAGATTGTACTCCTGGAATGTGTCTTAAGAATAAAGAAAATAAATTAACTTGTAATTAATCACTTTTGATGAAATAACATATAATAAAATTGTGACAACTTTGTTAATAACTGGAATTATAAATTGTGATTTAAAATAATCACATCACTTGGAATGGAAGTAAAAAAAAAAATACTTTTACTTTCTAAAAACTTAAAAATTAGTTCTTTAGATGTACCATTTAAAATATATAATTTTATTGCATTAAAAAGCAATTTAAAGTACAGAAATCTATTGATATTATTTAATTGAAATTTATTATTATTTTATTGAAATTTATTGATTATTAAGAAGTGGTTATCTGTAGTGCTAATTTCTTTTCTACTTTGTATTACTATAATTTGTGTTGTTGTTTTTTATATGTCTTACAGCACGCAAAATCAAAAAGAATGGATGGCTGAATTACAAAAAACAATATCTCGTGACAGAAAATATATCTACATTTCATCTACTCAATTAGTTGGTGTATGTCTGTTCCATTTGCTTTACCAAAACATGCACCCTCATATTAGGTATAGTACATTTAGTTACACTACACTTATGGGGGGGGGGGTACAAATGGTGGAAGTGTTACCACTATAGTTGGTTATAGTGTTTAGTTAATAGTTACCAAGTTTTCTTTTGTTCAATTAATAGTTATTTAGCTTCCTTTTTAGTTCATAGTATATAGGACCACTATTGTACTCCATATAATGATATATTTAATATTTCCATATATGGGTCATATAACATCGTTTGCAGATGACATAAGTATCATAGTTACAGGTAAAGACCTAAAAAGATTAATGGAAATATGCATCAGCGAAATAAAAAATATGAGAAATGGTTTTATGTAAATCAAATGAAATTAAATGTAGATATATCTAAAGTAATGATTTTCTGAAGTAGAAGCAAAAATATTAATATCGACATATACAATAATTCAGTCTTAATTAGTAACAATAAACAAATTGAAGTGGTACAACAATTAGAATTTTTAGGAATTCAACTAACAGATATATTAAATTGGAATGAATAAATAAATACTGTGTTAAAAAATGCAAGTAAAAGTATAGGAATACTAAGAAGAATAGGTAATATTTTGACAGATAAAATTAATATTGACCTTTATTACCCCATGATATAGAATCATCTTATGTATTGCAACTGTATATGGCGAGATGTTGGCATAGTTAATGGAAATATATTGAAAAATATACTGAAAAAAGCAATGAAACTAATTAACAAGAATAATAGAATAAACTGGAAAAATACATTAATTAAATACAATATCATACCGTTTGAATTAATACATGAATACTGTATTTTGATTAAAATGTTTGAAAGAATTAAGGAAAACAATCACTTGGAGTTAATAAAAAGTAAATATAATGAAAGAGAAAGAAATATTTGCTGAAAATATAATGACTTAATCTTGCCGAAAATAAGAACTGAAACAGGAAGAAGTAACATTAATTTCAAGGGTCTTAAACTCTGGAATAAATTACCTCAGGATACAAAAAGGGAATTAAAAAATTTAAAAATAAATTAAGAGAGTACTTAATTTCGTCATTAGGCTTGTAACAAATTAAATTTATAATATATTAACGACCTGGTGGATTGTGGTGAACTAATATTAAATCAATTTATTTTTGTATTTAACTTGGTGCCAGTGAAATGGTTGTCTTTGATTAATCAACTTGAGGTCCTAGGTTTATTACATCCAAGAAGATATTTTCCTCGGAACTTTCCTTGTATGGTCAAATGGTTTGCATGTATTTAAAGTAGAAATAACGTAATGTATAATATTTGTACTGTATAAGTGAAAAATAAATAATATTTATTATTGTTAT
>QLNU02015360.1:228696462-228727250 GCA_006491805.2 Dysdera silvatica
GATGAATTTTGTTAGAATTAGTTCTGAAGTTGATGTATTCCATCTATATTCAAACTTATAAAATTTTGTATTTGCATACCCATTTTTATAATACTTTCATTATTTTCAAGTTTGGAATTATTTGGATGGTCTATCTCGGAAATTGCACATATTTATATGCAGATAAGATTTCTACTTTGTATGATACAGTTTCAAAGTATATAGCCTTTTATCATAATTGTTGTTTGATTGTTAAATCACACATGGAACTACACTGCCAGGATTCGTACGGATCATGGAAATCCTGGAAAGTCATGGAATTTTATTTTGCATTTTCCAGGTATGGAAAAGTCAGGGAATTTAAAAAAAACATGGAAGTCATGGAAAAGTCATGAAATATTTGTTTGGAAGCAATTTAACCTAAAACTCTAAAGTTCTACATTAAAAATGCTGCCTGTGGTGAAAATCGCATCACGAGATCGAATCATCATTTTACGGCACCAAAGTGTCTTCTAATGCACGTGACCACGTAACTCACAAAACGCTGCAGGGAGGGAGTATCCGTCTGCTCTTGGTTCCAAGTGGAATCAGCCGCTGCTTGTGGCCTACCTCGCTCCGCACGTTACCATGTGCAGAAATGCCAACTTGTATGGATTTTAATTCCACCTTACGATTTTACTGTCAATACCAAGAAAACTATGCAAAATCTCATTCAAGATCCTTGCATGCAATTTTCTACTGGTCCCTCAAAAATTCATATTTTTGCGATTTTTGGTAAAAAATCCGGTTTGCAGATGGCTCGCGTCTTTTATGTTTGGACGCAATGCTTCCAACTTGTCCTCTTGTTTCTTCGTTATTTTTCATGTCTTGCTTTATGTGTGAAACTTGCTTCAAATTTGGATTAAAACAACGAAATGAAATGCAGCCATGATTGTGGAACAGCTGAGGGGGGGGAAAATCGACAGACAAAAGTTTATCGGCAAATGTATTGCAATATGTAGTAAGGAACGTCCGTTTTATGAAGCATGAAAGTTTTAAACTTGTACGTGAACCTGCAGTTTTACCATATTTTGAATAACTTTTTACTTGCACCATTTTATTAAAAGTTCGGAAAAATTTCCTCAGGATACTTTAAAAAATAGCGCGCTATTTGCGCCGAGAGTTTGCAGCATGGTTTTGGAATATTTCCCCCCTTCGGCTTTCGTTATCTACACACGCAGAGGCGTGCAGATTAATTCAATAGCAAATTTACATAATTTATAATTCTATTCCGTGAAAAAACGCCACCTGGTGCCTGTTTCTGGAACTTAAAATGGTTTTTTAAGTAAATTTTTTTAACGTTAATTAATGAGCTTTGATTTTTTTATGCACAATTTTGTCCTTGATGCGCCACCTATGTTCAAAATTGTGAACTTTTTAAATGTGCTTAATGAACGACTGTTTGTAATTTAGTATTTTTCCATCAAAATAGAGGAATTTTGCCCTGATACACCACCTACCGGTGGTGTACGAAATTCGCGGTCGTTAGTCATATTTTTGCACCTGTGAATTTCCATCCAAAGAAATAACATATCTGCGGTGGGAAGTGGACAGGTTTTTTTGTTTTTGTTGACAAAAGCTAATTTGCGTATTTCAACGATTTTAGCTTCTCAAGAACAGGGAAGAGGTTTCAAATTACAGAGGTTTACTTTTTCAGTGTAACTTTTTTTTCATCATGCTCATTCATTTGATTAAACTATTTTTTTATGCACTACAAAACTCATATGAAAGCCAATTTTCCTATATAGAATAGAACTGTGGTGTTTATCTTCCACAAAACTTACGCAAAAGGTTTTTTTTCCTTAACAAAACCGATACCTAAATCCATTTTTCTTCTACAAAACTAATACAAAAGGTCATTTCTCCTGTTACGAACCTGATACAAATGGTATTGGTGAGAGTGTGATCATTTTGTACGTACATAAACATACGCAGTTGAGTCACATTATCAGGAATATTTTCATGTTGTTTCAAGTGGGGAGAGATACACATATTGCTCTATATCAACGCAGATGCTTTGCTTATAAAAAATCTTTTTGCAGGAAATAAGAGTGTGGGTTTACTGAAAACTGCTGAAAGTTCTTGACTTTTTTACTGAAAACTAATAAAAATTCTTTGCTTTTGTGCTGAAAGCTACTGAAAATTCTTGACTTTTTTACTGATGACTACTTTCTCATGTTGACATCTCTATACGTGACCACACACTTCGGATTCAAACACTTTGTCTTGCATGTGCAGCATAGTAACCATCCGGTACTTTTCAAACCTTGAATTAAGAAAATAGCTGAAATATTTAGAATCTGATGTTTTAGAACTCGAAAAATCTGCAGACAGTTTTGCAGTTAAATCAGAAACTAACGGTGACTTCACATCAATTGCAAAATCAAATGGTTTATATGGAATTGTATCCAAAAAGAATATTCAAATTTTGAATGTGCAAATGCAAATTGATGAAAATTGCAAAACTAAAAGATGCCTAGTACAAACATTAGTGTATGAAAAAATTTTTAGCAATGTTTGCATATATTACAAGGTGTTGACATCAATCTTTTATGTATCTGCATGTTTATTCTAATATAGGATAATGGATAATAATTTGATTTTGGTCATTATTTGTTTCAGAGTAGAATGCATTTCAAAATTAATATTTCATTTTTATTTGTGAATTTAATTTAATACTGGTACCCAAAATTATATTTTAAGTGACCATGAATTGTTTCAACGGGCCTGGAATGTTTTTAGTTTACAGTCATGGAAAAGTCGTGGAATTTTTTTTTACCCAGAGTACGAACCCTTCATTGCTCAACATTGAAATTCCCCTCCTGAAAAACCCTCCCCTAAGTTGCTTTTTGCAGCTAGGCACTTGAAAATTTGATCATTTGAATATTTTAGCTACACCTACAACTCTACCAATTTGCATTATTTTGACCTTTCCTTCTTGGTGTTGCAATTTTAATGTTGAGCAGTGTATTATAACCTTAACCTTCTTTTGTATTTCCATTATACTGAAAATTCTAACTAAAAGATATTTTTTTTTAAACTTGAAAAATATTTATCTAAATACCATATTATCTCATTTACTTTTCAATAGGTTTTTCAAGGTTTTATTGAAGGTATTATAAATTTTGCACCTACATATAAGTATGATGTGTTTTCTGATGATTATGATACAAGTGAAAAACTTCGTATTCCTTCTTGGACTGATCGTGTTTTATACAAACAGAAGAAATTTTCGAATGAAGGTAATTCATTTTACTTTGGAAACTTATTTGAATAAAATCTACAGTTTGAAGGTGACATATAGATGTGTTGTCTGAGATACTGATATCGCTATTAACAATTTATTTTATTGTATTGGAAAGGTAGCTGATAAAATGCTTAAATTTCTTGATCATAGAAAACAATTAAAAAAATGCAGAGAATACCTTAAAGGGGGGGAATGCATGTATCAGTCAGTTTATAAGTTATTGTGAAAATAATTTTAAATTGCCTTGTAAATAAATTCTATTTCCAATTGGAAATTAATGCATGGAATACAGAGCTATGTTGTAATTTATATTTTAAAATAATAATTGTGTTTTAAATACAGGTTTCAGTGATTTTATTTGGAAGAAAGATCCTGCTATTTTTAGGTTGTGAAGTATAATAGTCATTTCTTCTCTAACACATATTTGCAAAACGTGGTTGATAAATAGGGGAATACAGTCACTGAGACACATTGTATTCGCTTGTAGCTGATTTTTTATAAAGTTACTGCTTTGTACCACCAAGTAATACCAGATAAATGTACAAAATACTACCCAGCTGCATGTAGAGGAAGCCATATACAGGGAAGGGGGAGGAAAGGCACACTATTTTTTATTATTGCTCCCCCCCTCTTTTTTTTATGTATTACTTGCACAACTTTACAGTTTTTGAATGTTCTGCCTCTAGTTTTCTTATTCCAGATAGCCCTCATTTTTATTGCATATACTTCCACAATGCAGGGATTTTTAGGAATGCATGCATTTTTTCATAGGTTACATTAATTAGTAAGTTGTATTATGTTATAGGTTACGTATGTTATATTATGGTATAAAACTTATGACACTTCAGATGAAATAGCTTAATATGTGTATGTATATTGTTGATACTTCCGTGATTTCCAGTGCATAATTAGGAAGTCAAGGTACATAGCTTTACTTAATTGTTTTAAATAAATCACTATTTTTTTTCCTTATAAATAATATAATTTTATATCATATACAATCGAACCTCGTTAAGATGAATGTGCTTAAGACGAATTACTTTTAATACAAACCGTTTTCTGAACTCCCGTCAGATTATATAGTATGCTATCCTTTCCAGGTAAGACAGATTACTGGTAGTACAAACAGATTTTTTGTTCCCCTTGGTGTTCGTCTTAACGAGGTTCGACTGTATTTTTATTATTTTAATATGGTATGACTCTCCTTTTTTCATAAATAACATGTGTATCAAATATAAATTGACCTTTTTAGAAAATGAAATACTGTACTTGAAACACATACTGGGTTAGGCCAAATGTTTCTCTTACATAATTCTCTACTATCTTCTACATGATATTATATTTAGTTTGCATCCATATTTTTACTCTCCATATTTATTACTCTTTGTATCCATATTTATACAAAATTATAGCTCCTCTTCCATCACCCTACATTTGAATAATTATCCTTAAACGCATTTAGAAATTTTTACCATGTGCGAATGGGTTTGTCTAGATGACCCGGTGAGTGCATGAACTGTTGTGTGTGATTGTTAAGGCTGCTGATACAAGTAAGTTTGATAAAGGCCGCCAGATTGTAATGGCCCAATGGCTCAGAACGAGATCTCCAAAACTTCACGGCTCATCGGGCGTTTTCGAGCTACCGTCAGGTAGGACCTATGCGAAGTAAATGAACGATGATGCCGGGCCCTCGATCATAAGTATCTTAAAAAACATTAAATATAAATATATATTAATATGCATACACCTGCCATAGTAGAAAGTAGCAAACAAGGAAAAGTAAATCATGTTACCAACCAGAACTAAAACTAAAATCCACACATGGCCACGCTGCTTTCGTAATCGCTGTATGTTTGGAGAAACACAAAATACAGTCTCCTCTTGGTTTAGTCAGATCTAAGAAAGGGAGGGTTGACAATTGGAAAGGGGTAAGAAGGACTTTTGGGGTAGGGACGTGGTCCTTTAAGGATGAGGCAAACGTTTCTTCTAAATGCTTTATTTTAAATATAAAGTAAGAATTGTAAATAGGGTTTTGTTTTAATTAATAAATTAGTCGTGATAGCAGCATACATTTGTGTTGTGAGATTATTTAGTATACAGTTCTTTTCAACAACGAGCCAAACGTAATTGGATTATTATATTACCTAAGAAAATTTGCAAATACTTTTTCAATTGTTTTAATTAATAGAGAAATTCAGAAACCAGAAGATCCCACACTTTGTAGTAAGTAATAATTTGTGGTATAATAGAAAAGAGATTTCTAATATAAATTTGATGGTAAAACCAGTAGTAGACGACAAAGTGTTGGACATCCATGGGTCATCAAAGAAACTGTGTGTTGGAAGCTGTCCTGCTTGGTGAAGATATATCGGTGATAGCCAATTACAATTCAGGTACAGTTAGAAGTGTTTCGAAGCACACAGTTCAGCAGACTCTGTCTCATATGGGACTTCCCAGCACACAGTGCTCATGTGCCTCTGTTAATCATTCATCATTTACACCTACAGTGGGTTTAGGAACATCATGACTGGACCATGGAATGATGGAACAAAGTTGCCTGGTTGGATGAATCACATTTTCTGCTTCATTACGTCATTATATGCTGTCTTTTAGGTGAACAGTTCCTCAACAAATATACCGTGGGTCTGAACAGGCTGGTTGTGATAGTATTATGTTTTGAGGAACGTTCTCATGGGCATCTCTGGGACTGTTGGGCATGGTAGAACATGCCATGAAAGCTGTTGATTATCTCAACATCATTGTGTACCAGTTGCACCCTTATATGGCATCTATTTTCCCATTGAAAATGGAATCTTCCAGGATGACAGTACTCCCTGTCACAAGGCCAGCATTGTGCTATGATGATTAGAAGAACATGCAGATGAAATTCAGTTGTTGTTGTGGCCGCCTAACTTGCCAGGTCTTAATCCCATAGAGCACATTTGAGATGTCATGCAATGTCAGTCAGAGCTCAGAATCCACTGTCTCATAATACCTGGGAATTGCGTGACCACTGCTTGCACATCTAGTACCGTCCATCTCTGGCCATCCATCAAACGCTTGTGCATGGTTGCCATATCCTTGAAAGTCAGGAAAAATGTAATTGGTCAGGGAAAACTTTAAATTGGTCAGGAAAAGTCAGGATTTTTTTTAAATACTGCTAGTCAGGGATATTTAATAAAAAAAAAGTCAGTAAAAATAATTTTTAGGACAATTTTTTTTTTCCCCTACAACTTCAAGTTTACTGTGGAGAAGAAAGCCACTAAAGTAAGTATTGATTTTTTACTCCATGCAGTTTACTAAATGATCTATAGTAATATAATAAGTTGATGTTGTGCAGGGATCATATTTGTCCTACTTTTCCTATTTTTCTTACTTTTTACTAGGAAAGTAGGAACAGTCCTACTATTGGAAAATTAACCCTACTTTTCTTACTTTTTTTAAAGGATCCACATCCGATTTTTGATTTTCGGATTTTCCACATCCGACGCAGATATTTGAGTGGTATGAAACTCTTAATGAAATAATTGAAGGTACTAAACAGCATTAGAAATTAAATGTCTGAAATTAGGTATCATTTATTTTAAGCTAAATTAATTTGTATTAATACATTTGAATATTTAGTCATTAAATGGAAAACCTTTTCTTGTAACTCGACTATACAATAACGTCTTTAAATAAACTGGATTGTAAAAATTTTATAATGTTGTATAAGGAATTTTCCCCAATAGACAACTCTGAGGGCTACTCATGCAGGTTGTTGTGGCATTCTTTTTCAAATTATTGAAGAAAGTGTGTTCTAAAGCTTAAATTTCAATTTGACCTTTAACTACATTCTTTAGATCACTTGTTACAATGGTGGTGTGAAAAAAGTGCATCTAAGAAGGGAAGTGTCACAAGTGTCAGTCACACCTTGAATCGGGACATATGTCGCATGAAAGGTTTATATGAGTAATGAGAGAAATCGAAAGAATGAATCTGCAAAACTAAATTTTCAAATTTTGATAATTACACTGAAATATAACTTTCTTGCATTACTTGCAAGCCATAGGAGAAGTAGTAAAATGAGAGAATTCATTTTAATTTTATGATTTTTGCCCCAATGAGCAAGGTTTTCGGAAACCAGTGAAATTTTGCGGTGAACGTTAACGCAAAAATAATTAATGGCAATGCACATCTTACATTTAGCGAAGTTCTAACAAAGCCTAAACTTATGTGTTAGCACATCTAATGAAGTTACTGACTACTGCTGAAGTTATTGACTAATAAATTTTATTTCACATAATAATTCGTTTGGACAAAAAAAAAACATTGATATCGGTCAGTGGCATAAATACAGAGTATGCAATGAATCCCCTCCTCTCTCTCTGTGATTTACAGAGCTGTTATCATCATCAGAAATATAATCTATATTGCTATTGTTTTTTGCATTACCATCATTCTGATAATCTAACATTACTTCCTCCTGAATAATTACTCTATTTCATATAATTTCTTCAAATGTGGGTAATAATCTCCTACTTTCGCATAATTGTTCATCAGTTATCGCAGATGGATCTGTTCCATATTTTTCAATAGCTAAGTTTAAAATACCTGCAAAATATTGATTACAGTTTGCATATTTGTAATATTTATATTAGCTATTATAGCATTATTTTGCCCAGAAGTGCGTTAATCATCAACAGTGTTTTAATGAAATACTTTAAAGCTGTGAATAACATACCGAGCGCTTTCAAATTACAAGAAAAAATTGCGACACTCTTTTGTCCTTCATATATGGTTGGAGTTGACACTTACAAAAAACCGCCAATGGCCAATAAGAACTTGCTCGTTGTGTTAAAAATCACCAAATTAAAAATGAATTCTTCTATTTTACTACTTCTTCTATAGCTTGCAAGTAACACAAGAAAGTTATATTTCAATGTTATTATTGAAATTTTAAAAACTCATAAAAATTAGAAAATCGAGTTTTGCAGACTGATTCTTTCGATTTGTCTCATTACTCATATAAACTCATATGACATAGATCCTGATTCAAGGTGTGACTGGCCCTTGAGACACTTCCCTTGTAAGTATGAAGTGTTTTACCACTTTTGTAAACAGAATATTAAATGTGATAATCATGGACTGAATCAGCTAATTCACCATTCACAATCACGAAGTCATACTTCTATTGTTAAAAATATTGAAAAGGAAAGTCAGATAACATTTGCAAAGCAATCAGCTCAACGGCCTTTTGTGCCGCCTCCCATTTTCCATCGTGGATATATATTTGAGCAGGAGGTGGAAAATATTTTAACTGGAGCCTCAACTGGCTATATGGTTGGGGATTTTTTTTTAAAAAAAAGTCAGCACAACGCAAAACATATAAATTGTTAATTTTTTTTTGGTATCCTACTTTTCCTGCTTTTTAAACGTTAAAACTTGCTATGGTCCCTGGTCATGGATCCATGACATTGATAAAAAATTTGTCGTTACATACACATCTCATATTTCAATAATAGATCATTTATTTATTCTATGTTTTGCCCAAGGTGTTAGTGCCTAAAAAAAATTTAAAATGGGATCAAAGAAAATCGTCTTTAATGAACAATGGCTGGACTCTTCCTTGAATCCTCAGTTTAGTGGATGGCTGTGTAAGTCACCTGATAAATACCATGCATATTGCAAAGTTTGCAAAAAGGCTTTTGAATTGGCAAATATCGGACGACAAGCTGTGTTATCACATGCAAAAGGAAAAGGACATTCAAAGTTAATTAAAATTAAGACTACTCAGCCATCTTTAAAAAACTTTTGCCTCATGTTCCATTAGTGGAATCTTTTTGTTCCAGAAATGAAGTTGCAAGAGCAGGGGTCATTTGGGCCCTGAAATTCATTGGCAGTAAGAGGTCATCAAATTCATGTGAACATTTAGGAAAGATTTTTCAGCTAATGTTTCCGGATAGTGCCGTTGCCTCAAAATTTCAGATGGGAAAAACAAAATGTTCTCACATTACTAATCATGGACTGGCACCATATTTTGACAATTTACTTAAAAAGAAGTTAAAAGAATGTAATAATTTTGTGATTTGCTTTGACGAATCTCTAAACAAAATAGTTCAGAAAGGACAAATAGATTTGTTTGTTAAGTTTTTTGATATCAACACAAATAAGGTTTGCACACATGATTTTAATAGTGTTTTTTTTGGGACGAGCTACAGCCCAAGACCTTTTGGATAGTTTCAATATCGGAATTGAACCCCTCTGCTTTCCACAAAAAAATATTCTTCAAGTCTCAATGGATGGATCCAATGTCAACTTGAGTTTGTTAAAAAAAACTGAATGAAGTGATGAGAGAAGACTGTCCTGATGGTAAAATGCTCATGAATATTGGTGTTTGTGGACTCCATGTTGTGAACAGTGCAATCAAAACTGGATTGCAGGTTGTTAAATGGGACCTTAACAATTTTTTGCGAGATGCTTCCTATATTTTCAATGACTCACCAGCACGACATCCTGCAGAATTTACTTCTCTGACAGGAAAAAAGCTATTTCCTTTAAAGCATTGTGCCATTAGATGGTTAGAAAATGTTCCATCATTAGAGAGAGAGTTTTGCTTGTTTTTGATGATGTGAAGAAATTTGTTGAGAATAAGAAATCAAGACAAACAGGTCCATTCAAAAGTGTGTTGTGTCAAACAAAGGATAAGTTCATGAAATGCAAATTAACGTTTTTTAAAACTTTATCAATGGAGCGTGAAGTCTTTTTAAGCAAATATCAAACCTCAAGCCCGCTTGCACCTTTTTTATTCTCAGATTTGCAGATCCTTGTGAGAAATCTCATGGAACTTTTCGTAAAATCTAATAAGCTACATGCTACAGTAAGTAAGCTCAACGTCTTTGATCTGAGAGACACAGATAATTTACGTGAACTCAAATATGTTTATATTGGTTTCCAAGCAAAACAACTTTTGAAAGAAATAGCCTTATCTGAAGTTTAGCTTCTTAATTTTAAAGAAGATTATCAAAAAACGTTGATTGCAATGACTGAAAAGATACTAGAGAGAAGCCCTTTAAAGTATACAGCTGTTCAAGGATTGTCCTCATTAGATCCTAGTGTTATTTATGAGCACTCACAACAGGGAAAAATGAGGTTTAGAATGATATTAGAAGCTCTTTATACACACAACAGGATCACAGAGAGTATGGCAGAAAAGGCAAGGTTTGAGTATGCAATATTTTCCGATGAAGCTCATGATAATGCACAAAAACAATTTCAGGAATTCTTGGAAGAAAAAGTAAACCAAATGCGATTAGATGACTTGCTCTTCTCTCTTAAGTGGCAACTAAAAATATTCAAAACTATGTCAAGTTGTGCAATTGTGTCTTATATTTTCTCATGGCAATGCCACTGTAGGAAGTGGGTTGTCAGTGAATAAAGGTCTTCTTGTTGAAAATCTACACGAGGACAGCCTTGTTAAAGAAAAGTGTATGATTCCATTAGATATTTTGGAAGCATACAAAAAGTTCCAATTACATATGAAATGTTATCATGCATTAAAAGTGCTCGAAGACGTTGCGAAGATTATCTTGAAAATTCAGGGGTAGGAAAATATGCTGAAAAGAAAAAGGAGAAATTAAAAATTAGAAGAACAAAGGAAGATTCTGAAACTAAAAATCTCAACAGGAAGAAAGCATGATCTTAAGAAAAATTGAAACTTTGGAAAACAAGTTTAACAGAAAAATGAACTTAACTTTTAGGATAACATGTTCAATCGATCTGTTGTAAAATAATGCCAGTTTAAAATGCTTTAAATGTAATCATTATATTATTGTAAAAAAAAAAGTGTTAGGCAGTTATGGGGATTGTGGAGGCCATAATTAAAATGTTTATATTAAAATTCATCTCATTTAACCTATTAATGTACACTTACATTATAGTAACATGCATAATAATTACCTTAATTAGTAAATTATTATATACTATAATGACATTTAAAATGCCATTATAGTAACTATAACCTATTGCTAACGGTAATGTGTGAATTAGCATTTTCGTTGTAGATTTGGGCATATATGTTTAAGGGCCATGGTGGTCAGTGAATTTTATAAATATTGGACAGGGAAAACGATTTCAAAATTTTTGTTGCATCCATGCTTCAGTTGTTGCCAATACGTCATTAGGTAGGTGGTCATAATGTTTTGGCACTTCAGTGTATATATGAGAGAACAGTTAGTCATCATATGTACTATATCTCTCTCAGTTTAAATAAACTATTGTATTATTACAGTGCTATGCATTATGCAAGAACAAAACAAAAATTATTAGTAAAACCATTATTTCTGTTAAATACAAAAAACAAGAAGTTATCAACAAGCTAGTAAATGGAGTGAAAAGCGGTGTTGCAGTCTAGTGATATGTTATAATGGTTTAAAGAAGCAACTAAGTCCAGGAGTTATTCCGTTCTTCAATCCATCAAATGCTTTTAAAGTCTACAACTTGTGAAATACTGTGATTTTTATTTCTTTTTTTTATTACGTTGTATGTATGAGTTGTGTGAATGTGTCTTTTCTGTTAACTTTTCAAATTTTGACATCTATTCTGTTCTTAGAACTGATATTTTACATATGCGCTGAATGATCAATTTATTAAGATGACTTGTCTGTACTTTGTAGAACCATCTTTTACCTTGAAAGTAGCAGCAAATTTGATTGTCAAACACATTAGTTGCCCTTGATGAATCTAGCAATTCCATGCTTGCTTTTAACATTGAGTTGCAACTTAATATCACAGGTCTTCTGCTTGGTTTTACCCCATGCACCACTTTCTGTAACAATTATCCTTTTCAAATTACCTTAGTGCAGGAGTTTTACTAACACACTCTCTCTCGTACCAATTAGCATTCTGTATCCACTTTTAATGTCTTAAGTTATGCTGTCAACTCATGTCTTCAGTAATACATTGGTTGCTGTGTTTGAAAGTCTTACAAATCCTTTTCTTAGGTAGCAAAATTGATATTACAACAATAAATGTCATAGCAAACTCTTTGTATAAAATAGCTTATTAGTTTTAATAAATTGGCCATTTCATGTATAAAGGATATAATTTTTTTTATCATTATTATGTCATATAAATGTAAATTTTTCATGTATGTTTATGCCACTTTTGTAATCCTAGAAATAGATTCTTGGTTGTCTTCAAAAATAGTACGGTATGGAAGAGCCGAACTTAAAACATCTGATCATCGGTAAGAAATTAATACATGTTCTTGAAATGCTCTTTTTTGGGGGGGGGAGGTGGGGATGAAGCACCCTGAGGAACTAATCTGATCATCTCGAAATTTTGTATGCAAATTTCTGTATCCCCAGGCTGAAAATGATTAAATTTTCTTGGCCAATGAATGCTCACTTCATCCATAGCAGCCCTTTCTACTGTGCAACTAACATTCTAGAAAAGATCTAACAATTGCAGGCTGTTATAATTTTTCTCATCATTGCCATTACAGTTCCCTGGAGACACTAATAATAATAATGCCATTATGATGCACTCAAAGACCTTATAGACAATTGGACGATTTTTAGCAGGGTTGAATAGTTGGGCTGCACGAAGCGGGCTTGTCATATTGATAGCAATTGTTGCTGCAAGGTATGCATCGGCAAAATGAAGACTCTAGAAGGCCAAGGTGCACAAATTCAAGACAGAGTTGGCAGATTGTGCCACAGGCTCGAACTGCACCAGCAGCATCATTCTCCACCATACAGTGTACTGCAACTTCCATATCCGTACCACCTGTGGCAGCTTCCACCATTTCACGGCACATTGCTGAGGCAGGGTTATACTTATGTCTCCCTTAAAAATGTCTGTCTTTAACCTCCCCTCTCCCCAACATCGACAAAGGCATAACAACTCATAGAAAAAGATAATCTTCAGAAATATGGTAGGGTACGATCCTACATCTCTTCTTTGCCAAAGAAGTGCTCTAACCGCTAAGCTACAGGTGACCTGTCATTCCTCTTCCTGCGAGTGTTATAAAGCTTATTCACAGGTCACCTGTTGCTTTGTGGTTAGACCACTTCTCCAGCAAAGAAGTGGCATCGTACCCAACCAGGTTTCCAAACATTCTCTTTTTCTGCAAGTTGTACCATAGTTTCCATAATCCATGGTTAAGGATGAAATAAAAAAAAATTCTAATCGACAAAGGCATCTGGAGTGGTAGCATGCCTGATCATCATGGTTGCTAGCAGACTGGTATCACAGACTGTGCATTCACGCTCAGTTGGCATGTAATACCGTTAGTAGATGGGTTAGTCCATTGCAGTTCAGGGAAGGCCATCTTGGAGGAACTGGTTTTTCCCGTGCGAAAAACCAGTTTTGGCAAGACGCCATTCCCTAAACTGTAATGGACTAACCCGTCTGCTAATGGTATCAGGCATCAGGTTTGCGTGAACGCATAATAGTGTTCAGCAATAAATCCTGCTTCGGTCTTGGAGCAGATGACCATCGCATCCCTATGTGTAGAGGAGATTGGGCCAGTGCTCCCAAACAGACGTTGTTCTGCGCAAGCACATGACCATTACTCCTGGTGTGATGATGTAGGGGTGGTATCTCTCACGATAGCAGATTAACCCTAGTAGTCTTGCCTACAACGTTAACAGTTCAACGATACGTTGATAACATCCTGACACCTTTTATGTTACCCATTATGGCATGTCGTCCTAGATCCATTCTCTAACATGACAATGCTATTCCTCATATGGCTTGCATGTCTCTGGGTTGCCTCCATGCTGTGCAAACACTTTCTTGCTGCACCTTGTTTGGCACAGAATGACCCTTGCTGTCCTTGTGCCATAAAATGCAACCAACCAACCACTTCCTTGCCGAGCAAGGTCGCCAGACCTTTCACTAATTGAACATGTATGGGACACAGTAGGCCACCGGATTCAGGCACCACAAAATATCGAAGATCTGGAACGTCATTTGCTGAATGTTGGGCAAAATCTATTACAGGATGACAGTAGGATTCTGTATCATCCATTGCCTAGCCGTATGCAAGCATGCATTATGGCCAGGGGAGATTTCACCAATTACTGATTGTAGCATTCAATGTGCAATTTCTAGCCGTTACTGCATTCTGTGGCCTTGAAATTGTAATCATTTCGTTATCTATATATGTATTTTATGCATATTTACTTTCATTACAAACAAATACTTTCTTCATGGTGGATTTTTATTTTCTAAAGTCGCTATATATCCTGAATTATGTTGCTTGTGGGGGAGGAAGAGGATATATTCACACATGTGTTTTTGTTAGTCCAGTTCTTAACGAATGTGAATTCCAAAGTCACTAGAATGTATTTTTCAGTAAATTTATGTCTGAATATATGAAAATCTAGAGAAATCTTTAAGGAAGAAACGAAATTGTGAATATTTTTTACATGTAATGTAACAGCCTGAAATGTATAGCATTTCGTATATCATCATACAAGAAAAGTTTAAAGGCAAATGAGGGTCCAGCAAAAGAATATTTTGGCTAAAGAGCTTAAGTGGTTTAGAAAGACCAATGTAGCACTTTTTCATACAGCAAAGGAGATGGAAATTATTACAAACATCAAGACCAGGAACAGGATTTACTGGCCTGTAGGTAGTTTGGCAGATTGGGTCCCACCAACCAGTTATATTTAATGACAAATTATGTTTGTTATATTATTAAAATTTCATGTTGGGCTCCTTAGGATCTCTGGCCTCTGGAACTTTTCTAACTAATCCCTATCCCTGACCAACGTAATTGCCGACGTTCACTGAGTGCATATGGCACAATAATTAGAAGCTCCTACCGGAGGTAATTTTGGAATATGGAAAGTATAATATCTAGCTGAGAAATGACTTCAGTTTAATTTATTATAATTGTAGGATATATATGAATTAGAAAAAAAAAAAGTATTTCTTTCTGAACTTTTTTGAGTTTCAGAGGAAAGTAAAAAAGAGCAGGATAATCTCAAGGCCGCGTTGAAAAATATCTATCAAATTCTTTTAGTATAATCTGATGTCAGTTTCATATCAAGGTTATTTGCATTTAATCACAATATTTACAATATAGTACAGTCGAACCTTGTTAAAACGAACACGCTTGAGACGAATTACTTTTAATATGAACCGTTTTCTGAAATCCCATCAAATTGTATAGGAATTCCCGTGTTACTTTTTCCTTTAACACGAACATGATTAAGACGAATATCGTGTATTATGGACTGATAACCGATAACCCTTGAAAAATTTCCTCTACTTAACACGAGCAAAACACACTTTATAATGTCAGAGTTTCTTATTGTTAATTTCAGTAGGCTGTAGTTACCAGATTAAACAAGCAGGAGTGGCAACTTTTACATGGTGTCTACAGGTCATGAAAATTGAATGTTGGTTACGAAATTTTGATGGATATTTCTAATCTATTTTAATTTCTAATTTTTTGCTAAAATTTCTGCCCTTTTCATCTTGCATCTTTTTCGTACAGACTTTTCGTATAGCTCGACTTCTGAGGGAAACGTGGAGCAACAGTGAGAAGTACAGGGCTATTGAGTTGTCACGTTTTGCAACACATGGTGTCATATTCTAGAGACCTCCAGCGATTATTCATATTCCCATTATTATGTTATTATTATTATATTCCAATTATATTATTATTAATATTCCAATTGACTAAAAGAAACAAACTAAAGACCACAAAATACCCTGAAATTTTGAATAACAGGAAAAGCTTGCATAAAAGGGGGACCTTATTTGTCTGTAAGTTGTGGGATAGACCCACATGGTAATGCTTCTAGAAACGTAAAACTTGAACAGGAAAGTAAAATTGATGTCGGATTTTTATCCATGTGAAAACCGGGAATTGTCAAAGAATTCGCTAAACGGCAAAAGTCAAGGAATACCGGGGATTTTGGTAGAAGCGGTATAGTAATGTATTCAAGCCAATCAGACTTTATGTCATCTTCGTTTTTTTCCCCCTCAACACTTGTTTTTCTTCAGATCTAGATGCTCGTAGGTTTCTTATGGAACCAACCATATATATATTTTACTTTTTCAGAACTCACAATATACATATAGCTGCCAACTATTACTGATTGTTCATAATTATTACAGAAAATGTGCAGATTTTTGGTCAGTCATTATTTTTACGAAGCATTTTGCAGTTTTTGCATGATCCCTGAATGGTAACTTCATCCCAAAGTCTTCTCATCATGGAACTCCATTCAAAGCAGGGATAGGAATTATGGCCCCTAAAAAATTTAACATATTCTCTCCTTTCCCCCTTCGTTTTTCAAAAGCAAAAAGATTGTTAAGCTTTTTTTTTTTTTACATGTATATCCTCCTTTTACATACAGGGTGAATTTGACCTAATCTGCCAAACGAAAGGGGGGTAATAGAAGAGTCCACGTGGAGCATAAAAACCATAGCAACCTTGTCTTGTCTCTAACCGTTTCCGAGTTATGGTGGAAAGAAGGAAAATGCGTCAGGTCTGAAAAAAAAAAAAAAAAATTGTGAGGTTGCTGAAAGACCTACACTTAAAATCAGCACATGTTTGGAAAGAGCAGAAAAAATCCTATAAGGTAACACCATTTCCGTCAGGATATCTGAATTTAACGGCGAGCTACAAGCGCTGAAACATTGGCGAAGTACAAAAATCGAGTTTTCATCAAAATCTGTAATCAACAATTCTGCAAACACTCTTCTGGCTACAATTGATCAAATTTACCAAAAACTTGCCCATTCTACTAGCTTCCGAATGAGCCTACAAAAAACCATATCGGTATTCTAATTCAGGAAAAATTTAGCCTTTTGGCTACAGTGTATCACTGAAATCGACGTTCGTCGAAAAGGGCCTGCTGTAAAAAGGGCTGGTGTAAAAACGAAAGTTTCAAAGCCAACCAATAAAAGTAATATTTGTTTTGAAGTGTGCAAACACAATGGAAACAAAAGAAGTATGACGTTTCCCACATCTTTAACAAAGGAATATGCAAAAAAAATCCTAATACATGTATCCCACGTCTACGTATGATTAAAGCATGTATGCATTTGGAAGGATGTGCGAAACTCACAGCTGCTGCTGAAATTGGTCGATTGGCCCCACACCTGATACATGCTCTTTCTCACCTATGCACTGAAACCACAGTAGCTCTTAGCGAAAGCTCATCCCTCAATTTTACTATTGTCTGGTCGAGCTGGCTGCTCTAATCTAACGAAATGACAAATTCTGTGCTGTAAACCTCTAGCTTCAGGAAACTCCAAACAAAGAAGCCCATTGGAGTCAGATCTGGCGATGTAGGTTGCCAAGTAGGATTCACGCGCAGGAAGGTTGGAAGACATCTTCATATCTGCTAAACATCTGCAAATGTTCGTCAAATGCCTTTTTCGACGAAAGCTGATTTCAGTGATGTATTGCAGACAAAAGGCTAAATTTCTCCTGAACTAGAATACTGATATGGTTTATTGTAGGCTCATTCTAGAGCTGGTAGAATAGACAAGTTTTCAATAAATTTGACCGATTGTAGCTAGAAGGGTGTTTGCAGAATTGCCGATTATGGATTTGGGGGACAACTCAATTAAAATTAGATACCCTCTCGTTGTTAAATTCAGATATCCTGATGGAAATGTCACCTTATAGGACTTTTTCTGCTCTTTCCAAATATGTACTTATTTTGCATGTAGGTCTTCCAGCAACCTCACAAATTTTTTTTTTTTCAGACGACACATTTTCTTTCTTTCCACCATAACTTGAAAATGGTTAGAGAGAGGACAAGGTTGCTATGAGTTTTTATGCTCCACATAGGCTCTTCTATCACCCTCTTTCGTTTGGCAGATTAGGTCAAATTCACCCTGTATATACAAGAACTTTTAAGGTTTCCATATACATAGAACTTCAAGATTTTTTATTGAATTTTTTAAAATATTTATTCCCTTCTAATATAGAAACTCTTAGGATATTTTTTTAAGGTATGTTTTATGATAGTTGTAAAAAAAGTCATACCGGGCCACTGGGTCTTAGCTCCCGTTGCCCTCACCCTGTCCCAGACTCCAAAAACAGAATTCAAAAGTCTATGCTATTTGCTTCCATGTCCTTATTTTTATGGATTGTTTGACGCTATACTTCTGGATGTTGTGTATCAACTCAACAAACATACTTCAGAGTTTATAAACTCTGTAATAAAAATTGGTCTTGTGCAATATGTTCTCTTCCAGATACTCCAGTTTTTCCCCTCACCGTGGATACGATACAACGCATTTTATTTCCATGTAAAATTTTCACACATGTTTTAGGAATTTTGCTTTCTTAAACAAGAAAAAAAGAAAATATCATTTGCAATCATCCAGTTATTTTTTAAAACCTTCTCCGTTGATATGTGTACCTCAAAATTTAAAACCCAGCCATAACTCCATATTCAATCCGTTTACATCCTTTTCATGAATGGTTCATTTTTCTTTGGCTGTGTTTCATTTTAATGGCCCGTGTATCAACAAATTTTATATTTATTTATCAATGTTATGATAATTTTACGGAGGTAAGCCGAGTGTTGTGTATTTAACATCTATGTTTTAAATGAGGTGTTTTTTGGGTTTTATTTAGTGGTGGTGGGGGGGTCAGGTTGAGAAGAGCAGTAAGATCAAAACACTTTTAAAGTAAATTGATAGCTGAAATTGAAAGTTTTTAATGTTTCAGCATTTATTTTCCAAAATAAATATTAATGAATAAATGGTACTCCAATTTTTGGTTTTACTTGAGATAACATAGCACAGTACCTAATTCTATTCATGCACATTTTAAAAGTTGGCAAGTATGGTATATGGATTTTGTAATAGGAATGAAAAAAAAAAATTCAATTTCTTATTTCATGCTTTATGGTAAAATAAAATTAACTTTTAAAACTCCCAACTGGGACTCAACAAAAATACTACACCGTCACATCACAAACTACATGGGAAAGCCATTAATACATCACAACCACTTCCAGAAACTTACAAACAACTCTTACTCTGAAATGTATGGGACTTCCCCAACATTAGGTACCCGTAAAGTTCTGAATAAAAATATTGTAAAACCCTCGAATTTTGAGTGACAATTGTTTGAAAAAAAAAACTCTTGTATACAAATCATTTTATTAGGTGCTTATTGGTCCTTTTTTAAAAAAATATGGTTTGTATTAATCCTTTTTTAAATGGTCCTTTCAAAACTAAAAAATTCTTTTAATTACCTAATATTGAAAACTGTATAAAATAAGAAATATAAAATTAAATTATAAATGAACATTCTGTATTTATTTTCTAAATAATAAAACTATTTAATATTAAAACTATTTTATATTAACTATACTTATAATAAACTATTTTATATTAATATAAATTCATTAAAACATTAAAAAATTTTACATGTTTTTATTTATTCTTTATCATTTGAAATATTTTTTAAATTTGATTGTATATCTAAAAATAAAGAAAAATTCTTGGTGACATAAGCATACCTGCCAACTTGTACAATTTGTCCATACAATGTATGGATTTTGGTGAATTGTATGAATGATCGGTAAGATTGTACGTTTTTTTTTTTTTAAGGGGAAAAACAAAAAACACACTACAGAGTTGCGACATCAATTCATTCCTGACTAAACTTGACACTACTAACTAAACTTGGGCGATGTATCGATACATCGTGCACAACCGGTGTGAAGCTGACATCGTCACACTGGTTTCGTAATTTTCAAATCGGCGATATATCATGATTTCATGGTGTCATACTGCCAGTTCCGGTGTTTCTTTGTGCGTATGCACGGTTTTACGTTATTGTCTCATCGCGTGGTCTAGATGGTTTCACACCGTCCTCGTAAAACTGCACATGCACACAAAGGAACATCGGAATTGGTGGCGTGACATCAGCAAACCGCTCCTACGGTTTCCGCAAGCTGGAGGTGTGAAGCCGGCTAGATTTAGAAACTCCATTCGTACCTTCCGAGACTGTGCGCTGCACATGTCCACCTACTTCACTTTTGATACTTCTGAACTTTCCTTAGGGTTGGTATAAGAATTGAGGAAACGTTGTATTTCGACAAATTAGAAACTCGAAATGCACCGACCAAGCTGTCCAAGGCGTATCAAGAAAGGGACCCGGAGCTCCCTATCCTTTTTCTAGGCTGCTATTGAAGCCAATCTTATGATATTACGTAGTCAGAGATTGTACGTGAGGGCACTTGCAATGCCGCATGTCAGGGCCGTTTGTGGTAGGAGCCGGAGCCACCATCCCTTTTCTTGGCTGCTATTGAGGCTACGATTACGATATTGCATAATCAGAGATAGTACATGACAGCACTTGAAATGCCGCATCTCAGGGCTGTTTCGGGTGGGGGGGGGCCAGAACCACCATCCTATTTTATTTTTGAGGAATTTTTCAAATACAATTGAAAAAGTTCTAAAGATTTTTGCTTTTATGTGTCATTTTTTCAGTTTTAAGAACGAATATTTAGTTAAAAAGTTTATACATATATGTATATAGTCCTTTTTTTTTTGTTTTCTTGAAATTAGGTTAAATCTAAAGAAAACATAATTTTTTTTTTCCACTGTACAGTCTGGACTTACATTAATTTCATTGGGTGTCTATTGGAGAAGGTATTATGATATCACCACTACTTCTTAATTTATGCCTTCCATATCTATACTAATCAATCATCTTTTTTTATTATTATTATTTGTATATTACTTCCGCTTCTCCTAATTATATCTGGTTCTGGGTTGCAGGTGCTTTGTCAGACTCCAAAGTCTTTACCCTTTGCTTCGTAGACAGATGAATTTAACTAATAAATTGTAAATCACTATATGCTTAAGTTATATTTGTTGCAAGCTATTTTATTTTGTAATTTTTCAGTCCAGTTATTGCATACCTTGATATCGATGTCCTGCAAGTAGATAAAGCAAAACGTTTATCTGTGTTACAAGAACTTTTATCTTTTGGGCCGCATGATGCAACTGTTATTGTTAGTTTCCAAAAGGATGGTGATGATGTTGATGCTGGAAAAGAAGTTGAAGCTTGTAAAGTATTCTGGGAATTATTCAAAGGAAGTGCTGTGTGTATGAGGTAATCTTTATTAATAAACATTATATTTCTTTTACTTGTTGAAATATTTATTGTAAACTGTTGATTTATAATGTAACTGAAAACTAGTTACAGTACTTTCAAATATTGTCCTTTTTTACATATTTTATTTCTCTAATAATTTTGTACTTATGTAAATTCTTTTGCTTGTATTCATCTGTATGTTTGAAATTTTGGGGAGGGGGAAGATAATCAAAGCGTTTTCTATTTATTTAAAAATTCCTTATTTTTCATTTATGCTCATTACATAGTATAAATTATACAAATAAATATCTCTTTCTAGCATAATTTATTACTAGTGAAAATTCATTTAACAAAAAAGATAGTAAATGTGGAAAATAATGAATCAGTCTTTAATCAATGTCAAATAGAACATTAAACAATTGAGAAAAAAATCAACAGTCTAAAAGATTAATCTATTATATAATTGATAGGAATTTGAAATAATTATATAGATTTGCTTTCTCTCTGCTGGCACTGGTACCACCCATCTTGAGAGTCTGTTTGGACAGTCCTGGTTTCGAGTGCATTGTACGTTGTCCTGACTGCTTGCTGAATTTGACCTGTTTTTATTAAAGCGAACAAGCAAATGCATAGAAATTGGAATCGTTGTCTATGAATGGGAATTTTAATTTTAATGTGCTTTCTGTAGCAGCTTCTGCTTCAGGTTTCGATGAAAGTGAACTGTCAATGAATAAATTAGTCAAAGATTTCAATATGATAAAACATAATTTACCAAATGTAAATTAGGAAAAGAGCATTGATAATAAATGGGTAAATATGTTTAAAGCAACAGAAGAAAGAAATTAAATATCATATTTGCCATTGTCTCCCCTATTTTAAGCATTTCTCTATCCAATGCTTTCGTAAAACGGGTTTATTCTCATATGCAAGGTGTTCAGCCATCAGGAAAGTCGCAAAATGTACTTGAATTTTTAGTATTTCAGAAAAGTCAGGAAATATACTCGAAAAATTCATATTTAATTTTAAGGTCCATGTCCGAAAATTTTTCTCCCCTTTGTTTTGGTTGGCCACACTATGAAATATCCATTATGGATAGAGAAAGGCAATAAAAGCAAACAATATTTTTCAAATTGAATTAAATGAAAACATATTAAATAATGCATTTAACTCAAATCTGAGTTTTGATAAATATAATGGAGATGACAACCATTATGGTTTTTCAGCTCCCATTACATCATTATTCACAGTCTTCTAAAATTACGAAAAATGCTCAGTTCAAAATGATGCAGTTTGTTTTGTGTTTTAGTTTGTGAACGACACCTGCTATATTTTATGGGCATCTGGTGGCAGTCTGTGTGTTTATAACTTGCTTATTCTTTGGGGGCAGAGATTTGGAGAGTTGAGCTTTTATTTACAGGATGCCTGGCATTGACTCCTCTCACACACACACCCGCATTACATCCCTAGAGAATAGGAAATTGTCAAGGAAAAGTCAGGGACTTCAAGTTACCTAAAACATCATGATTTTCGGAATTTGGGACACGTCCATTCACATGATCTGATCACTAATACACATGACAGTGTTGCCAATTTTCCCTGCCATATTTATAGATTTAGCAAGGAAAAACTACCGAAACTAACTAAAATCCTCTAAATTTAGCGATTTTACACTAGATTTGCCAGTTCCCTCCCCCTCCCTTTTTGAAGAATATCACTACATCTTTTTTTTTTAATCATTTTAGGAAAAGATACTGATGAGAAAGTAGATCTTGTTTATCGGTTTTAGCAAAAATATTAATAAATTATAAATAAAATTAAATAATTTTTTGTCAGGATTCTATATATTTTTTAAAAGATGTTTTTTAGTAACTTTAATTGCATTTTATCCTTACTTCCAATGAATTTAATATGCAGAACTTGATGCTGGTTCCGAACTCTCCCCTATCTGTTCATGGGAAGGAGATGCTTGAAATTTTTAGGAATGAGCCTAGAAATTCTTTCAATATGCTTGAAATTCTGCCAACAATTCTGCTTGACACCCTGCCTATCTCACAAATGGGCAAACCTGAGAAATCAGTGCTCCATGGAACTCATGAATGCTGAAGTTTAAATAACCGTGAACATGATAAATTTTGTACTTAGTTCCCAGTTAATTTCAAGACAATGAACTTTTTAAATGCTGCTTGCATTAATCGTAAATATTTATAAAATGTAAATAATTTTATTTATAGAATACCACATGATTTCTATGCCTCAAATTGGAAATAAAAGTTACCTTTTTTGATATCCTATATTATTTTGTTTTACATTCTACAATTTAGCGTATTAAAAAAATGAAAGAAGTGATTTGAAAATAGAAATATATCAGAAACAACAATTTATGTTTACATTAAAAAAAATCAGTATGTTCATATTACAGTATTTTTGTACAGTTAAAACTGCAATTTCTGAAACCTAAAAACTTTAAAAAAGTGAAAGTTAATTTTAGTTAATAAGCCCCTGGGACATTCGGCACCATTTTAATATAATCATGTGCTATACATAGTGTAGTGGCAATAGAAAATTTTGACTTTTAAAGTGTTAATTTTTTTCCCTTTTGTAAAGGATGATAATACTGATTACCACAGTAATCTAGAATCAAATTTTCTGGTATTTCCATGATTATTGTATTTCTTTACTGTAGTGTAATTAGTTTTATATTTTCTTTCTATAGGCCTGTAAAACATACACTGTGGGTAACGTTTCAAGATGGAAAAAGTGCACTTCAAGCCTTAGACCACAACGGTTCTACGGTAATTATGAGCACAATATTATAATAGCATTATTATGTTCCAACTGTTGACAGTCAGTTGTGTTCATTATTTTCAAGAATTTTTTAAAAATTTTATTTCATTCTTAATAGCCCTGCGGTGTGGTAACGCGTTCGCCTAGTGCGCCGTTAATCCGGGTTCGACTCCCAACAGTGCAAAGAACGCTTACTCAGAGATCTCATAAAGATCGCACTGCTCACTGTAGTCCGGGGTTTGGTTCCCTAGGCCTTAAGAGGTTCGGATTCCTCGGAAAACAGTAGGTCCCGGCGCAGCATGACCATTGTAGTCTTTGAGCCGTAAAACCACAAACACATACATACATTCTTAATTATATTAAAATGAGAATGTGGTAATTTACCCATTTTTATACAAAATGGATTTGTGTGAAAAATTCTTTGTAAATTAATATCTCCACAGTGTGAAAACAGTTGAAGAGAAGTATTCATAAACGCACATGATCCTGGAATCTAGGTGAAAACATACAATACTAATTTAGCCCTGCGGTTATGAAATTGTAATGTGTTCGCCTAGTATGTGGTTATCCCGGGTTTGACTCCTAAACATGAAAAAAAAAAGGGAGGACTGTTTACTAACTGCTCACTGTAGTCCTGGGATTGGTTCCCTAGGCCTTAAGATGTCCGGATCCCTTGGAAAACTGTAGGTCTCAGCGCAGTATGACCCTTGCTGTTCTTGCACTATCAAACTTATGCAAAGGTACAATACTGATCCAATACTAAATATGAATGTGAAATCCAAAATGTCCCTTTTATCAATTCATGCTTCATTCTTCCTTTAATCCCTAGAACAGTGTTTCTCAAACTTCGGTTAGTCATAAACCACTTTAACATTCTGTCAATTATCGCTGACCACTTTAAGCATTGCTTTATGTATATTTCGGCCCACTGAAAAGTGGGGGAAGACTCCTCCAGGAGAAAATCAAAAAATATATTGTCTGAAACAAAAATTGCCAACTGTGGTTAATAATATTAGGCATCAGCTTAATCTTATTAACCAGAATTAATAATATTAGAGTCAGTAATATCACCCCAAGCCAACAGACTGGATGAATGGTTCTGTCACCGCCTAAAATCATCAATCAAATGCTATAACATGGATAATTAGGTAGGTGTTTTCCCAACGGTCTTGTTGGGCATAAGGGCTGTGTTAGAAGAAGATGTGGGTGCTTCTACAGCAGAGTCTATAAATCTGCTTTGTGGTTGTCCGATGAGTTTTTCAGATCTTTAAAAGATCCTTTGACAAGTTTAGTATTTTTGGCCCGACTTAAGACACACACATGTAGGAGTTGAGGTCTGTACCAACTTCACAGAGCAATGCAAAAGATGTTTTCATGTATAGAGATTAACATTATGTAGCAGCCATACCAGATAGTAGTCTATTTCTCCCAAATATTTTACGCTGGATATTAATTCCAAGGATTTAAATGTTACTATTTATCATTTAAAGCCAATGTATATGTTCAGCCAACTAATACAAGTGTAATTGTTCCATCTTCTCCGATCATCGCATCTGTACCTTAGAAGCATATTATGAGGTATGGGTGAAGAATGAGATTTCGACTTAATATCGAATGACTTCTTTCGCACTTATCTCCACTGTGCAATTTTTATTCTGGAAGGGGAATTATGTAGTGGTCATATTAATTTGTATGTCTACATAATTATGACTTGTGATATTGCTGGACAGCAGCAGTACCTAGGTGGTGTGTGTGTCAACTGGTACAATGTGTAGTGTGTTTACTTTGCTCATATATTCTTACCATATTGCTATCCTTTACTGACGTCCAAGCAAGGAGCTTGGCATTATGTATTTTATTGATTTTGATAATGACTAATTTTTAAGTTTTGTTCATTATTAAAGTGGAACTACCTGGCCAATTATTTTCATTATTATGAGCCTATTAATGCGACCGCATTTGAGATGAATATTTTGGTTCATGTGTATGACCTTGTGCCATATCCACACCCTTTTTTTTGTTTTGTGTACATCACAATTAAAAGTTTTTGTTTTTCTAGATTGAAGACCTAACTCTGCAGATGGTTCTTAAAACACCTGAGTGGACAACTGAATTTTACAAGGAGTTAAAACTATGTCGCAACAATACCATTCCATTATTTTGCAAAAACTCTGATTACATATCATTAACTGATTCTCCTTTGAATGATTTGAGCTGTGGCAAGGAAGATGTAATAAATAAAGAAGTGCTTTCATGTTTGAATTTAGAGAGCTGTAATGGAATTAGTGAAGGTAAAGGTTTTGTAATTTATTACATGCAATAGAATATTAAAAAGATATAAAATTAACACATTAAATTTCTATTTTATAATTTTTGTATTCAAGAACTTTTTTTCTTGTCATGGTAGTATGGATTAAAATGAAGATATTGAGAAAGCCAAAAAGTAATGCCATTCATGAATTGAATTCTTTTTCCAGAAAGAAACAATTTTTTTTTTAATGTTAAATATTTCATTAAACAACGTATTGACCACTTTGATTTGCAACCTTTTGTCATCTCTCAGACAACTTCATTCTTTCAAAACTTTGCATCTTTTTCGAAGAAAAACTTTGCACATGCATTTTATGGGCCTTCAGAGAGCCAAAGTTCTTACCATCAAATGAGTTTCACAAAGATTGAAATAGATGGTCATTTAGAAGGGCAAGATCAGGGGAATATAGAGTGGATGGACGAAAACACTAATATTCCTCTGCTCCAAATTTAACCAAATCTGCAAAGATATGTATGGCCTTTCATTGCCCTTGGGCCCTGCGGTGGCGCAGTGTGGTAACGCGTTCTCCTATTGCGCGGCTAATCCGGGTTCGACTCCCAGCAGTGCAAAAAGAACGCTTACTCAGAGATCTCATAAAGATCGCACTGCTCACTGTAGTCCGGGGTTTGGTTCCCCAGGCCTTAAGAGGTTCGGATTCCTCGGAAAACAGTAGGTCCCGGCGCAGCATGACCACTGTAGTCTTTGAGCCGTAAAACCAAAAAACAAACCAAACCAATCATTGCCCTTGTTGAAGATTTCTTTTCTGTTGGCTAGTTCTGGTCATTTTTTTTTTTTCAATATTTGCCTTCAATTAGTCCAATTGGTAATAATATTTCTCAGAATTAATCTTTGATTATAGATGGCAGAAACTCATAATAAAGTATTTCCTCTTAATCCCACCATATGCATAACATGACCACCTTGAGGTATGAACTAACCATATGAGTAGTTAATTAAGCTGTTCTTGGCTTACCTAATACTTTTTTCATTCCATGTTATTATAAAAAATTCGATTTCTCCTTGCTTATCATGAACTGTTTCAAAAACAGATCGATATTTCCTTGCTTATCATGAACTGTTTCAAAAACAGATCGATATTTTAGTGTTTTAGTGGTGAATCACATTCTAAAGCTTGATTGGCTATATTTCTTTCTCTCAACTTATGCAGAATGTAAACATTGTATCTAAGAATCTAAACATTATATCATCCATTCTAAGTTGGTGTAAATAATTTTCATCACTGGATTTCATTACTTTTAATATTTTAGTAATCTGCTATGTTGTGTAACATCAGGGTTCCTATGTAACCTGGAGAACCTGGAATTGTCAGGGAATTTGAAATCATCCCTAAAGGTTAAAGAAAAACGATTTTTGATCAAAACCTTGAAAAGTCAAGAAAAATTTTCTTAACTTTGATTTTGAACAGCTAAATCTCCCAAGAACGTGAAGCCATTTTCCCTGCAACCAAAATGTAGTTGGAAATTTTTTGATTGGTCAGGGAATTTTGCTGAAAAGGTCAGGGCATTTTTTTGTCTAATGTGAGTGGGAACCCTATAACATGGATTGTCTTCAATGTTTTCAATTGAAGTGGATATTTAGTTATAAATTATGCCTATCAGAGCATTTGTTACTGGCCAGACAAAAATCTCCATCACGAAACTTTCGAAACCATCTTTGAACCATTTATTCATTTGCTGCTGCATCACCGTGCACATGGAAAATCTTTTTTTGTTTGTACTGCATTTTTCCTTTGAGTAGGGGAAAAAGTAATTGCTCAAAACTTTACCTTGTTATCAATCTCCCAGACAGGGTCAATTCAAAAAATTTAACCAAACGTAATGATATTGTATTAAGCCGCACATTAAAATATCTGCTTCCAGAATATTTGAACATTCTATAGGTCAAGAACAGCACTTTGCATTGAAAAACACAAAACTGCCATCTACTGCAGAAATTGAACATTACTTTTTGACCAACACAACACAATACATCAATTATATACACTGCCGGAAAATGAATCCTGACAAATAATACAAGAAAATATATATTCATATAGTTATGGGTGTGTGTAATAAATATGCAAAAATTGTCTCAACATCTGCTACTTTTTTTATAACAAAATGTTTACTGAATTTAGGGATAATACATGATACAGTCGCTGGTGTATACAGGGGTTATTCATGGCATTGTAACAACCCTATTGTGATCAAATTTTGTGTATACAGGGTGTGCCATAAATTTGAACGAATTTTAAAAAATGAAGAAATTGGTGTATCGGGGTGTGGTTTGCACCTTTAAACTCATCAAAATGTTGAATTTTTCTTAAAGGACATAAAAAAAATCATGAAAATTATCGCCAGTAGGTGGCGCTATTTGGCACTCAGTTAACAAAATACATGTAAAATATCTAGATTATACAGAAGGTATTCGTTTCTACTTGAAAATGTTAACTACAATTGTTCAATGTGTTCACCCTCACATGTAAGAATAGTCTATAATCAGGTGAGAAAGCCATTTACACTTGCTTGCAGCATGTCAGCATCGATAGTAAAGACCTTGTGGCGTATAGCATCCTTCAACTCAGATAAGGTAGATGGACTTCGAACGTACACCTGAGATTTTAGGTATCCCCATAATCGAAAATTCGCGGGAGTTAAGTCCGAAGATCTTACGATCCATGCATTATTGAAGAATCTGCTTATTATTCGCTCGTGACCAACTGTCCAAAAACTGCCTTACACACGTTGTGATATGGGGAGGTGCTCCATCCTGCATAAATGTAATGGTTTCTAGGAGCTACTTTTTATGCAGGGATGGCACAAGGTAATCTGGCAGCATTTTTAAATAACGGTCTCCAGTTACGGTTCACGTCTTCCAGCCACCGGTTCTGCATGGTTCTTGGAAGAAATAAGGACAATGAATTACTGATGCACCGAACCCACACCATACAGTGAGTCTCGGTTCATGCATAGAATATTTCTACATATGCATGTGGATTATCTCGAGCCCAGATCCAGCAGTTATGCGTATTAACGGATCCATGTAAAGAAAAATGGGCCTCATCTGTCCAAAAGATATTCAAAAGCCATTATGGATCTTCGTTGATCTTTTGCAAAGCCCACTCAGCGAATTCCTTTGGCTTTGCAGTATTATTTGGCTTCAGCTCCTCTAAAGGTCGTAGTTTGTATGGGTATAACTTCAAGACTTCATGCACAACTCGAAACACGCTAGTTTGTGGTAAGCCCGTGTTTCTTGAAACCTCCCATACACTACATGGGGTGCTAGGTAACACTGCTGCAAGAGCATTCATTTCTGTTGTTACCCTGCTGGTACACTCCTCTAACAACTTCGGCCTGCCACTGCAAGGTTGATCGTCTAAGCAACCGGTTTCTTCAAATCGCTGTACTATCTTTTTGAGCCCAGTTTCTGTAATTGGACCTCAGTGTCCCTTAATTTTCTTTACCGTTCTAAATTTCTGTAATGCTTGTGTTGTTAATTTATTGTTGACATAAAAAAAAAACACCAAAAGTGCCTTTCCTACCAATGTCCAGGGTTGTATCAATTTTGCCTGACCCCAAAAAAAAACCCCAAAAAAAACACTTCCCCATTACAGTGTAAAAAATGATCACAAGTACGGTCAAATTCAATTTGGGCATGCTGATGATATCCCAAACCATGTCACTACAATTCTACATAATGCGCAAATTTATAGGGAATCTTTGAACTTGATAAAACAGTTGATAAAAGTCAGCTGAATTCTATACGTCCTTCAATCAGATAGTACAAATTTATCCTATGCTGTAGAATTATATCTTCACTTAGCATAAAGTTCAGAATTGGAACGTTACAAGGAAATTGCATTAAAAAGGAATGCATCAAACTATTCAACCACTTCATTATTTAGAAAACATAATGAACCCTAAATATAGAGGGAAGAGACTATTTACTTCCCAAGAAGATGCAGCAGAAAACTGGTTAATTGAAAAATACCCATGAACGTTTATTTGCCATATACAATTACGTATGTGGAATATTACCCTCCAATGTTTTCTGGGCATGTGAAGATGTTCCCAGATGCAAAGTGGTGGAACGTTATGACAGTAAGAACAGAAAAAAAAAGTGAAACAATCTCTCTAGTGACTTTTATAAGTTCAATTCAAACTTATGTCCTGTAAGTTCTGCTGCTATAGAGCAAATTTTTTAAACTTTTGGTATAGTATGGTCAATGCTCCATATCATAACCACCTTGATGCAGACAAAGAGGTAAAGCTGATCAAGGTTTATAAATCTCTGCACAGTGTTATCACTGATATTGATAGATGATTTCCTCGTCTTATTTTGTAATGCTTTAT
>QLNU02015360.1:228727350-228741052 GCA_006491805.2 Dysdera silvatica
TATATTAGTTAATTCCTGTGCATTGTTTCTTTGTGTTAGCTTCCTCTGAAAGGTGTAGATTTGCCGAGGGTGTGTGTGGCATTTCTCCTTTGTGTAATAAGTATTAGAAGGAAGGATTTTTTCATTTTATAAATTTGTTTCCAATGTTAATTACTATTAATATTGTATTGTAAAAATTATTAAAAAAAAGTTTTATAAAAGTCTTCTCTAAAAATGAAATAGAACTGAATGCAAAAATATTTCTTGCATTCTGTACTTAAAATATGTGCATGCTGAAAGCATGTCTTGTATATTTTAATTTAAAACTATTTAGATTATTGAAGAATATTCTCAGAAGTTAATAATTGCATTTGCTAGTAACTTATACGGATGCAGAAAATGTTGTAAACATATCCCGTATTCCATAATTGAACATCGTCTAAAATGATCCATCATCAGACTGTTAATAAAGATGAAAGAAGTAATTTAAGACTGTGTTTAAAAACTCCTTTGTGTAAAATATTTCATTCAAAAACATTTTATTTACAGTTTTAGGGTTATTCAAGTATAATAAACATCAAGCCAGTAGTTCAGTTTAATGTGACTAGTAAATATATTTTTTTTCTCTAAAGTATTCTATTTGTGTGTTGTGAAAATAAATTCTCTTATCAGAATATTTTAAGGATTTAAGTAGAGGTAAATTCCATAATTTACTGCTATTCTTTTGGAGAAATTTTAATATTCACTTTGGGCAAAGGACATAGTCTACCATGAATTAGGTTCTTCTTTCTTTCTTTACATCATTGTCAATGACAGGCAAAGATTTTCTAATCGAGTCCTTTTTGAAATAGTTTTAAATATAGTAAATAAGATTTGTCTAAATTTTCTTTTAGCCAGAATAAATACATTCTAGCTATTGTATTCAATAGCTACTTAAGGGTATTCCGAATTATTTTACTTGTTCACTTCTGAACCCTCCATTGTTTTGGCATTATTTATCAAGAAGAGCTCCATGCTTCAATAGACGCAACTACAATCCTTAAGCAGACTGGGTTTAATTTAGTGGTCACAGTAAGTCATTAATACTGTAAGTACATTTCATATAGTCTTAGGATACAAAAAATATGAACAAACAGCGAAGACTTCCAGAATTGAATTTCATATACCAAGCTGGGTGTAACTAAGTCTTCATAAAAAATAACTTTTTCAATCTTATAATAAATAATGTTTAATAAATCCATCTGCCCTGTTAATCTTTTACTAATTTTCATAAACTGCCTAGAAAACTTTACACTTGAGTTGGCAAAAATTCATATAAAAACATATCTTTGATAATATAATTGATTTTTGAGAACGTTTGTGGGCATCTGTTTTTAGGTATCCATAAATAGAAAAGTAAAATGGACATATCACTATATAAAATACCTTAAATATTAATAACATTGTAGAACATTGCTTTTGATGTTGGGTAGAATATATCAACACTTTTCAGACAGAGGTCACTATCTTCAGGAATAGACTATAGTGAGCTTCTAGTAAGTGCAAAGTGTTGCCAGTTTATACTACTGTTGGTTGAAAATATATTGGAAGCCATGGGATAGTGGTGGATTAGTGGGGTTTAATATTGGCTTCTGGAAGTAGATTGAAGACCATTAAAACAAAATTGTCTGTTCATAATTATGGTAAGCTTGCTGAATATCTAACTCCAAAGGTGATCCAGGTTGACAAAGATTCCAAAAACTTAGCATTATAATTATTCTGTCAGTAGCGATGGAAGATTTAGGTTGATAAAAAAAGCATTTTAATAGAGAAATGCTTCTATGAAAACTTTTTGTAGAAAGAAAAACCTTTTGCTATTTATGGGGAATGTATAAATGAAACTAGATCTTGTCTTTCCATTACTATTAGAGAATGTTGTTTACAAGTAGTAGAACAACAGAAATCCACATTGTCTATCAGAACTAATTTGCTCATAATCAGTTCTGGTAATTGTAAGTTTATATAATCAAACACTTTAAAAAGTATTGTGTGAAATAAAAGGCATAATGAAAACATAGTATTTTTTCTTGTAAAAATTTTTCATGATTTATCGAATTTATAAATATTTTCTGTAATCCCGATTGCATTTTAATTCTGACTCTCCCCATTATTGTCACAAACAAAAATATTTATTTAGAAGGTCTGACTTGGATAATCAACATCTTACTATACTTACAAATAGTTGTGGACATGATCAATGATTATAAACAATTTTGTTAGTTTAATAGGGAAGGTTTTTTTAATATGATTTCAGGTGAAAATTATACTGATTAGGTTAATTAATCTAGCAAATGTAGCACAGTGTGTGTGTTATTGTCTTTGTCCCATAAAATGCAAGCAAAACAAGTTTACTTTATTTTTTAATTTTTCCTTGCTTTTTCATATACAGTGGAATTTGGTTATAAAGGATGCTGATATAATAAATTCACGGCTATAAGGAACAAATGATTCTGATTAGTTTGGTTTAATATATAATATGTATGAAATGTTATGGATATAATGCACCATTTCACTGATATAATGAACTAATTTTTTTTTCTCTAATTTCATTTTTACCCTTTTGTTCAAAGATTTTAGAATGTTTGTTTACTTTAATGTAAGGTAACTTTATTTCAGGCAAACCACAAAAAGTATAAAACATTTTGATGTACATAAAACAGAGAATAAGATAAACAATTTGAATATGTACAGAATACAAAAAAGAATAACATACAAAATAATGTGGAAGAGAACGGAATGCAATTAAGTTATGTTTATCTATATTGGCTATCATCTTATGATCTTTCACATAATTAAGATTTCCTTTTCCCTTTTTTCTAATATGTGAAAATTTAGTTGTGGATTAAATTATGGTCTGTCTGGGCAGTTTTAAGTAAAGATGGAAATCTGACAAGCTCCAGCTGCCCAGTACACATCATCATCACACACGCTGCATGGTAGGCTATTGAAGTCAACGAAGGAAAACAAAATTTAAATGAATAGGTAAGAAAATAAAATAAAAAAAAACATATAAAAATAAATAAATGAAAATGCTAAGTGACAATAAAATTGCTGAGGAAGTGATTAAGTATTTTTTAAACAACGGATATGAATGTAATCATAGTAGTTATCATGTAGTTAAAGAATTCCATATTTTAGGGCATGCACAGTTCAGTCTACGACATCAAATGAAATGTTAAGTAATTAAAAATTTGACTTCAGCTTTCAGTAGCATTTAAATCGTTCTTGCATTAAAAATGAAAAGTTTTACTCTAATGCTTTTACAAATACTAAATGCAGTTGACACACTAATATATTTTTCAGAGCAATGATACAATGACATGGGAAATGCAATGAAAGGGTTTTCAATACCTCAAGCATTATTAAATGCAAATATATGGAACTGAAATCTCTTAAGCAGATGCATTTTACCAACTACATAAATATGAATATAAAATATATGCTGTATATTTATGCGCAATTTTTATATAAGGTATGAGGTATGTTATTCATCACAAAAATGAACTAATCCTTCACTACCTTGTTCATTAAATAGTAATTTATTTTAAATTCTTAAAAATATCTGCTGATTGAGTATATTGGTTCATAAACTATGCATGTTGGCAGTTATACGAAGGTATGATTTTTAATAAATGGTTATAGCAAAGAAAATCCTCAGGTCTCTTGATATTCATTATAACCAAGTTTGGCTGTATATGCATGTGTGATGTATTTCTATTGAACAAAGGTTGATATTTTTTGTTCTAGGTACTAAGTGAAAAATAATATTTTTTAAAGGTAGTTATTTAAATTTTTGTTAGCTGTGTACTCGAAAAATTTTCTATTGAAAATTTCAGATATAGTTCAGATATAGCAGTTCAATGTTCTGAGCTATAACTTCCTTAAATATATGCACATATTTGTAATTGTTCATGTGAAGTGTAAAGTGTATATGATATTTAATTAAATGCCTTTATATTGTGCAGTAATGTTCATATAATAAAATGCAAACTTACCCATAAACTGTATATGTATTTCAAGTACACATGTGAAACTTAAGTCTATTAATAATACCACATATGTGTAATATATATTAAATTTGAAATTATGTATTTGAATGCAACATGAATATGTAATAAACCACATAAGAAGTTTAATTGAATATACAAATTGCAATATGATGTTAAAAACGAGGTTAAAAAATTAAAAACGTAATTTTTTTATGCTTGATAAATATTTAAGGGAGGGAATTTGTATCAGCTGTTTATGTAAAATGTCATGTATTTATGTTGCAAGATTAGCAAAGATTTCATTCTTTTCTCAAATTAGAACTTATTTCCTTTCTTCTTTTTTTTTTTTTTTTAGTGGTTGTGTATAATTTGTGTTTAAACAGTCATAAGAAATAACATTTATTTGCTTGTTTTGTAGGTTGAAAGCATGTTATCTTTATTTCTGTTGTGATAATAAACAAGATATAATACTGTTTTGCAACAACAAAATTGTTTTATTTGTCGATAATATAAATTGAGATTTTTTACTGGACAAATATATGAAAAATACATAATGTTAAATTATAAAAGCATTGTAGTATGAAAACAAGCTCCTAAATGTTTTGCTTCAATATGTTTTACATTATTATATTTGTCATGTGATTATGTTGTGCTTTTCTTTTCACTTATTTACTTAATTTTAACATTATGTTTATATAGGTGATTTGTTTTATCTTTTTCATAACAGGTATTCAGCATTTCTCGAAGGCAAATGCTTTTTATTAAATGTTAATAAGTTAGATATATATGGATTTGATACTTCAAAGATTTGAAATATATATATACAGGGTGGTAAAGGACGTCAAATGAGCCATATTTGGAGAAATCCCTATGTCCACAAACGAGCCAGTTTAGCTGTAGAGCGAAACTACTGTTCACGTCCATGTCATTACTACAGTGAATTTAGTGTTTGCATCCACCCCATTTAAGGTTTCTGCAAATGGTTACAATGAAACAGCGATTTCTACGCATACAATTCTGGTGAATTTAACAGATTTTAGAAAGTCGCCAAATAGAGCCCAAGGTCCGTTGGCATTAAATAATTTGAAAAATTCTTGAAATGGCGCATTGTAGCCATTTGTAGAAACCTTGAATGTGGTGGATGCAAATACTAAATTCACTGTAGTGCCCGAACGGCTAATTTTTGGAAAAAAATTCACTGAACAAAAAATGTTTATTTTGATGTCCTTCACCTATTGCACATACTTGGCAGTTCAGTGTGCAAAAAAAGGCAGTTTTATGCTTATTTTCACTAAATCGTAACACAGATCAGGATCAGAAAAGGGAATTCCAAAGTTTTTTGTCTCAGCTGTATTGTTAGGTTAATCATTTCAGTTATGCATTAAAAAAAATTTTTTATTGCTATAATCGCCTACATAGCAATGACATGGAAATTTTACCAAATATAGCTTATTTGACATCCTTTACCACCCCCTCTTATTTTGTCAGTAGTGTTCAGGACCACCTTGTGTGTATATATATGTATCTATATACACACATATCATCATCAACAATTTTTAATCCACTGCAGGATAGAGGTCTCTCTCTCTCTGTTGTCACATATACATGTAGTATGGTGAAAGAAATAGAGAAAGTGGCCTTAAGCTCACCACGTTGGCCAGCTGGACCTACAGTTTAACGAAGATTCCAAACTTCGGTCACCACAGCCGAACTCATTCGCTAAGGCAGGACTCGTTGTGCCATTCTCCTATGGAGTAACTCATACTGGGACTGCTTCCAAGCGGAGCTCTGACAAGTGACCGTGTTCTTGGCAGTGGATGACTGTGAGACATATATGAAATGTACATTGACATGGTGAAACGTGTGTATAAAAATGCAAGTGCAAAATTTCGGTTACATAAAGATACCAAAACTATCAAACTTGGCAAAGGGGTGAGGCAGGGAGATACCATTTCTCCAAAACTTTTTACTTCTGCTTTACAGATGATTTTTCAGCTGATAAATTGGAATAACAAGGGAATAAAAATAAATGGTGAATATTTAAATCATCTGCGGTTTGCTGATGACATTGTTATTTTTTCAACGAACCCATTAGAACTCCAAGACATGGTACAGGAGCTCTCAACTAGAAGTAAAGAAGTTGGACTCAAGATGAACCTACAAAAAACTAAGATCATGTTCAATAATTTCGTAGAGGAAACAAAAATACAAGTTGACAACATTGAGCTAGAAATTGCTGATTCATATATTTACCTTGGCCAGCTGATTTCAATGGATGGCAACATTATGAAAGAACTCAACAGACGTATTAAACTTGGCTGGAGTGCATTTGGAAGAAACAGTTTTATCCTGAAGGGGAAATTGCCTTTGTGTCTAAAAAGAAAGGTCTTCAACCAGTGTGTATTGCCAGTCCTCTCTTATGGATCAGAGACATGGAGTCTAACAGTTGGAGCAATACGAAAGTTACAGACAACGCAAAGGAGCATGGAGAGGTGCATGCTTGGAATAACTAGGAGAGATCGAAAAAGAAACACTTGGGTGAGAGAGCAAACTAGAGTAGAGGACATCATTGTTAAAGTAAAAGGGCTGAAATGGCGATGGGCTGGGCATATTGCAAGAAGAACTGATCAACGATGGACAACAGAAATTCTGAACTGGATTCCAAGAGACCACCGAAGACCTAGAAAACGTCCTCAAACTAGATGGGTGGATGAAATAAGAAAACAGGTTGGGGTGACGTGGAAGCGAATTGCTCAGGATAGACTTGTGTGGAAAGCATTTGGAGAGACCTTCATCCAGCAGTGGATAGATAATGGTTGAATATGATGATGATGATATATATATGCTTAAACCGAAATAACCTGACTAAAACAAATGCAAAAGAAACCATTAACTTAGAAATCTCAAAAAAAAAAAGAAAAAAAAAAGTTAAATATATTTTTAATGATAAAATCTACCTATTGAGAGATCTAAATTAATGACTTTTTTTTAACTTCAATCTAAGTTAATATCTGCATGTTATTTCTTATATTGAAAATTTGTAGTTTGTGATGGAAATTGAATTATAAGAATTTAGAAATTTGTTTGATTTTGAGAATGTTTTTATTACTATTATTGTAATTAATTTTAAAATTTCATTAATTATACCTAAGCTTGATGCAAATGTGTAAACTTAAGAAGATACTTCAAAGTTTATACTGAAAAAGTTTTTCTAAGAAGTAAATGCAATAAGTTAGAAATTGTTTTCATGATTTTGAAATGTAACAAATTTGATATTTACAATACATCTTAAAAACTTAAAAATAAATTACAGAAATATAAGGATAAAAATGCAATACCACTCTTATTTTTTGTCCTTTATTTTATATTAATTATTTGTATTTGTTTTATTTGCTGTGCTGCAAAAAAAAAAGGTAAATGTTATATTAAATTCTTCCAAGAATCGGATGTGATTTTCATAGTTTAGAACCCTGTGTTTGAAGCTGACTTTTCAGGAATTATTTTCTCTATTTTTATATATATATTTATTTATTTATATATATACATACATATTATTTACTTGATGTTTTATCAGTATTAAGTTTATAATGTTATAATGTTTCAGTTTTTACTTTAATATTCTTTACTGCTTATTTAAGATTGATATTTGTATATATATATATTTCTAAATTATTTATAGCTGATGTAAATGATTATTTTCTTTATATTAACTTTTACAAAGCATGATATATGTATATATATACATATATATATGCAAATATATTTATAGTACGTTGAATTTTGTTATTTTTTATAGCTTTAGTCATTGTTATTTAATAACTTTTTATTGTTTTTCAGTCTGTAATTTTAGGAAGTTGGAGGAACTTGAATTATATTCAGCTTTGCACTGTGATATGTATAATGTAAACAAAAACATAATGCTTTTCTGATTTTTAAATCTGAAAATATATACTGGCATAGTATTGCATTAATGACCACCTATCTGATGAGTTAAGACAATTTGTGCTTGCTTATGTTTGGTGTGGGCAGATCGCACCAGATGTTTAGGCTGTTTCTTGAATAAGATGAGATCATTATTTTGTAACATGGTATGGCAAAATCAGATACCTTAATAAAAGGCAATAACCGTTCATTAATTATAATCACAAGACACAGACCGAATAAAAAATATATCAATAACAAAAAAAAATTTCTGACAGTGTTGATTCAACAGTCACTTTTTATTTACAAATCAACTTTATAATCTATTATAGAACTGGTTTAAACTTGTTTGGTACTCATTGTAGCTAATTTTTATAAAGTTATGATAGTTCATAGGTATTTTATGTATGTTAAAGTAGTGTCTATTGAACAGAATAAATTTTAAATAGCAATTGTGCCCTGATCTTATATTCAGTAATTGAGCTATGCACTCACTGACATTTATTTCATAAAAACATTGAACAGTGTGCACATGTAGATGTTTCAGTTTATTGGGATATATTTTATAATAAAGTTATTTATGAAGAGAAGGTTACTTACTTTTATATTGTTGGTTCTCTATCAGAGGATTGATCACCGTAAACTGTGAATTTTTCTCTGTTGGTCTTCCTTGGAAACGTTCTTTAACATGTTATTTTTGGGTTAACGTTTGTTACATTTTCTAGTGCAATCATTTCATTGTTTAGTTTTCATATATGTATTCTGATTACTGATTCATATAAAGTATTATTAATGCAAAGAGTAGTATTAACTGTAAATATAGGACTATAAAATAATAATGCATTCACTAAGATGTAAATTTAATTTTTTGTGCTTGTCCTACTTGAGGCATCTACTAGTTTTTATAATTTCCCTTTAAGAAGGGTATGGGTAATGATGATGAAAAATACACAACTTTTTTTTGGTGTAGTTACAAGTTTACAAAATGGTTCGACGCACGTTTCGAGAGAACAAGGTCTCTCCTCGTCTGGAACTAGCGTGAAAAATTTTTTTGTGTTTTTCATCATTATTAAATTTGCATAATGTTTGTCACTCTTCCAGTCTTAGGGGTATGGATGTTTAGTTTTAAATACTATTGCTGATGTAAGTGTTATTGAATTTTTTAAGATTTCTTCAGTGATGTATTGTTGGTACTTTTTGATAGTCTTATGTTTTTTGTTTTTTTTTATAATAATGCCTTCAAGTGTCTAACCCACTTTTCTCTTTTAAATCATAGCTCTGTGGTGATGCAGTGGTAACTTCAGTACTTCAGATACACTCAGTTTGTCGTTGTATCCGGAGTTCAACTACCAATAGTACCCCCAAAAAATTGCTACCAACTAATTTCTCACCATAGTCCTAGGATTGGTTACTCAGGCTTTAAGAGGTTCAGATTCCTCAGAAAACTGTAGGTCCTGATGCAGCATGATCCTTTCTGTCCTTGAACTGTAAATACACAAAAATTATCATTTCTATTACTTTTATCCTATTATATGTATATATCAATGGTCAAAAACAAACAGTAGCCATTCTCCCTGCATGCTATTTATATGTGTACAAAGAGTTTTGAAGTAAAATTAAAATGTCATCATCAAATACTGGAGTGGAGCACAACCGTGTTGTTGGTTTTTTTTTAACATGATTTTTAAATGTAGCCATATAATGTGCACAGAAATCTGAAAAGGTAATCAAGAACAAGCTTTACTTGCTTGGTCTAAAATAATCTAATTTCATGCAATTCACAAAAGCTCTGACTGAAAAGCGTTCAGTAGTAAGTACATAGTTAACACTTTTTTCCATTGGAAATATGTGTAAAAAAAGTGATTTATAAAAGATTATAAATTTATTTTTAAAAACCTGCCTATACCGGTAACAAAAACATAGTATCATATATGCATCAATTCACACTTTGGACATGGAAAACAAAAATCACTCATATGATGCTGTTTTTCATAGCACATCCCAATTCACTATTTAGACTAGTTTAAAACAATGCAATATTAATAATTTGACTTGCAGTACTATCTATCCATTGGAAATCCCTAACACCGGGCTATTAACCTGAATGTAATGATGTATTTATGTACTCAAATGTCTCCTTTTCATTAAACATTAGTATATTGTATTTAATTTTAGTAATTTGTTGAGGCCAGCACAAACAATTTGGTGAGTCATTAACAGGAATAAATGCCAAAATATAATATCAGTGATATTTCTGTTTGGTGGATGTGCATGGCACATCTAGCATACCCTGAGTATTTGCCCTTGATATATATATATATGCCTCTTTTTATTAGTTTCCGTCTGTTTTCTTTGTCTGTATTTAGTTTAATTTTTTCCATCCCACTCTTTAACACTGTATGTCAAAATTTGAAATCATGACTTCAATTTTAACGCTGGAAAAAAAAAAGAGAGAACTGATTTATATATAAACAGTCAATGTTTAAAAATTTTAAAGATTTCGTTATACACATTTATTAAATTTGTAATGTCTTTTCCCCTAATATTTTATGTTTTTTGCGAAATACATAAGATATTTTAATTAAAACTAAATAATACAGAATTTAACAAATTTATGAGACTTAGATCCTTTTCCTACATCAAATCTGTTGCTAGGTATTAAAATACAGATGCAGTTTCTTTTAATTTCAAATTCTTATATATTTTAACACCAAAATTGGAACTTAAAATAATTTATTCATTTAAGTATACAGTAGAGAGATAATATTTACATGAGGAATCTTTTGTAATGAGTCATTATATTCTGGATTTATAACTATTTGGTAATGAAATGACGTGTGTTTTAAAACTGAGGGACCTTGTTTGGCACAGAATAACCTTTACTGCCTTTGTGCCATAAAAACACAACCAACCACTTTAAAGCTGAGCGATTAAAAAACTTGCAGAATTGTATACTTCTATTATATGCTAATTTGAATATTGCTAGGAAATATTTTTAGTGGTTCGATAAAAAGTAACTTTATTAATGAGTAGGCAAATTATCCTTTTGGAAAATTTTCATAAAACTTGCACACAATACTTTATATTTTTTCTAATCTGATATTAATATATATGTAGTCTAACCTATATTAATATATTTAATGCTCTTAAATCACTTCATGATAAAAAAAACATAATTTCAACAGAAACAGCTGATTTATTATGTTACAATCTAAAATTGAACAATGAGAAGTTCCTGTGTCTGTACAAACATAAGCAAAAAAAATATTAACATCTGCAACAAAATTGATAAAAATCATTAAAAATATTTAAGTATTAGATTATTTTAAAAAATATGCAGTTGATGTATGTTTCTTATATTTTTCCACCAATGATAAAAAAAAATAAATCATAAGGCCTCCCAGCTTTGCACCCATGTTCAAGGCCGATTTAAAGTGTATTTGTTGTAATTTGTTTATGTTGTAATTTGAAAAATTGCCCTGCATAAATAAACAATATGATGTTTGTTTGGATTTTTATGGCGCAAGAGCATCTGGGCTATACTGTGCCACAAGCAATATGAACAGTAATGACTAAATTTTTCAGGCCTGTGTGCCAAAAAATAAAAGTGGCTTATCACCTACATATATAAATTAATTATTAAAAGAAAACTCCACTGATTATCAATTTTTCTTCCAATCCAATAAATCAATGTCAGATTAGCTTTATCTGTATAATTATTGTCATTTAGTATAAATTAAGAGGTTAAAGATACCAGTTATATTTAGTTCAAAATAATAGAACCATATATAATGCCTGCACTGTCCACTTGAACAGAATGTTTTGTAAACATAACTGTGGACAAGGGAGCACCATAGTTGTCCAATGACAGGTTTCGAAATTGTTATTTTGTTAGTTATTTTAAAAGATATTCTAAGCGCAATGACTGCATTCAATGTGTGTGAATTCATTTGACTCAATTCTATTAATTTTCATTCTTTATATTTTTTATTTTTAATACACACAAAATGTGTAGTTCAGATGTGTCAACGAAAAAAGGGCTCTTGCTTTTCATATGCTTAAACAGATTTGCTATTGCTGTTTTAAGAAATAAAATCAGTGTACAAATATGCAGTGTAATTAAAATAACTTCGTTGTGCAATCGTGTTCTTATTAATTTCTTTTGATACAATATTTCAACAAAATATTTTAAAAAGATGTTAGAATCAACCTCTTACAAATGAAAATGTTCCTTATATTTATTTTATCAATGTTACTTTGATGAATGTTTTTATTTTATATTGGATTTGTAAATTAGGTAAACATTAGGTGTAAACAGTGAATGAGTATATTATTGTTGTATATGTAAATGTATAATAGTGAGAATTTGATTATTGACTCTGTTTTGTAATTACATTGTTGTAAAATATTTATTTATTGCTTACCTACTTCATGTTTCAGTGTCAAAATAAAATGCAAAAATTGTACAATTTTTTTAGTTAATGTAAAAATTGTAGTTATATTTTATTTGAAATAAATACAGTAAAAGCTGGCTTTTTAAATTTTTTTTATTTTATGGGAATTAAACATAAAACACAACTTTTTTCTTTAAAAAAATAAAGGATAAAAAATAATTTTTTTGAACATTTAAAATTCCTTGACTATAACAAATTATAATAAAGATGTACAATATACTTCACGTAAATATTATATAAAATAAAAACACATACTCACAGTTTGAATTAATAACGTGGTTTATAGCTGTTTTGGAAGTCTTTGAGTTTCCTTCTTCAGAACCCTAATTACATTAATTAATTAGTCCACATGCTAAAACCAGAGTTACAATTCCATCATTATTGAGAACGCTGTGAAGAAACTCACTAGACCTAAGCTGTCTAAGCCTCTATAAATTCTACTCCTTTTAAATCTATCAGCATTTCTTTTATTCCAGACATTTCTTCAAAAATTGCTTCCATCCTCCGTAAATTTAATTTCAAGGTCACTTTTACTCCAATCAATAAACTCGGTTATTCCAGATTCAAAGACAATATTCCGGATTGCGACTATTGGAAAATTTACTCCATTCCATGCCAGTGTAATCGTGTTTATATTAGCCCTTCAGTTCGTCTCAAAAGAACATGAAACCTACGTATGCAAACAACTGGAAAAAATCGGCTTTGGTGAAACATCCATGGGAGGCTGACCATAAACTTTCTTTAGACAATAATTCTAATAAAAAAATTTTTTTCACCATCTGATGTCAGTTTCTTTGAAGCCTTCCATATTCTTTCAAATTTCACTTTCACTATTAACCATCAGTTTCCATTTAATTCTATGCAAGGGCGAATCCCGGAGGGGGTGATGCCCCCCAGCAAGTTTAAATAAGAAAAAAAATTAAAGACGATGAAGAATATTTTATGTATTGTTTGTTACGACTGTAATAAATAAAAGTCTTACACAGGCGTCCAAAGTCTCTAAGTCTTGGAGAAATGCGATCAAGACGTTTTTCCACGAATCTATAAGCTACTTGCCTTTCAAACTACGTTTTCAGTAAGTATTGCTTCAGCAGAACGTGATTTTTTAGTGTTGAAGTGCCTTCGAACGCGGATGACAGAAGAAACTTTTAATGCACACCCACAGAGACATTCATATTGATGTAAATAAAGTGATTGACAAATTTTCAAAGAAACCAAGATGGCTTGACTTTGCACTATAAACTTAAAGTTTTTTAAAAAGTTGCTTGTAATAAAAAAAGTAAAATAATTACAACATTTTTGTGGTTTAAATTTAAACTT
>QLNU02015360.1:228741152-228754057 GCA_006491805.2 Dysdera silvatica
TAACAATGTCATCAGCAAACCGCAAATGATTTAAATATTCACCATTTATTTTTATTCCCTTGTCATTCCAATTTATCTGCTGAAAAATCATCTGTAAAGCTGAAGTAAAAAGTTTTGGAGAAATGGTATCTCCCTGCCTCACACCTTTACCAATTTTGATAGTTTTGGTATCTTTATGTAACCGAAATTTTGCACTTGCATTTTTATACACACGTTTCACCATGTCAATGTACACATCCTCAATGTCTGTTGATCTTAAAGAGTTGATGACTGCTGATGTTTTAATAGAGTCAAAGGCCTTCTCATAGTCAATAAATGCAACACACAATGGAAGTTCATATTCATGTGTTCTTTCAATTAATTCTCTTAATACTTGAATATGGTCCACTGTACTGAATCCACTTCGAAATCCAGCTTGTTCTCTTGGTTGAGCTGCATCTAATTTTTTCTGCAGGCGATGTGTTAGCACTTTTGTGAAGATTTTATAAATAGCAGGTAACAAGCTAATTGGTCGGTAATTTTTCAAATCCTCTTTATCACCTTTTTTATGCAAAAGAATTACTGTTGCAGAATCCCATTGGTTTGGTATGTTACCGCTGTTAAGACATTTGGTAAAGAATTTTGCAAGTATGTCTTCTACATATTCTCCAGCTTCTTTTAGGATATCTAATGTAATACCATCATCGCCAGGGGCTCTTCCTTTCTTCATACTTTTTATTGCAAATGCTACTTCTTCTTTTAAGATTTTAGGAGCTGTTCCTTCGACTATTTCAGTGTCTTCGTTTAATCCACTGTTACTTTCATATAGTTTTCTGTAGAATTCTTCAACTCTTCTAAGTATTCCTTCCCTATTTCTTGTTACAGTGCCATCCTCTCCTTTTAATGCAATGATGTGTTTCTTCCCAATAGACAAACTCCCTTTAACAACCCTAAGGCTCTTGTTGCTTTCAATGGCCTTCCTTACTAACTCACAATTGAATTTTCTTATGTCTTCTTTCATGCTTTTGCGCAGAGTTTTACAAAGTTCTATGTACTCAATCCTGGAACTGGTATTTCGATTGTCCACCTTCATATCTCTTCGCCTTTTCATGAGCTGTTTCGTCTTCTCAGATAATTTGCTATTGTGCTTTTTACAGGTTACACCACCAATTTCCCCAGCAGTTTCAACTATTGTCTTAACAATGTTTTCATTTGCTTCTGAGATATCACTTTCATCAATAAGTCCTTCCAGTGCAGAAAAGCGATTTTTTAATTCCAACTTGAATGCCTCGGTATTTTCTTTTAATTTCTTTAAATCCACCCTCTTACATACTTGTTTCCTAATGAGCTTCTGCCTTTCTAGTTTAGTATTTAAGTGCATTTTACATCTCACCATTCGATGATCACTTCCAGTATTAAATCTGTTCAGTACGCTGCAATCTTCAATAATTGATTTCTTGTTTGCCAGTATATAGTCAATTTCGCTGGTTCCTCCATTGGGGTGTTTCCATGTCCATTTTCTTTGTAGTTTCTTCTTAAAAAATGAATTCATGATGCTAAGATTTTCAGCTTCGGCAAATTCTATGAGTTGATCGCCACGTTCATTCCTTTCCCCGTATCCGTATTTACCAACCGATGTCTCTCCTTGTTCCTGTTGTCCAATTCTTGCATTAAAATCTCCCATGATGAGCTTGATGTGTTGTTTCCCCTTGGTATGTAGCTGTTTGATTTCTTCATAGAATTCCTCAACCTCCTCGTCGGTATGGCTTGATGTTGGTGCATATGCCTGTACTATCTGAAGTTGGTATCGCTGGGTTAGTTGAACAACGAGCCTCGCTGCTCGATCTGACGTGCTTTCGACTTCAAGAAGGTAGTCTTTAATTCTTTTGTTGATTAAGAAGCCAACACCACTTGTTCTTCCAGTTTCCGTTCCTCTATAATAAAACAAATGTCCACTTTTAAGTTCCACCAACTCTTCACCTTTTCTTCTAACTTCACTGAGTCCTACAATGTCCCATTTGATCTTGTCAAGTTCTTCTTCCAATTCCTGAAGTTTTGCTTCAGAAGCAAGGGATCGTCCATTATACGTTGCCAAGGTCAATAACAAACGGCAGCCTGGGCCATTCCAGTGATTCTTAGCACCCCCTGCTTTCATGCCACGCTGACCGCTGCCTTGATCAGGAGCACTCCAGCACCTGGAGACTAGGGGCCATGGTTTTTGGTGTATTAGCATATTGGAGGAATTAGCCATCATTTCACCACGCTGGCTAGACGGGTTGGTGAATTAGCCCTCCCCTTCCGCCTTTCTATCCGTGCAGCAAATATTAATTTGCCACATAAATAGAAAGCTCAGCCTGCACCACTTGAAGGCGGGGTAGGACACTAGGTTACTGGCCTGGCCGGTTCCACACATCGTCACATACGTTCAGCGTGTGGGTCTCCTTCCAGTTAGATACCAGCAACCCTTTTGCAGGCCATATATATATATATATATATATATATATATGTGTGTGTTAAAATCAAATAACATATAGTAGAATATATGTATATCTCAAGCTGTTTAATAAATTTATTTAGCAGTCTAGTAGTATAAGAACACACTCATACTTTAGAAACATACACATCTGGAGACTGCGAAAATTTGCCATTACGTAAATTCGTTAAATATGAAAACAATGTATCTATAGGAATGTGAAAAAGAAAGGCCATGTATAGATCAAAATATAGAGACAAAACATGCGGCTCACTATTATTATCTCCTGCAGAAAATTCTCCAATTTTCACATAAAATTTATACATCTGGCACTTAATTCAAAAATTTTTAACTAATTGATGAATATCTAATTTATCAGCTATCTTATGTTCAAATGAAATGGTTGCTAAATTACGAAGTCTTTCTTTGTTCATTGTTGATCTCAGGTAATTTTTTATAATTTTTAATTTAGAAAATGACCTCTTACATAAAGCTACTGAATGACATTAAAAAACTTCGCAGTTTCTAGAGTGACTTTTGCTGTGTCATTTACAATAAGATTCAGACTGTATGAAGCACATAGACAAAAAATGCCATTGGGTTAATATTTAAAATTTCCTTTTGCAAATCGCTTTTTCAACGTTTAAATTAACATTGGCATAGATGTAATCTGGGGAGGGCATTTGCCCCCCGGGTTTTTTTTTTAGGAAAAATGCAAAATTCCTTTTTTCATTCAATTTTCGATCCCCCACCGGTTGACGCTGTATTTAACTCTGAAATTACGCCTATGATCGCTGAATCTTCATCGCGCTGGGCCCTTCATAAAAAGCAGGCCCTAGATTTTTTTTTTTATTTGTTTATCTATGCTATAATCCGGCTCTGCTTCTATAGCTAATGCCTAAAATATGAACGGTAACCCGAGGCTCAGATTTTGGAAAATTGATTTCGTAATATTTTTTCTTTAATATGTCTTTTTCTTGTTACGTTCCATCCAACGACATTTGTATCATGGTAGACCTAGGTTAATCTTTTTACTGTTTGGTTATATTAATAGCCTTTCTCTATACCATATATTTATATGAAAAAATATATTAATAATATATAAGATAATAACAGTGCGCAAAATAAAAAGCTTACGTGCTCACTATAGGCATGCGCAGAAAGTTGAAAAGGGAGGTTTATAGGCTCAATGGGGGGTTACAGAGCTACAACTCACATATTCCTATGTTAAATATACAAAAATTCACGGCAATCAACACCCCCACCCCCTATGAACACCAGTGCTGCTCACTATTCAATGGCCATGCTTTTCATCAAATAATGGATACGTCTGGACTGTATCTTACACGTGTAAATTTGCGTTTCTTTGCAAATGCGAGTTAAGAATACGGGGTTGGGGCGGAGACTCGTCTTTGAAGCTACCAGCATTAGCTGGAGTTGGTCTGCAGTACGTGAATCCTGGGAGTGACGGCAAAGGACGTTGAGAAATTCATTCTGAAATAAGGCACCCCCATCTCATATATAATATACACAAATGCAATCTTTAAGGCCAGAGGGAAGAAATTGCTTTTTTCGATACGTAGGTTTAAGAAGTTTCAGAAAGATGACTCGATTTATCCATTTGAAACGCCGCGGCGAACGGTGAGTCAAATGATGCCTTGGGTGAAAGTTAAGGTTTAAATTGTAGCTTCTATAGAAACTACAGTTCTTTAAAAAAAAATCAATGTTTTAAACCTCTTTTTAAAAATTTTAAATTTTCTTTTTCATTATGTTTGCTTCTAATGTTTGGCCGCCCGTGTGCGTTGCACATGTTGCACCCTTGTATGCTCAAGACCTGGTTATGGGGCCCAAACAGGAACCAGCTTTTGTGCGATTCCAAAATATACAAGTGACAGGATAGTGCAGCAAAATTTGAACAGGTAATTTTTCCGCAAAGTTTTGAGCTTGTAAAGCAGGTTCTTTGTGGCAAAGTCTGATGTGATGTATATCGAGTAGATATATAACGCATTAGACAACGATTTGGGTTGTTAACATATGCCAGTAATATAACAGAAGAGTTTTAACGGACACTAAATATGTAGCGACCAGTGCTGGAAATAAAGCAAAACACAGCTTTTAAAACACTTTGTTGCATGCGTGAACAATTCTAGATGGTAAACAAGTCCCGTATACTTAATCAGGGGCGGCTCGAGGTTGATTTTGAACCCGGGCGGCCTGGCAAGGATTGCTTTTTGGTGCCCTCTCCGGCGAAAACAGAAGATTTTCACAGATCCACAGTGAGTAATCTACCATAGGCGCCCCCAGAATTATATGCAAGGGGGTGCATCCAGGAAAAATTCCAATTGAATAATGTTGTTGGACTATAGTTTCTTATGGATTCTGTCCTTTTCCTCCCTTTTTTCATAAACCAAGGGGGTGCAAGTGCACCCCTTGCACCCCCTTCGGGGAGCCCATACCATATACCCTATAAAAGTGGCCAAAAGTCTCTGAAAGAATTTCTCGATTTCTCTAAACTTCTCTTTTTAGAGAGATTTTCTATTGTTTGGTCAATTAAAAAAAATTTGAACTTGACTTCAGTTTGGTGTCCTCATCCAAACGGGGCCCCGGACGGCCGCCCAGGTCGCTTGGCCCTTAAGCCCCCCCGTACCTAATGGTACTGGTAGACCGAGTGACTCTCACGAGCGGTATAGGTCGCTGCAAAGGGGGTGTTGGGCATTGCACTGTAGACATGTGCGGATTTACCATTTTGTCGCCCCCTCCTACCTGTCCGCCTCCCAAATCAGTGGTAGGAACATAAAAATCGTTACCTTCAAAAAACTTTTGTATTGACGATAAACATGTTGAAAAACAAACTCATAAATTGAAACATAAACATTAAACAATATTAACTTATATTGAAGTATTAATTACTTTTGATACATAATGAATCCATTATAGAAAAAAAATTTAATTTTAGCAAAAAATAAAAGCCTATCGAACACTGGTATTTACATGACGCCTAGCTTTATTCTCGGCAAAACAGATGATTATATTATTGTATAATATTGATTTTGTTATATCAGACTCAATACACAAAAATGGGATGAATTTAATCTATCTTCACGCATAGTTGATCGCAGGTAGTTTTAGTTATTTTAAGGCAAGAAACAAATCGTTCCGCAGAACAGTTTGTGGCCACCATATACTCGTGAATTTCTAAGTGCAGTGGGCCCTGCGGTGGCGCAGTGTGGTAACGCGTTCTCCTAGTGCGCCGCTAATCCGGGTTCGACTCCCAGCAGTGCAAAAAGAACGCTTACTCAGAGATCTCATAAAAGATCGCACTGCTCACTGTAGTCCGGGGTTTGGTTCCCTAGGCCTTAAGAGGTTCGGATTCCTCGGAAAACAGTAGGTCCCGGCGCAGCATGACCACTGTAGTCTTTGAGCCGTAAAACCAAAAAGAAAGCAAAAGCTAAGTGCAGTATCAACAGTAGAAGGCGCAAAGGCGGATCCAGAAATCTTTCAAGTTGGGGGGCGGGTTGCGATTTGTTTCCGATTCCTATTTTTAGCCAAGTGTCTGATACTTTTAATTTTCCATGATATATATGAGACGAATTTTCTTATCCTGGTCGGCTGGATGGCTGGGAAGTTTGAGATGGCTTTCGGATGGCGGAGGCTATCACTACTCACGCAGCGGACTAATGGTCTTTGCCGTCCCTACCAAATAAATATTTACTTGTATTTTATAAAATCTACTGGCAAAAAAAAGTTTTATAATTTGAGACCACCTCTCAAATTTTGCCGCCCTACTCTATAGTATAGTATAGCCTATTGGAAAATACGACACTGACTGTAGGAGAAGATGTTTTGCTTTTTCGATCATTCCTTCAGTACATTGAAAAAAAAGTGGAGTTTGTGCTTTACCCATACGGAATAAGAGCGCATTGGTACAAGATATTCCAATACGATATCGATGAAATCTTAAATTAGTGAAGCTAGAAATAGATCCTTACTGTGAACTAGATATAAGACTCCGTGCAGGCACGTAGCCAAAACGGGGGGTTCAGACCCTACTTCAGGAAACAAATTGGAAAAAAAAAAAAAATCGCGAGAAATAATAATGGATAAAGTGAATCCATTTCTGAAAATTTTATTTTCTCTAGATGCCCTCCGTTGTTATTTTAATCTCCGCCCCCACCCCCTTTTTTGGATACAATTGAGATCGTTAAATCCGTGACTAAACCAGAAATGATCAGTAATATGTTTCTACATATAGTACAAGCAAGGAAAAATTCATGGTAGTTTTGGAAATAGGCTTACTTTATGTTTTTGGGTCGCTGATACCGAATTTTAAACTTCCCACCAAAAATTTTCCCCGCAACCCACAAATTTTGAAAAAAACCCAATAAAATCGTGATTTTCTAAAAAAAAAATTTTTTTTTAGGTTTTTTGTAAAAAATACCGAGAAATTCGGAAAGTAGACAAAATTTGCAACAAAAAAGGTTATATGACATTTTGACGTAGGACTAGAGGGGAGGCGCTAGCGTGCCTCGGATCACGCGCCTCGAGGCTGCATGCGCGCTGTTACGCAACTCCGCTTAAATACTCACGTCGTTTACGTTCGCTTTCCCATCTCTCCCCTCCATCTTTTTCTTCAAAACTCTCACTCCCCCCCCTCGTTTTTCCTCTTTGTCAGCACTTGTAAGTCCCCAACCCCATAACTCTTCCTAAGAAAGACACAAGAGAACGAAGAGAGGGGAAGTACTTTCCATTGTAAAACCCTGTAAACAGGGCGGGTTTTTTTTCAATCGAAGTTAAAGATTGAAATTTATGATAACAACCCAAAAAATACATACGTGCAATAATGTTACAAGGCAATTGAAACATGATTTAATAGTTCTCAGCCTAGTTTTTATGCCGAAGTATAACCGAAAATAAGAATAACAGAGATGCATTTGTTGTTCTTATTATTTATTTCATTTGTACAGGTCAGGGCCTTATTTTCGGGGAAGCGGAAAACTTTTTTCCCTTAAAATAGGAACATACGACAAATGCGAGCTGAATTTATGATTGTTATCATAGATGAAGCAATGCGCTGGTCAGGATAAATTGCTGTTGTAGGGGTGATGCGTTGTATGCCACCCACAGCGTGGAACGTCTGAGAGCCATCAAGTGTTTGCGTATGAGGATCAGCATTATCATACACAAATTGGGAAAAAGAATTTCTGCGTATTTCCAAGAGGTCACGCATTATAGATAACAGTTCAAAAGTATTTGCTTCGGAGTAAGAAATACAAAACCAAGAGATGCGATAGAATCAATTAATCGCCGCGATTTAAACTTCTCATACAGGCCTGCACAAAAGTTTAGACACAACACAAATTTGAGTATAACAAAATACTATTAAAACTGAAGAAGTAGGAACTTTAATATTACGAAGTATGAACACATGTAATATGCAAATTAAAAATTTGAGAACAGAAATCACATCAGTAGCGAACTTGCTGCAATATATAACTTAAAATAAGTAAAATATGTGGCACAAAAGTTTAGGCACAAACATAAATTTTAGCACTTGCATAAGGAAATGAACAATTTTAATAATCAATGTAGCCACCATTACTTCGTATTAGATTAAATACGCGGTCGTTCATTGAAAGCACAAGATTTTGAAAGGTTTCTGGTTCAAAATTAAACCACGCTTCTTCTATAGCCTTTTTAAGTTCTAAAACGGACGGATATTGCTTTCCATTGGCATACACAACATTCGTTAGTATGCCCCATACATTTTCGATGGGATTACAGTCAGGACTAAGAGCAGGCCAATCGAGAACTGTAATATTTTTAGCGCTCATCCATTCTTTTGTTGACCTGGATGTGTGGATGGACGCATTATCTTGTTGGAAAACCCAGTTTCGTCCACATAAAAGTTCGCCAAAAGGTAATAGGTGACTTTCAAGAGTTGCCTGGTATGCCTTGGAATCTTGTTTTCCATTCAAAAACGCCAAAGAAGTCTGTCCATTGAAGCTAAAGGCTCCCCAAACCATGACTGAACCTCCTCCTTGACGTCTGCTGAACCGACTTAAGGGGCGTTTTCGAAGATCGTGCCAGTAGTGCGAAAGGCCATCGGGACCATCTAAGTTCCACTTTTTTTCATCACTAAATAACACCTGCAGCCATTCGTCACTGTATGATATGTGCTGCCTTGCCCATTGTAGTCGTGCTTGTTTATGATGTAATTGCAAGCAGGGCTTGCGGCGCATTTTTGCATATCTCAAATGCCTGCATTCTACAATCCTTCTACGTATGGTTTCTCTTGACACTCGCATTGCTAACGTGTTTTTTATTTGATTTGCAGACAGGCTTTCATTTGAAGCCAATCTTCGTATTTGTCTATCATCCCGAATGCTGGTCACTCGAGGCCTCCCAGATCGTGATTTTGGTTGATACTGATCACCCCGGGATAACACTCGATAAATGCCTCGCTTTGAACGGTTCAATGCAACAGAAATTTGAGTAACAGATTTACCTTTAGTTTTCAGCCTCCAAATCTTCAAAATCTCGTCATTCGTAAATTGCTTTGACTTCGGCATCGTTCTAAGCATTCTAAATTATTTCAGGCCTTATATAACAACTCTGGGAAACGCCCCTTCGATCACTTGGGAACTTCGCGCCGTTAATTTGCATAAATCTGACATATGTGCCTAAACATTTGTGGCATGCAGATTCCAATATTACGGTGTTGGGATATTTTGTTTCAGTACTTTTGGTAATCTTTTAAGTTGCACAATTTATTATTGGTTCTAGGATTATTTAGATACAATATCGGCGAAGTTCAATGCAAATTCTCGCTTTTATTTATAATTTGCCTCTGTGTCTAAACTTTGAGCTGTAGATGAAAGTTGAGACAGCAATTTGTACGGGAGAAGATCTTGGACTAGCGGCTGAAATTATGCATTGCGCCAAAGATGTGCACTTTGTCTTCGACTTATCCACATTTCCTTTCTTATGAGTTAAGATCACACGCTCTAAAACAGTACTGAGAGTTTCAGGAATATCAGGCTCTATATCGCGGAAAAAATCGTCAGAAGGAGGATATTTTTGTTTGTTGTAAACTTTACTCCTGATGTCTTCCAAAATTATGCTAGCCGCTGCTTGCACGATGCGTTTTCGTTCTTCCTGCTCATCTTCACATTTTCCCTGTAGAACACATCAATCAGAATTTTTTCTCCTGGGCTACGGAAAGAAACTACAGCAGGTTTTTTGGGGGCTTCTGAGATAATAATGCCATCACTGTACTTAGCGATAAGTTGAGCCTTCGTTGTTTTGATGTGTGGTTTATAGTCACATTTTATTTGATCCTTAAGATCTTTCAATGAAAATTGACACTCGTGCTCATTTTCTTCGAGAAAAGAGAATACGTACTTCATGGCAGTTTGTATTTCAAATGCAAAATCACCACGCTTCGCAGGTTCTTCAGATTTTGGTTTTGGAATTAGGGTAAGCTTTTTCATGCAGGATAAATGATATCGAGCTTCTTCCGCTACGAAATCGCCTTCCACAGGAGTCAAGCGACGCACAATTTTATCACCCCAATTATCTTTCCGATTTTTCGCAAAATCTATGGCTTTATTCCGTATATTTAGCTGACGCACATTATACACAGGGTCCCGTCGCTCTGGAGGCAAACGACATTGCTGCACAAAATAATTATCCAATATTGCTTCACCGCACAAAAAACAACGCTTTTTGAACGAAAAAGTCGGTGTCTCGGAGCGACTTCGCGGAATTACGGGATATTCCTGCACTAGTCTCTTTTTTACATACGATGCGAGTAGTTCCTCGTTAACATACGACTTTTGACACTTCCTATGCACTACAATCGTTGTGCGCCCGGTTAAAAGATCATATTTACTATCTTTCCGCTTTAAACTCGCCGACCGAAAAGATTTTAAACCTCTCTTTCCGTCACATTCATTGTTGCGTCATCCCATAACGATTGCTCGCAAATGAAACAATTTAAAGTCACATCAACCATGTTTAATACATGAGAAAACAGTTCACAAAGACAGTCACATGCGAAATAACACATTTTTAAAGCAATGAAAATAAAAAAAACACTGTAAACTGAGGATAAAACGCGTAAAAAACTGCAAGCGTGGTCAACAAGTTGCTATCAATCCGACAAAACACGTTTAAATGGAATTCTCCAGCAGAATATGGTGGTGAGTCATAAGGTGGGGGGAACGGAAGGGCCCATTGACAGTAGCAGGGTAGTTCGAGGCGAGTGGCAGGGGAGAGTGGCGCCGCCGGAAGATCGAAAGGCGAAGGAGCGATGAATAGGCACTTTCACAACCTGGGATGTTCCGGGCTGCGCTCGCCCCCCTTCTCCCCGTTCGTCCTACATCAAAATGTCATAGGACCTTTTTTGTTGCAAATTTTGTCTGCTTTCCGAATTTCTAGGTATTTAAAAAAAAAGAACAAAAAAAAACAAACTTTTTTTAGAAAAAACACGATTTTTTTTTGGGGGGGGGAGTCAAAATTTTGGGGTTACGGTCTAATGCGAGTTCACGTCGACATTCATCCTTAGCCCATTCTTCTTTGACGAAATTACTGTGAATGGCTCTGTGACATGTTCTATAACGGCCGTAACGTACCATAACATGCTGCAGTCATTTGTTTTACCACAACTGCAGCAGCAATAATGCCTCACATTTACCATTTTCGTGCAAAACGGTATACCCCCCTTCCCCAATAGGACACTGCATAAATCATCATCTTTCTCAATCTCTGTGATTTCTGGTTATGGGGATATTGGAAGAATTTGGTGAATCATGAAAGTGTTGCTACGTTGACAAATTTGAAGGACGGCATCCGCTATTGAACACACTGTTCATCGGCTTCAAATTTTACAAATTCACGATGGCGGGGACACATTTAGCAACATTCATTACATCGTTCTGTACAGGATTAACAGGAAGTGTGAATTTTTTTATAGTACCTGCATTTTAAATGTATCAATAAAATGTTTATTGATAACTGGCCAAGAAATATTAACGATGTTATTTGTGTTTAGTGTTGGTCATTTCATTCGTTCGTTTTGCTGAAAGGCACTCTTAGCCAATGGTTTTTAACACATTTTTTTACTAAATTTCTTTTCCGCATCCTTTGGATAGTCTATATACTAATTTTAGTGTTAGTCCGCCGAACGGTTTAAGCTTCAGGATGCTCTAAATAGGGCGAGTTTAATTATGGCCACCCTGTATGTCAATTTAAGAATAAAAGTTGAAGCAGACATGAATAAAATCTACGCAACTTTTAGCCAATGCCCTTTTGATAAATCTTTATAAGATTATGTGTACATTGTGTATATGAAATGTCGAACTTCTTAATCCAGTTTCAAGCAATTGACTATAAAATGTTTTCTTTTGTTTAAAATACTTGCCTTAAGATGAAATATGCCCACATTTGATTTTAACTCGAAGAAAATCAGCATCTGAAATCAGTGAGTGCATTAAATAATTAATTCCCTTAGTTAGATATACCAATCTAAACTTCTTTTTTTTCAAAATAGTCATATGAACCTTCAGCCAATCTTGGACAATGGACACCAATCGTTTTTATAATACCATAAATGTATTTGTCCTTGAAATGTCTGGATTCTGTTATTTCGTAACATATAATATTGAATATATCTCAGTGGTGTGTTGGACCCCTTTTGAATTGTACAGTACTATTGGGATTGTCTTAAGTAAGGATTCAATAAGATGTTGAAAACATTGCTTGATGAGGATGCTATGCTCAGTATCCAGGATAACACAATGCAGCTATCGCAAATTTGATGGGGAATTATGACATGGTTGAATATCTCTGACTGTTCCATCCCATCAGTAATCAATCATTCTTCATTAATTCTTAGTTCAATTGAAATCAGCGAAACAAGGTTGCCATAAAAAAAAAGGAAAGTTAGTCGTAATCATTATTGAACCATCCTTTAATAGTAACAGCCCTGTGTCAAGGAATGATTGATGTGTGTTGAAAATGTCTTCCTCAGCATGCACGATGTGCATCATAATGTGTACTTGGTCTGTAACTATAATATCTTCAAATCAAATCAAACTTTATTCAGACGGATTCAAAATTATTTTTTACATAATGTGATAATTATTTACAATTTTTCAGCTAGGTTAATCCGTCTTGACAGCAAAGGGTAAAGACTTTAGGGTCTGACAAAGCCCCCGCTGCCCAGGATTGGATATAATAAGCGGAAGTCATAAATACAATATACAAACTAAACATACAATAAATAAACTAAATACAATAAGATAAAAGACTTGGTTGTTTAGCAAAAGTATGGAAGGTATAAATAGAGAAAGACGTAGTGATATTATAATTCTCTATCCAATAGATGTCTGCGGATGAGTTTTTTATATTGAGCAAAAGAATAAGTTTAAGTGAGTTAGAAAGAAGACTCCAC
>QLNU02015360.1:228762933-228775476 GCA_006491805.2 Dysdera silvatica
TGTTTATTTTTATAGTCCTTTTCGACAAAAATATAGTGGGTAAAGGAAATATTTGCATACATCCATTACTTTGCAGATATAAGCATAGAAAGCAAATGTGACAAAATATTTTTACCCATGACTTTTACAATAAAAACACATGCATATGTATTTCTGTTTGTTTTTTTCTTATCCGCAGAAATACAGGTATAAAACAAATAACATCTGATTTTTTCATATCAAAAGTTTATCAACACATTAGTAAAGATAAACAGAAACAAGAAACTTTGAAAATTAAAAATTATATTAATACTTACATGAGTATGCATGCTTTCTGCTTCAATTGCTGCATATAATCACCTGAGCACGGATTCTACCAATTTCCTATTTGTTTCTACACTGATTGTCAACTATTCTTCTCTAAGTGAGTGCACATCTTTTGTATTTTTTGTTAGAAATTTTATTTTATCTCACTGGTAAATTTTTCATAAGGTGAAGGTTTGATGATTGTGGGGTGTATTCAGTTGATTTTTTGCATTATAAGCAATTGCAACCATGTTGTGTTGAACGTACGTTCAAGGTTGTTGTATTACTGAAAACTTCATGAATCTGCAATTTCTAATTTCGGTGCACCGGACAATTAATTACCTCGCTACATATCAATATTATGTATGGTTTCTAGTATTTATATTATCTTCAATAAAGACCATACATCCCCCAAATCATTACATGACTACTGTCGTGTTTTATAGTTGATGAAGTTTTTAGTTCCAAGGAAAGTGTTTGGCCTTTACCATGCACATTTATTTTCCCTCGAACTGAAAATATCAAAAATTTGCTTTCGTTGAAAAATATTACATTTTGTAAAAAACGCTATTAGTTTGCTGACATGCATACACATTTTGTAAACTCAAGTCTTTTCTGTCGATTATGCATCGTGTTAAGAATTTTACGAATAGTCTGAGAACTGAGTATGCTCCCCATTATTGAAGGAGGTGTCAGTAGCCAATTCTTAAGTAGTTACGGAGTGGTTTTTCGATACTAGTTTAATGATTCCCTTCCGCTACATTTATATTTAGCATGTAGTATGTATAACTGTAATTTTATTCTTTAATTTAATTTCGCCGTAGAGCAGCTCACATTTAAATAAAATTAAAATTCTCATTAACTGAAACATAAAGTTTACCATCAAAAATTTAAATTAAAGCGTTTGCCGTTAAAGAATATATTCTCAAACAAATCATCATATAATACCGTTACTATTGGCTTTAACGCTTAGTTGTTACAATTTCGCCTGAATATAAGACTAGAGAGGTGAAAAATTTCTAACAATCAAATGACACCACGATTTAACAGGAGATAAAAAACACTTCAGGACCTCGTATACTGCTTCCCGCTCAGTTGATATATTCTCTCATTGCTAAGAGATGCTATTTAAGTTGCTTGCTGATTAATAAAATCTATGACTGTCAGTAGAAAGCACTTTTTGTGATATTCGATTATTTTGATGTGTGATGAATCAGCAATTTTATCGTTTGTGGGAATAAATCGTATTGAAATGATAATCAGCACCGTCTTAATTGTCAGATATCTACATGGTCACATTCAGTGTATTATGACGGACTATATTAGAACAGGTTGCGTAAGGTCTCATAAACAAACCAATTACGCAGACATAAGCTTCTTCGATAGTCCAGATGGCACAGGTTTCTCTCTTTGTATATTTTCTCTCTTCCTTTTCTTCTTCCTTGCAGGCTGAACAATAGACAAGGGTACTTCCTTATTATAGTGGTCCCTGAGATTATCGCCAAGATTTATCGCCGAGATAGTGATGAATCGTCAAGGTATGTCACCAAGATGCAGGCGAAATCTCGTCAAAATCGGGCGTCATCTGTTATTTACATGGTGCGAAATTTGTGCTGCGGTTTCCGAATTCCCATTGTTTATTTTAGAATATTCCTTTTTATTATTATTATTTTTTTTTTTTTGTGAATATGCGATTAACGATCTTAATTTACCGAATAAAGAGGTGGATGCCATACCATTTTTTCAAGAAGTCTTTTACCTACGAAACAAGTATGCGAAAATGGCTATAACATATTAATTCAGTCTTTTGCTGATTCAGGCTGCGCACATTGAATGTGATCTGAACGGGCACGAGTCGCGTAGCGACGAGCGAAGTCTGCGGGGTCTCCCCAGTTCCCCTGTGATTCAGGTAAGTGTACTAATTGCATGAAAAATACTAATTGCAATAGAATATTGATTCAACCTTTTACTGATTCAGGCAGAGCACATCGAATGTGATATGAACGGGAAACGAGTCGCTACGTTCTAATTGTAGGCTACTAATTGCGTGAAAAATACTAATTGAGTGAAAAATACTAATTGCGTGAAAAATATTAATTGCGTGAAGAATACTTAATTAGTTATTACACAATATGCTCACATAGAGCTTGGCGATATAAGAGGCGTATGTTGGCGATTTTGGCGCAATCCTAAAGTCATCAAATGATCTCGGGGGCCGCTATAATAAGGAAGTACTGTGCATTCGCGCTCAGTTGGCGCGTGATACCGTTAGCAGACGGGTTAGTCCATTGCAGTTTAGGGAAGGCCGTCTTGGAGGAACTGGTTTTTCCCGCATGAAAAACCAGTTTCGGCAAGACGCCCTTCCCTAAACTGCAATGGACTAACCCGTCTGCTAACGGTATCAGGCGTCAGGTCTGCGCGAACGCACAATACCTAGACAAGTTTAAATTTAACTTCTTACCAACCAATTCACGATAACTAAAAGCACAGTCACAAGGAGTTATAATTATCACCTGCATTGCAATGGAAAATTGCATATTTATTTATTTATTGAGCCATGAATAGGGGGGGGAGAGAAAGGCACCTGTTCTTATATATTTGTGTGGTGCAATTGCGGCTGGATTTGTATATACCGCGGTATATATATATGGCAGCTACTTGTTATTGCACATTTCTTCTAGATGTAAACCTTATTTTGTGTGGAATTTTGCTATTTTTGACTGTTTAAAATTAATCGTATTTTTCTGAATTGCGTACGCTGTCGGTGCAAATTAGTAATGTGTTTTTAAGCTATGCGTGCCTCTTTGAGTTTGTATTTAAGAAAGTCTTCAATATTACAAAAGCAGAACAGGAAGGTCGGCTTAAATATAATATGCCGTAAAGAGTAGATTTAATTGAGATAATAATAAAAACGTCCAATTATTAGAATTATAATGATACGTATTTATATACCAGTTAAATAATTTAAATTTAACGGGTTATGGAAAGGCCAAGTGAACTGTAATTTTTACTCACTTCTTCAGAGGGAGTTTCCAGTTGTTTGGCTACGGCCAATAGGTCAACAGGCCAGTAGGCGGACTGAAGTAAAAACAGCTCCGCCCAGCAGTCCTCCAAAATAGCGGATTGGTCAGCAGGAGGCAAGGCGCGAAACAACTCATTATGACGCGCTCTGCGCACACTCACTAATAGAATGTGCGCCGCAATTTGGCGGAAAACTTCCAAAGGACTGCCTACTCCCATTTCTCCTTTTCCGGAGATACCTGGAATGTATATCGTCATAAATTATACATAGCAAACGTTTCAGTGACAAATTTTATAACATTACATTTTGATTTTCTCATAAATTTCCAAATGTTTTAAGAAATAAAATGTTATACAGGGCTCTAAAGTGTTCTGCGAATCTTATTATGTATGCCGTCAAAACTGTGCCTTTGTACTAGACAGATACCTTGTTAGGCCTACACTATGCGTAAACCAGTGGCGTTTTACGTTAGAGCCGGGGGGCATGGGCCCCCAAATTTAACCGGATTTTATTATATCGCCTATGCATGGGCGCCCATATGAGTACTTTTAGGGGGGGGCTGAGAAAAATTATTACCTCCTTCTTAAGGCTGTCAAACATTTTAGTGAATGTACAAGATACTGAAATGCTACAAAAATAATTGATACTGCTTGACAATTAGTAATGAGCTAAAAAAAAATACCCCATTTTAAAATGTAGGGGCAAGTTGACTTTTAAAAAGATACAATTTTAAGGAACACTTTTTGCTTTGGGAACATATTTCTTTTTATGATATACTTAGGTTTATGACAGATCTGACGGACAACTTACATTAAAATAAGAAAACTACAGCTACATAATATAAAAAAAGAAGAAAAAACATAATACGTTGTCTTCCCCCATACCAGGGGCATGGTGACGAACCATATGGGTGCAAGTTGGCGAACACAATTCGTAACCCATATTTCCCTAAAGGAGGGGGTTGAGAGTTGCTTATCTTGCAGTAGTGTTGTGTGTATCTTGCAGTATAGTTGCTTATATCTGTCACAAAGTGACAACCGCCCTGATGGAACTGAAATATTTCGATGTACAACACATACATGCGAGTAGAAGGTATAAAATATAAAATTCACGTAATCACACTTAAATAATTAAGTATTTAAACCACTGGCTCTGAAATGTTTTTTCCTGCAGGCTCCCCCCTCCCCACTTCTATACTCCCCGTGGCCCCTCTAATATTTTTAAATTAAAACGAACGTATTATTTTTAATAAATGCATTTTATCAAATCCACTTCTTACTTAGTATACACTATTTGCCAGTAGGCTAATAATATTTAATTATATAAGTAAGCTTAAAAGTTTTGTTAATAAATTTTATTAAAAAATTAAATATTGTAATAACTTTATAAAAATACTTTCTAAAAATCATTAATGCGCAAAAGTTTAAAAGCATTAACAATATCTTTAATTGTTTAAAATAATCTTTCGTTGCATTGCTACTCTAGATCAATTATTAAATGCATAAATGATTAAGTCCATTGAGACAATAAATGATAATAAATTTTTATATACTTCATGAAGTAAAACTTTTCCTCAAAATTGCAAACTTAAATTAGAAATAAGGCGATCAAAAATTAATGGTAAGCAACGGATTAGCCGCTTTAGTGTGACATATTACTACGGTACTGCATGAATGATACACAAGCTTGAATTTAGGGTGCGAGGTGTATACTTTACCAAATTAGAGGTTGGCCAAATCAATTCAGATCCCATTTTATTGCATGCTAATTCTCATCACTAGCATTACGGCAATTTATATAAAGGCGTTGATTATGACTATTTTCCGAATAATTTACAGTTTTTTTCTTCATTATAAAACAAGCATATGGACGGGTGAAAGTAATGGGACGAGCATTATTCACAAGAACATACGTCGAAATCAAGTCAAAAGGAAAATTAGAAGATTTGCAAGAAAACGTGGAAGTAAACACAGGAAGAAAAACGCCAACAAAATTCTTATTGAAAACAGGGATAGTTTTAGTAGCATTACTTACGGAATTAGAAGCAAGCTGCACTTTTAATGAAGTTTATCGCCAATTTATCGCTAACCAAATTTTGAAATGTGGAATGAAAAGTGAAGAATGCAAAATATATACACACATATGTACAGAGCCGACGGGGACAGCAGGGGTCCGGATGAATTCGAGGGCCCTGCGCTGGTAAGGACCACGTTGTGGGGCCCGGCCCAGGTATGGGGTCATGAGGGCCGGTCGAACTGAGCCTGGGGCCCGCGTGACTCTCGGCGCCCCTGCACATCCGCAGATCACATTACAGAATTTACAACACACGTCATGCATCTTTTTACAGAATGAATAAACAGGAATTGTAATAAATTTATAAATCACATTGAAGGGAGTTACATGTGCATTCAACACAGAAAGGTTATACTACATATTCTCAGTCAAATTGGAAGTGGCAGCAGTATCTAAGCGAATGTTCACAAACGGCGGCTTGCAATTGGGGATACTGGTGTATCTCTGCGCCAAAACGAAGGCATAGATATTTTAAGGCAGAAAGCATGAAGATGTCGGGACAATCAATATGTTACCCGACAGCAATGGCAAGTCACTGTCTAATAATGGACCCCCAACACTGACTTTTCACTAGACAATATTGAAAACCCGATTATAATCAAGTTTTCGAGGTGAGAAAATTTGGTGGGTATGTATGCAAGTACGAATTAAAAGTAGCGGAAAGAACAAATTTCATAGAAAGGTTAAGTATCCAAGGAACGGCGAAAACGAAGAATAACATTAGCATTCAAGTTTTTGGATCATTAGAAAATCCAACGACGATATTTAATGGAGCAAGCCTACTTATAGATGTCAAAGGGCCAAGGAGGGCGTATTTTGAATTGGTTTCATTTATAAAATTTTAAAAAATTTGACGATATCTTTAAGTACTTGAAATCAAACACCTGTACCGAGGCCTCAGTGGCGCAATCGGCTGTTAACCGAAAGGTTGGTGGTTCGATCCCACCCGGGGCGATGTTCCTTTTTTTTATACCCACCAAAATTTAAATGCTTAAATGGGAAATTAAAGCAAAAAATTACATTTCTGTTTTGAGAGTAACATGTTTCTAAATTATAAAGCATGATGTTAACCCAACAACGCTTCTCAAAAAATTTAGCTACATAATTTTCATTTCATCGCAATTTTTGATTAATTAAAAGCAGTTATTGAAAAAACACAAACATTTTCAATCTTTTCAGAATGAAAATGTTTACAGATTAATCACGATAACAGTTTACTGAAAATTTTGATTTTTTGCATTTGGCAATTTAAAAATTGTCATTCATGACTAATTTTTAAAAATTAAAAATAAAAGTCACATTTATATAAACATTAAATTACAAAAATGGTAATACGTATTAGGATTCACAATAAAATTTCTAAATTGCTTAAAAATATTTGTAAAAATAAATACAGTCGAACTAGGAGCGGACTCGGTCTTCTCAAAGGGCGCATACCATGGATTTTCGGAGGGCTCGAGTTCTATCGCCCACGAGGGCGCATCAGCCCGGGGGCGGGTGGTCTAGTCCGCCCCTGCATATAGCCTACTTTTATAACAAAAGCAAAATTGAAAGAACATACCTCAGCTAGTGAGCTATTTGCTTGTAAAGTACTCAATTTCTGGCAGTTTTCCTGTGGTAATTCCTTGTTTGAATCTTCAGTTGAAAGATCATTAGAATCTATTTGATCACTCGATTTAACTTTTTTCCTCTGAAGAAACGCTTGCAATGAAGTTTGCCTTTTCATTTTTAAGGCATCTATTTTATATCTGTTTAGTTTAATTATATAATATTATATGCATCACTCTTTGTCTATAATAATTTCACATTACCTTTATTTAAAAATGTTGTATATACATAAATATATTTTTTTCATCATAAGTACAGAGCGCACAAAATAGGTACCTACTACTTACAAATGCAAGGGTCTATTATATGTATAGAATTGAGTGACTTTATTGACATTGTTCAGTCAGGAACTGGTTTTATTGTTATGACCTATAAGTTTCATCGGATTTTTCTCTCAGACGATGTGGTGTCGATTTCAAAATTTGTTTACTGCCTTGGGAAACGATTATTGTGCTATAATCCCAGAATAGCGTTAACAAGTGTGTGTTACACAGACAAAATATTTGCCTTCGTTAGCGGCTCCTTCGTGAAAACGTTCCTTTTGGGGACGTTCCCCCCAGTGGGACGAACATCGCCAAAAGGAACGTTTCCACGAACTGGGGGTCACCCCTCCAATTCCCATAAGGTGGCCTCGTTGCTATGTTGAACACTGTATAGCTTAGGAAATAAATCTCTTTGTGTTTCCCTGCCCTCTCAAAATCTACCCGCCCCCTGAAAACTGAATTTTTTTGAAAGGATTGAAATCATCCATTTTCTAACGATCACTCAAATTCACCTGGCAAAACTTTTTATTTATTTATTTACATTATTATTATTATTATTATTCTTTCTATTTTTATTTTTTTGAAAATTCAATTGATAAATGGTAAAAGAGGGAGAGCATGATATGAAATTACAATTTACCAGAGGAAGGGGGGGCCCAGGCCCCTTCCCTAAATCCGCCTATGGAGCAAGCCTACTTATAAATGTCGAAGGTCCAATGAGAGCGTACTTTGAATTAGTTTCATTTATAAAATTTTTAAAAAAATTGACGATATCTTTAAGTACTTAAAATCAAACACCTATGTCGGGGCCTCCGTGGCCCGATCGGCTATCGCGTTCGGCTGTTAACTGAAAGGTTGGTAGTTCAAGCCCCCCCAGGGGCGAGGATTTTTTTTTTTTTTATTATTATAACATAAATAGACTTGCTTTTTTAAACTCCCAATTTTGGAATTACTTTTCTTTAGGACATATTGCATTGATCCCGAAAAGTATTCCGTAAAACTAATATTTATTTATTCCCCATTTATGAACTTTTTTTTTTTCTTTGGAGGATCTGTACTGGCGGATTTACCAATAGACTAAGAAAGCTGAAGCTTACGGTGGCAAATTTTCGATGAAAAGTTTGCCGCCGAGAAGTTTACAAAGGCGGGGCTAAATTTTTTGGGGGTCAATTAAATTATTGATATTGAATTGTTATGCTCAGAGGCGTAACTAGGCATTGACAAAAGGAAGGTTGTCGGGCGCCGCCTTGAGAGAGAGGCTCCAAAAGCACCAAATTTACAAATGCATATTTGCGGAAAGACGAATTTGAAATAACCGCCAGGGGCGCCAAATTAATAATTTGACAAACGCACCAGAATCTCTGTAATGGTTATGCCCAGTTACGTTTGGTAAAATTACGCGGTAAATTTTCCAGAGGCTACATGAGGCAAAATCGTAAATCCGCCTCTGTGTATAACAATGAAGAGCTAAAATGTTAATTCATTTTTAATATAGTTTATATTTACAGAAATATTTACTTCTTATAACTTCTCTATTTATTTTAGTACTTGAAGAATCTATTGATTTACTAATACAGTCGGTCCATTTTAATCGCGTCACGTACTAATGGAATACCCCGCTTATAAGAATAAAATCTGTTAGAACTAAAAAAAATTCCAGAAGATCAACGTTAAGTTTCACTCGCTTTAACTAAAAATCTTTACGAGCTATCCTCGGATAAGCGAATAGAGACGACAATCTGAACATTAAAATCAAAGCTTGAACAAAGGAAATCAATGTATAGGGGAAAATTTGTTTTCGCACAAAGGTCCGTCTTCTACCACTCCGCCCCAAAATATGTGAAGGATTTTCAAGGTTTCCCTGTTGTGACGTAAGTCGCATACTAATTTGTAGCCATACGTTCGTAATCCTCTCTTGTTATTAGAATTGGGGAGACAGAGGCGGACTGGGCCGCCGACATACCGGCCCCCGGGCCAGTGCGCCTTTATTGTGCGCCAATAGGACTCGGACCTCCGAATGGGTAAGGACTCGCGCCCTCCGAAAATCCAAGGTATGCGCCCTTCGATAGGACAAAGTCCGCCCCAATTGGGGATATGGTCTTTTCACTTCTGACCCAATCATTGGTCTCCAGTCATTGTATGGTCGCATTATAGAAGACTTTCTTTTCAGCTGGACAATGAGTATATATGATAAGCTAAAAGTTTTAGAGGCAATAAAAGATAAAGTAACGCGTAAGTCAAAATTGCAAAAGAGTTTAGAATTTCCACACAAATAAAACCGAAAATGTATGCCAGTGTACAATTTTACTTTCATTAAAAATACATAGGTATAGGCTATGAATAATTGACCTACTTTTTTTACATAGTGTTATCCTTTCAATTCTATTTTATATTTATTACGCGTGCATTTAGACATTTAAGCATATACTATGTAGCTGCTTATTTGCTTCCCCGGATAATCGAATACCCCGCTTAATCGAATAACATTTTCTGGAACAGTAACTATCCGTTTAAGCGGAGCCAACTGTATTATAAAGCTAAAGTGAACCACTTAAAACGAGACAGTTAAAATATGTTGATAGTTCAAAAGTTTGTTATAAGTTATATGTGAGTAAAAGTTGGTTGCATATATATATACACGTACGCCCCTTATATGATTATACAGAGGGTGTTTACACATATTTATAACGACTATAATTTTAAATTTTAAAAAACTAACAGCGATGCGGAAAAAATCTTGTAACACGCTATTACCTGAAAAGTGAAAAATCGTTTGCGACTAAAAATTTAGTTTGCGCTGTGAACTAGAGTAAGAAAGGAAGCTGTTGTTTGAAGGCTATTTATTCACCCTTTCCGAAGAGAAATATTTATATTCAATAACTAACAAACGATACGAGAAGCATGGTTTACGAGTTTTAAAATATAAGGTAAGCGCTATTATTAGTGTTAAAGGAAAAAAAAAGACGTCAGGCTTTAATGTCAAGTGGGGAAAAAAACCAAAAGAAATATCCCAAAAAGATTCGTATTTCTTCTAACATTTTTAAATGAAATCTATGGTTTTACAAGAAAATCCAAAACCTCAAAGAACTATTGAAAAAGTTCTGCATCAGCTTCAACTATAAATAAATAAATTAATAAAGATTTGAATTTAATCAAAGCAAAAAAAGTGCAGTTTATCGTCTGCTACCTCGGCATGTTACTACGTGCATCTACCTGAGCCGAAGACTAGATGCAGATCGTTATATAAAAGTCATTTAGCAGGAAATATATGGAAAAAAAATTGTTACAGCTGACGAATCATGGATGTATTTAAATAATTGTAATAAAAAAAGATCGATTTATTGTCGAAAAAGCGTCCTGAGAAAATCAAAAGTTTGGTTCAAAGAGAGCAAAGAAATTTTCAGTAAAGGATTTATGGTTATTGCTGGCATCTCTTATAACGGAAAATTAAAAATAAGAAAAGTTGAAAAAATGTAAATATCAACTCTACATATTATCAAAATAATGTTCTGACTCCTATTTTTAAAGAAGATATTCCAAAACTGTATCCTACTGACTTTCAAAGTGTGGAACTCCATCAGGACAAAGTGAGCAGCCACACCACAAAAAGTACAACCGCATTTCTAGAGAAAATGAGACAAGAAACTGGAATCAAGTCAATATCAGTTAGCCATATTTTTTTAAAACACGCTTTTTCAAAATGCCGACCCACTATCTTGGATGGACTGTAGACAGATGCGGAGGAGGAGGAATGGGACAAAATTCCGCTTGGGACTTTACAAAAAGTCCTGCTATCGTAAAAATCTAGATGTAATATGACAGTTTAAAGAAAAGGCTATCAGATAGAATACACTAGAAAATAATTTTTTTATTGCATGTATTTTTTTTACGCCGTCAGAGTTGTTATAAATATGTGTAAACGCCCTCTGTATATGTATGTAAATAAATTAAGTTTTGGCAAATATGGATTAAAGTTTTCACTTAATAATTGCATATTTCAATCATATCTACTCCGTAGTATTACAAAAACATACAGTTAAGTTGCAGTATAGAATTTTTTTATCATATTGCAACAGGAAATTTATTAAAATTATAATTCACATAGTAGCACATTTACAAATTAACCGTTCAATTAATGCTGATTATACATATGTAGATCTATATTATCGTTTATAATCCTTTGCTGTGGGTTGCGTTAAGATGTTAAGTGTCTTCTTTTAAAAATCAATACCAGTAGCGCACCTAATTCTCTTGAGCCCCTGTTTCTATTCAAATAAGGAGCCTCCAATTCAATAGAACCTTTAAACTTCACTTACTTCTGCTATGCGGTAGTTATGTCCTTGATCAACAACATGTTTGTTGTAATTTAAGATAAATTACTTTTAAATCTATATACGTGTAGTGAAAGAACAAATTAAACACGTTTTGGATTACGTTAAATGAATCACTAAATTGGGATTTATATATTCTAGCAACCAGTAAAAACAGTAAGAAGAGGATTTGACATTTTGACTAGGCTTAGCTCACTGTTAGCAATAAATATAAAAATAAATCTATATTACTCATTTATAGTGAGCCACATTAACTATGGAAATAGTATATAGGGAAATTTTTTTTTTTTAGATAAGATTAGATGTTGTCGTTCGCACCTCAGTGGGTAAAGCCTCCTCCCGGCAAGTGGAAGGTCGTGGGTTCAGGTCCCACCGAACTCAGAAATATTTATTTTCTTTCGAACGTTTCACCATCTAATCACGCCATAACATCGGCGCTGGTATCACTACGCCAATAAACGTTGATTAATATTATTGTTTAATTTAATCTGCGTAGTGTTCGATTTATATAAATACATATGCTGCAACGGGCATTTCGATCAATTTAATACGTCTCTTTGCAATTTGGTTTAAAAAGTAGTCAATGTACTACACCATTCTGCAAAATAACTGGCAACAATATATATACGTTCGTAAAGAGGTTAAACGTTGTCGTTCGTGGCTCAGTAGGTAGAGCCTCCGCCCGGTAAGTGGAAGGTCGTGGGTTCAGGTCCCACCGAACGCAGAAATATTTATTTTCTTTTGAACGTTTCACCATCCGATCACGCCATAACATCGGTGTTAGTATCACTACGCCAATAAACGTTGATTGATATTGTTGTTTGATATGGGGTAGTACAAATATCATACAAACAGGGAAATTTCAAAATTTTTTAAACGGAACTATTGAATCAATAAATTACAGATCAAATAAAACAATCGGAATTAAAAAAGGAATTTAATACCTTAAATATTGGAAAAA
>QLNU02015360.1:228775576-228820583 GCA_006491805.2 Dysdera silvatica
GAACAAATTTCATAGAAAGGTTAAGTATCCAAGGAACGGCGAAAACGAAGAATAACATTAGCATTCAAGTTTTTGGATCATTAGAAAATCCAACGACGATATTTAATGGAGCAAGCCTACTTATAGATGTCAAAGGGCCAAGGAGGGCGTATTTTGAATTGGTTTCATTTATAAAATTTTAAAAAATTTGACGATATCTTTAAGTACTTGAAATCAAACACCTGTACCGAGGCCTCAGTGGCGCAATCGGCTGTTAACCGAAAGGTTGGTGGTTCGATCCCACCCGGGGATGTTCCTTTTTTTTTTTTTTGTTTGATACCCACCAAAATTTAAATGATTAAATGGGAAATTATGCAAAAAATTACGTTTCTGTTTTGAGAGTAACATATTTTCAAATTATAAAGCATGATGTTAACCATACAACGTTTCTCAAAAAATTTAGCTACATGGTTTTTATTTATTCGCAATTTTTAATTAATTAAAACCAGTTATTGAGAAAACACAAACATTTTCAATCTTTTCAGAATGAAAATATTTACAAATTAATCATGATAACAGTTTACTGAAAATTTTGATTTTTTGAAATTTAACAATTTAAAAATTGTCGTTCATGACTAATTTTTAAAAATTAAAAAAAAATCACATTTATATAAAAATTAAATTACAAAAATGATGGTACGTATTAGGGTGCTCAATGCAATTTTTAAACTGCTTAAAAATATTTGTAAAAATACATACAGTCAAACCAGGTAAAAATAAATACAGTCGAACTAGGGGCGGACTCGATCGTCTCAAAGGACGCATACCATGGATCATCGGAGGGCTCAAGTCCTATTGCCCACGAGGGCGCATCGGCTCAGGGGCTAGTGGCCTAATCCGCCCCTGTATACATATAGCCTACTTTTATAACAAAAACAAAATTGAAAGAACATACCTCAGCTAGTGAGCTATTTGCTGATAAAGCATTCAATTTCTTGCAGTTTTCCTGTGATAATTCCTTGTTGAAATCTTCATTTGACAGATCACTAGAATCTATTTGATCGCTCGATTTAACTTTTTTACTCTGAAGAAACGCTCGCAATGAAGTCTGCCCTTTCATTTTTAAGTCATCTATTTTATATCTGTTTAGTTTAATTATATAACATTATATGCATCACTCTTTGTCTATAGTAATTTCACTATACGATTTTTATTTTTGCCACCCACGTTTTTGAATTAGCTCAAACTAGAGCTTTTTTTATATTTGGAGAAAAAAAGGCGCCGTCCTCATCCTGGATTCGAACCAGGGTCCCCGCATTGAGCACGCGGTGTCTTGACCTACTAGACGAATGAGAACAAGAACAAACGCATTTTTCTCCGTATATGAGGATGTAAGATATTATTACCCTTCACAGGGATAACACAATTGCCAAATAATGGTCAACACAGAAAAGCCTCCGGGGCGAGATTTTTGTGAGTTTTTCGTGGGGGAATTTATTATACAATAATTTTTGCCACCCACGTTTAATTAGCTCAAACTAGAGCTTATGTATATTTGGAGAAAAAGAGACGCTTTCCTCATCCTGGATTCGAACCAGGGTCCCTCCGTTTAGCCTGCGGTGTCTTGACTAACTGGATGAATGAGGACAAGAACAAACGCATTTTTCTCCGCATATTAAGATATAAGATATTATTACCCTTCGCAGGGATAACACAATTGCCAAATATGGTCAACACAGAAAAGCCTCCGGGGCGAGATTTTTTTTTTTATTTTATACCACTATTTGTTCTCCCAGTGTGAGGAACATCCTTAGGAAGGTTCCACGAACTAGGAATCACCCTCCGGTTATAAGTTGGCTTCGTTGCTATGTTGAACACTGTATAGCCTAGAAATAATCTCTTTACGTTTCTCCGCCAACTCAGAATCTACCCGCCACCGAAAGCTAAATCTTTTGTGAACAGTTGAATTCATCCATTTTCTAACAATCACTCCAGATTCACCTGTAAAACTTTTTTATTTGTTATTTACATTATTATTATTATTCTTTTTATTTTTATTTTTTTGAAAATTCAATTGATAAATGGTAAAAGAGGGGGAGCATGATATGAAATTACAATTTGCCAGAGGAAGGGGGGGGGGCTAGGCCCCTTCCCTAAATCCGCCTATGGAGCAAGCCTACTTATAGATGTCAAAAGGTCTAATGAGAGCGTACTTTGAATTAGTTTCATTTATAAAATTTAAAAAAAATTGACGATATCTTTGAGTACTTAAAATCAAATACCTGTGTCGAGGCCTCCGTGGCGCGTTCGGCTGTTAACCGAAAGGTTGGTAGTTCGAGCCCAACCGGGGGCGAGGATTTTTTTTATTATTATATCATAAATAGACTTGCTTTTTTAAACTCCCAATTTTGGAACTACTTTTCTTTAGGACCTATTGCATTGATCCCGAAAAGTATTCCGTAAAACTAATATTTATTTATTCCCCATCTATGAACTTTTTTTTTTCTTTGGAGGATCTGCACTGACGGATTTACCAATAGACTAAGAAAGCTGAAATTTACGGTGGCAAATTTTCGACGAAAAGTTTACCGCTGAGTAGTTTATAAAGGCGGGGCTAAATGTTTTGGTGGTCAATTAAATTATTGATATTGAATTGTTATGCTCAGAGGCGTAACTAGGCATTGACAAAAGACGGCTGTCGGGCGCCGCCTTGAGAGAGAGGCTCCAAAAGCACCAAATTTCCAAATGCATACTTGCGGAAAGACGAATTTGAAATAACCGCCAGGGGCGCCAAATTAATAATTTGACAAAAGCACCAGAATCTCTGTAATGGTTATGCCCAGTTACGTTTGGTAAAATTACGCGGTAAATTTTCCAGAGGCTACATGCGGCAAAATCGTAAATCCGCCTCTGTGTATAACAATGAAGAGCTAAAATGTTAATTCATTTTTTAATATAGTTTATATATTTTACAGAAATATTTTACTTTATAACTTCATTTATTTTTGTACTTCTGAAGAATCTATTGATTTACTAATACAGTCGGTCCATTTTAAATCGCGTCACCGTACCACGGACCTTGCTTATAAGTATATAAAAATCTGCTGAACTGTACCCAGAAGATCAACGTTAAGTTTCACTCGCTTTAACTAAAAATCTTTACGAGCTATCCTCGGATAAGCGAATAGAGACGACAATCTGAACATTAAAATCAAAGCTTGAACAAAGGAAATCAATGTATAGGGGAAAATTTGTTTTCGCACAAAGGTCCGTCTTCTACCACTCCGCCCCAAAATATGTGAAGGATTTTCAAGGTTTCCCTGTTGTGACGTAAGTCGCATACTAATTTGTAGCCATACGTTCGTAATCCTCTCTTGTTATTAGAATTGGGGAGACAGAGGCGGACTGGGCCGCCGACATACCGGCCCCCGGGCCAGTGCGCCTTTATTGTGCGCCAATAGGACTCGGACCTCCGATTGGGCAAGGACTCGCGCCCTCCGAAAATCCAAGGTATGCGCCCTTCGATAGGACAAAGTCCGCCCCAATTGGGGATATGGTCTTTTCACTTCTGACCCAATCATTGGTCTCCAGTCATTGTATGGTCGCATTATAGAAGACTTTCTTTTCAGCTGGACAATGAGTATATATGATAAGCTAAAAGTTTTAGAGGCAATGAAAAATAAAGTAGCGTGCACAAATCAAAATTGCAAAAGAGTTTAGAGTTTCAACACAAATAAAACCGAAAATGTATGCCAGTGTACAATTTTACTTTCATTAAAAATACATAGGTATAGGCTATGAATAATTGACCTACTTTTTTTACATAGTGTTATCCTTTCAATTCTATTTTATATTTATTACGCGTGCATTTAGACATTTAAGCATATACTATGTAGCTGCTTATTTGCTTCCCCGGATAATCGAATACCCCGCTTAATCGAATAACATTTTCTGGAACAGTAACTATCCGTTTAAGCGGAGCCAACTGTATTATAAAGCTAAAGTGAACCACTTAAAACGAGACAGTTAAAATATGTTGATAGTTCAAAAGTTTGTTATAAGTTATATGTGAGTAAAAGTTGGTTGCATATATATATACACGTACGCCCCTTATATGATTATACAGAGGGTGTTTGCACATATTTATAAAGGCATTGATTTTAAATTAAGAAAAGACTAATAGCGCCACGGAAAAAATATGACAACACGCTATTACCTGAAAAGCGGAAAATCGCTTGCGACTAAAAATTTAGTTTGTGCTGTGAAATGGTGTAGGAAAGGAGGCTGTGGCTTGAAGGCTATATATTTGCCCATTCCAAGGAGAAATATTCATATTCAATAATTAAAAAGCGATGCAAGAAGCATGGTTTACGAGTTTTAAAATATAAGGTAAGCGCTATTATTAGTGTTAAAGGAAAAAAAAAGACGTCAGGCTTTAATGTCAAGAGGAAAAAATCCAAAAGAAATATCCCCAAAAAGTTCGTACTATTTCTAATATTTCTAAAGTGCAGTCTATGGTTTTACAAGAAATCCAAAACCTCAAAGAACAGTTACAAAAGCTGTGCACACATCAGCATCAACTATAAATAAAATGATTAATAAAGATTTGAATTTAATTAAAAAAACAAGTACAGTTCATCGTCTGCTACCTCGGCATGTTACTACGTGCATCTACCTGAGCCGAAGACTAGATGCAGATCGTTATATAAAAGTCATTTAGCAGGAAATATATGGAAAAAAAATTGTTACAGCTGACGAATCATGGATGTATTTAAATAATTGTAATAAAAAAAGATCGATTTATTGTCAAAAAAGGGGCCCGAGAGACTCAAAAGTTTGTTTCAAAGGGAGGAAAAAAAATTTCTATAAATGATTTATGGTTATCGCTGGCATTTCTTGTAACGGAAAATAAAAAATAAGAAAAGTTGAAAAAATCCAAAACTCAACTCTATATATTATCAAAATAATGTTCTGACTCCTATTTTTAAAGGAGATATTCCAAAATTGTATTCTACTGATTTTTAAAATGTGGAACTCCATCAGGACAAAGCGAGTAGCCACACCTCCAAAAGTACAACCGCATTTCTAGAAAAAAATGAGATAAGAAACTGGCATGAAGTCAATACTAGTTAGCCATATTTTTTTAAAACACGCTTTTTCTAAATGCCAACCCACTACCTTGGATGGACTGTGGAAAGATGTGGAGGAGGAATTGGAGAAAATCCCGTTTGTGACTTTACGAAAAGTCCTATTATCGTAGAAATCTAGATGTAATATGATAATTCAAAAACAGGGCTATCAGATAGAATACATTAAAAAATAATTTTTTTATTGTATGTATTTTTTTTACGCCGTCAGAGTTGTTATAAATATGTGTAAACGCCCTCTGTATATGTATGTAAATAAATTAAGTTTTGGCAAATATGGATTAAAGTTTTCACTTAATAATTGCATATTTCAATCATATCTACTCCGTAGTATTACAAAAACATACAGTTAAGTTGCAGTATAGAATTTTTTTATCATATTGCAACAGGAAATTTATTAAAATTATAATTCACATAGTAGCACATTTACAAATTAACCGTTCAATTAATGCTGATTATACATATGTAGATCTATATTATCGTTTATAATCCTTTGCTGTGGGTTGCGTTAAGATGTTAAGTGTCTTCTTTTAAAAATCAATACCAGTAGCGCACCTAATTCTCTTGAGCCCCTGTTTCTATTCAAATAAGGAGCCTCCAATTCAATAGAACCTTTAAACTTCACTTACTTCTGCTATGCGGTAGTTATGTCCTTGATCAACATGTTTGTTGTAATTTAAGATAAATTACTTTTAAATCTATATACGTATTGAAAGAACAAATTAAACACGTTTTTGGGGCTTATATTAAATGAATCACTAAATTTAGACTAACATTTTCTAGAAACCTGTAAAAAATTAAGAACAGGTACTGGCATTTTGATTAAACTTGGCTCATTGGCTTACCATTAAACATAAAAATAAATCTATATTATTCATTTTATAACGAGCCACATTAACTATGGTAACAGCATATGGGTAATTTTTTTTTTTAGATAAGATTATATGTTGTCCTTCGTAGCTCAGTGGGTAGAGCCTCCGCCCGGCAAGTGGAAGGTCGTGGGTTCAGGTCCCACCGAAGGCAGAAATATTTATTTTCTTTCGAACGTTTCACCATCTAATCACGCCATACCATCGGCGTTGGTATCACTACGCCAATAAACGTTGATTGATTGACATTGTTGTTTGATTTAATCTGCGTAGTGTTCGATTTATATAAAATAAATACATATGCTGCAACGTGCATTTCGATCAATTTAATACCAGTCTCTTTGCAATTTGGTTTAAATAGTAGTCTATGTACTACACCATTCTGCGAAATAACTGGCAACAATATATATACGTTCGTAAAGAGATTATATATTGTCCTTCGTAGCTCAGTGGGTAGAGCCTCCGCCCGGCAAGTGGAAGGTCGTGGGTTCAGGTCCCACCGAAGGCAGAAATATTTATTTTCTTTCGAACGTTTCACCATCTAATCACGCCATAACATAGGCGTTGGTATCACTACGCCAATAAACGTTGATTGATATTGTTGTTTGATATGGGGTAGTACAAATATCATACAAACAGGGAAATTTCAAAATTTTTTAAACGGAACTATTGAATCAATAAATTACAGATCAAATAAAACAATCGGAATTAAAAAAGGAATTTAATACCTTAAATATTGGAAAAATCCATAGGTTTAAAATTCTGACTATGACATTTGAAAGAATAAAACGTAATAAATATCTTGACGTAATCAACGTACATGAAATTAACAAAATCTTACCAAAAACATAATGCCAATGAAGATACGAACCAATATGGGTTGTAATAATATTGACTTTTATGGAATTAAACTTTGGAATGATTTACCAACAAACATAAAAACAGTGCAACAGTAAATATATGTTTAAAAGAAAACTCAGGAGTTATTTGATGGAACAGCAAGAAAATTATTTGCCATGGTAGGAAACACAGAATAATTGCGAGGGCTTTGCTCTGTAACCCCCTGCGATTCCTATTGTATAGGTTTTTCGAATGAAAAAAATAAAATTGTTGTTGTTGTATATGTAATACTTTTTCTTACCTGGAGAAGGGAATCCTGGAAGTGGATGAGGTGGTGGTATCGGAAAGGGGTGTGGTAGTACTCGTCGGAAAGCACTTGATGTCATGGCTGATCCGTTAAATGGGAGCATATCACATGGAACAAGAAGGGCTGATCCACTTATGGGTTGTTGCTGATGGTGTCGCAGCGGAGACCGATCTAACAGAAATTGGTTAGGTTCAGATAGTTGCTTTCCTGCACGTGCAGGAACTGATGCACGAGTGGCATCAACAGCCATTTTTCTTTTTTTATTGCTACGCGGACCTCGTTCTTCTTGCACAGCTAAGGAAAGGTATCGGAGAACAAAGAGAATATTAAAATAATAGTGGTAGCAGATTCATTTCGTTATCCATAACTTGCATAAAGGAACTATGTGAAATTACCATTCCGGTTCATGTCGACAGCGAAGCACTTCTGCAAACGACAGTAAGGGCACCAGTTGCGACGTGCTTTGTCAACAATACACGTTCCTGTTCCAGCTACATAAAGAATTTTTGTGCTTAAAATTTCTATGAAAAGTTCTGAGTATCAAGTTTCGTTGATGATAATATTTTAAAATAAGTTAATGTTCATAAATTTTTATTTCACTTTGATTTGATTTCGCGCGCACAAAGACACATATTTTTGCAAACCGGACAGAAAGGGACAGTGGCGGCTCGCGTATAGGCACTGTGGAACTGCAGCATCCCCTATTTCCACATGATATTATCGATAACATTTAATATAATGAGTCCTTTTTTCTTTAATTCTTTCTTTATACTTGTATAATATATAATTCTTAAGCTTAATGTCAGTAGCCATCCCTCAGTTTATAAAAAAGGTCCAAAAATCTTTGTATGGAACTGTGCGCTTCACAGTTCCAGCGGCGTGGTGTTTGGCTGTTGTACGCATGCGCATATAGGAAGCTGCACGCGAGGCTGCGAGGGAGAGAGAGCACTGTTGCTCCAGCAGTGCCGACCCTGGCGTGCCGGTGGAAGGCAGTTTTTTTTTACTCCGCGTGTATCGTGCTTAAAAACCGTGTACCATATTCTTGAATGTGATAAAGTGTAAAATTAGATTATTATCCTGCTTCCAGCTATTCTATTTGATTCATTTTTTTTTTTCGGTTTTTTATTTAACAGAAAACTTTAACCATGGCTTTGCATCCCCAAGAAATAAGTTCTCTGACTCTAAGTGAACTTCAACAGCTTAAGTTTTCACAGCTGTCTCTCCATGAGAAAGTTACAGTTAAGAAAAGAGGTCGTTCAACACCTGATAATCTAATATCTCAGCCAGGCATAAGCAACGACAAGAAATATATTCGTAGCTTTAAGTCTGAATGGTACCAACGGAAAAGTTGGCTTCGCGGCTGTGAAGTAAAAAATGCACTGTTTTGCTTCCCGTGTTTACTGTTTGGAATGTGATGTAACGTGGACAAAAGATGGTTTTAGAAATATAAACAAAATGAAAGAAAAAACTGAAAAGCATGAGAAGTTAAAGAAGCACGTTGATAATGTAGTTTCACTGTCACTTTTAGGAACCTTAAATATTAAGGAAAACTCAGTGAGGCATACAGACTTTCAGTCAATGAGCATAATATAAAGGTTAAAAAGAACCGTGAAATTTTGTCCAAAATAATAGACTGCATTTTCTTTTGTGGAAATTTTGAAATTCCCTCACGTGGACATGATGAAAAAGACGGTTCAGTAAATCCAGGGGTATTTAGAGGATTAGTAAATTTTGCATCTAAATTAGATTCAGATTTAAAGAATCACCTAGAAACCAGTGCAGTCTTCAGAGGTGTTTCTAAGGCCATTCAGAATGAGATGCTTGGCTGCCTGCTACAAATATGCCATGAGGAGATACGGACGGAAATTAGAAAAGCGTCCTTTGTAGCTGTCATGGCTGATGACATAACAGATATTTCGGAACACACTCAAATGGTCCTTGTTCTACGGTTCGTAATGAATGGAGAAATAGTTGAGCGTTTTTGGGGATTCTTTATTCCAGAAAATCAAATTGCAGATGGCATATCAAAACGTATTTTAGAACAATTAGACATAGTCCTTCAAGGAAATGGACAAAAACTGATAGCTCAGCCATTTGATGGTGCAAATGTCATGAAAGGCAAAAAAGCAGGAGTTCAAGCAAAAATAAAAGCAGTTTATAGTAATGCACATTTCATTCACTGTTATGCACATCAACTTAATTTAATAATGAGAAATGCAGCAAGTATTATACGAAATGCAAGAATATTTTTCTCTAACATTCTGGCTATTCCAACATTCTTCTCAAGATCACCGCAACGTGTATTCATTATCAAGAAGCATATGGCAGTCAGCATTCCACGTCCATCCTTTACAAGGTGGAACTTCAACATACGGACAATAAACAGAGTTCATGAAAATTTGCAACCTATAAAAAACTGCCTTACTGAAATTCAGTCAACATCAAATGCAGATCAAACCATTGCAGAAGTAACAGGAATTTTAAAATACCTGAAGGATAATAATTTCAAGTTTTGGTTAGAGCTTTTTCATCAAATTATGCCTCATTTTGAAATAATTTACAATCAAATGCAATCTCGAGAAATTAGTGTGCTTAAAGTTAATGAATATATAACAAATTTCAAAACTGCTATTTTAGAATTGAGAAACTCAAAGTACTGTGAGAATCCTTCAAAGACACTCATGGCAGAAGCTAAGGAAGTGTGTGACCGTATACGTGTTGATATAATGGACAGATATTCTTCAGCTAACACTTAGTAGCTGCTAAATTGTTCAACAAGAAATGCTTCACTAGTTTTAAGAATGAACATCCCACAGAAGAGATAGTACTGACAACTGAAGCATATCCCATGATTAACAAAGAAAAGCTTGAAACCGAACTAAAAGCATTCCATTGTAGGTCTGATATTCATGAATATTGCAAATTAACTGAGCTGCTGAATTGTATCATGGAAATAATCTAGATGATGTTTTTAGTGAAATTATGAAACTGATAAAAATCCTCTTGACAGTTCCCATGATTACATCAGAGACAGAATGCTGCTTTTCAACATTGAAAAGAATAAAAAAATTTCTAAGAAGCACTATGAATTCGGAACGACTAAATGCGCTTGCAGTGCTTTCAATGGAGAAAATTTTCCTCAGTTGTCATCCAGAGATCAAGGAGAAAATTATTGATCTTTTCCCGCAAATTAAAACAAGAAGAATGGATTTCATTTTTAAATGAATAGATCAAGCTTGAACTGTAACAGTTTTGGTTAAAGTAAGTAGAAAATATTTGATTTTGTGTATTTTAATATATATATTAATATGATATATTAGAAATTTTCTGGGGCAGCACCCCCACTAATTTTAGCTACGAGCCGCCACTGAAAAGGGAGAAACCTAATATGTTTAAACTAGGCTTTTTCCGATCTTTTTAAAAATAGATGTACATAACGCGCAAGTAAAACAAAATTTATCCTGAAACTAGAAAGCTCTTTTTGTCTAGTTAGATCAAAATTTTAAATCAAATGTGAAAAGTGAATTTGAATTGAAAGCGCAGCTTCTAACTTTCCGATTTTCTTTTAGACCATCTGTTTCCCCAGTAGCTTCTGTAGAAGACAGATGGGATTGAAAGTCTTTTTTACCACTTTTTTTTCAACTGAAAAAACATAAATGTTATACTCTGCGCAAATCCTTTAAAAGTGCCAGCATTTTTCTTTGCCCATAAATGGAAATTTAAAACGGAACGTTTTCAATAGTTAATTACATCATAGGAAACCATATATAGTATAGTTATAATAATACAGATTAGATACCGGAAGTTTAGGTACTAAAAATGGAGAAAAAGGGCAGGCAAAAAGGCACTTAAAAAGTTTAAAGTAGGAATTAAAAACAGGTATTTAAAATTATGGAATAAGACATTTAAATCAATAAAAAATATGGAAAAAGACATTTAAATCAATGAAAAGGGGCAATTAAATAAATTTAAGTTCTAAAGGCTGGCTACAGAAATCTAATGCACATAGTCCATATATTATCTTAAAAATTGAATGAAAGAAGTAGGCGTTATTGAAAAAAATTAATAATACACGTTTTTTAACGTTAAAAATATTTTTACGGAGGTCAATTAGAAAAAAAGCGTCACATTTTTTCGTTATTTTTTAATAACAGTAGGAAGGAGGCTGTTGTTGCCACTTTATTGTAGTTGTATCGGTAATATAATTATTTATGTTAAAACTAATGGAAAATGTTGTTGCCGCTACATTTTGGTGGAATGAATCATAGGTACATGAAGAAATGTCAATTGTGTTTAATTCTCACTTTTCAATTTTAGTTGTCATGGTAACCCGAAAGGCACGAAATGCCAGAGAGCGCTTTTTTCGTTTGTTTATTAGTATTCATTCAAGTTTTGACGGGTACGCACGTAGTTTTTCTATTCCGCTTACTTGACTTGACTTGGGCAGGGAGAAATTGGGAAGGGCGGCAGCCGGAGGCTGAAAAGGAAAATTTTTACTTACAATACAATTTTAGATGGGTTTATTCGAACAACCTATCTCCTCTTATTGCACATTACTATGATATGTTTTTTAAATTTTCAAATGTGAAATTTTGATATCTATCAGTCAGTAGGATTTTATATTGTGAAAAGATTTATTCACTTCAACTGAGGTTATGGGCGCATTTCTAAAGGAGCATGCCATAGTAGGAGACATGGACAGTTCTACAATAGTATCAGCACTTATAACCAATGCCGTATTTCTCAATAGGCTACAGATTAAAGCGGCAAATTTTGTGCATTGAGTCGGATATAACGAACGGAGGAAGACTACCCTGGTTTTGATCACCGCTCCTGGTCATCTCGTCTCACTGGAGTTGCGTCAGTACAATAGAAGTCTGCTAATTGGAATCTTCAAATGCCCGGACGTACAAAGATACCCTTAAAATCGCCTTACATCACTATACGAGAAAACTCGTAAATGTCAGCAGAAATTCTTGCCTTTCTTCGGAAGCGACCGCCGCAGGGGAAAACCTGGACCTCCATGCCGACCAAACGGCAAGACATGCATGCGATTCTGACTGGTCAAGCCAATAACTAATCACAGGTCGAAGACGCCATCTCAGAACTTCCAAAGATGTCAAAGTTTAATCAGTTTTGAGTAAAAAGTTTAACGAGATGAATTGAGAATATTAATTAAGTCTTAAGCGAGAGACGATGGGAACTACTCTTCACGATGGTTGCCTAAGAGCAACCGCTAAGAAAGATGCAAAGTTTTAATCCATTATTAAAATTAAAATTCAATTAAATAAATGTAATTTTTTATTTAATGCCTGTTTAAGTCTTTGGGCGTTTCTTTTAATAAAATCATGGGGGAGGGGGTCAGGACAAAGACATTCTTTTCATTCAGGTCCTTTCTAAAATCACATTCCCTAAGAACGGTTAGAATATAGAAAATAGCTTATAACCATTCTAAGTATTGAATTTGCATACCAGTATTTTGTTTGAATGTTGAATTTATTTAATATTGTTTTCCGCTATGTGTTGAAATTAAGTAAAGTATATGTGTTGAAAAGATAGTCTGATCCGAATATTTGCAGTTCAAAATGATCATGTTTGTAAAAATATTTGAGGGCTATGAAGCTCCTTTTCACGATGAAGGCTCAATTATGTGCAAGCTCGATATTACTGAAAGTTACAGTACAGACGAGCTCACATTATATTTGAGTGCCCTTATAGGCAATTCATTGAAATGTTAATCAAGACTTCACTTATGTAGTTTGTAGAGTATCTTGTTAAGTTTGTCTCAGTAATAAATATTTGTAGTTATTAATTAACTAACTTGCAGTTATTTTTCAACTTGTGTTTACTCTTAATTAGTTATGTCAGAAATCAAGATAGTTAAAACTTTGCATTCTTTGCTAGCCATTAGTGATCACCTGGCACTCCGTTTGGCCAGAGATAGCCGTTTTTTAAAGTAAGCTTCTTTCTCTGGAGATTCACGCCTCCATTCAAAGGGACACGTAGAGGTCATTGAGCAGACCCTAAGCTTACAGTATGCGTCTAACACTACTGATATTTATAAGAAACTGGATAGAAAAATATTCACCTAGTGTTCAAGAATTCACTTATGCAACATCCAGCACATCCAGTGATCAAAGCTTTACAATCAGGCACTCCAACTTAAGGAAAATGTTGGAGGAGGAGCAGGAAAAAAGCCCCAAGCCTATCCACTTTCTTAGACTTGGATTTTCGTCTCAAGTGAGGGCGGGAGTCTTTGCCCTGACCCCCTCCCCCATGATTGTATTAAAAGAAACGCCCAAAGACTTAAACAGGCATTAAATAAAAAATTACATTTATTTGAATTACTTGATATTTAGGGTCAGTAGGCCGAATATGAGACCCCAGTCTAGAGGACGTACGAATTTCTGTGGCCTGGCGATTGATGCGTAAAACAATAGTCTATTGCATAATTCGTAATTGGTGAATCAGTCGAGTGTTTGCAAGCGCACACCGAGCGAGGTTCAGCATTTTTTCTCCCGAATTCGTGCTCATCGACTTCTTTGCATCACCATTTTCCCTGACTGTTTTCACCTTCAAGGTAAGACTCTTTTAAAAACTCTTAGTATCGGGTAGGTAGCTATAAACGTTGAGTGTAAACATGCCAGTTTGTTTTTAAGCTAACGTCCACACTAATCTAAAAAATTTATGTAAAAAATTCATGCCTGTGTAACAACATGGTTGTGCCGAATATGAGACCCCAAAGGGTGCCTAATATAAGATAGGGTCTCATATTAGGCATTTTGATTTTCGTCTTTTCAAGCATATTTACATTATTTATTTATTTTTTTAGGTGCCCCTCGAAACGAAACCCAAGAAGTAGGATGCTGTATCTAATGATGGTGCGAGCTGTCAAAGCCGTAAGGAATAGTGAAATGGGCTATAAAAAAGCTGCAAAATATTTTGAAGTTCCAAAAGGAACGCTGATGCGTTATGTTAAGTAGTCAGAAAACACAGCTGAATTATTAGTAAGCGTTCGTTTGGCAAGAAGGCCTACTTTAACATAGCACTTTGAAGATTTGCTAGTAAAATGCTGCATTAAGATGGATTCAAGATTTTGTGGTTTAAGAAGGTGTAATATTAAAAAAATGGCGTTTCAGCTTACTATTAAAAATGGTCTAAACCATCAGTTTTCATGTACACAACAGTGTGCTGGGGTGACAAATGGTTAGCTTCAAAATATTTGAAAAAACTTTGTTGTTTCCTACAAGAAAAAACAAAGGAGGAGACTTAAAAGATAAGAAATCAAGGAATAAATAAGGAAAAGGGATCAAGGTAAAAAAGAGAGGATGAAAGAATAATAAAAGGAAAAGGAAAAGCAAAGGGATCCCTACAGGAAAAGGAAAATTAAAGGTGGATGAAAATACAACACTAGTTAAAAAGCAGACAACAGATAAGCTTAATTATAGAGATGATGATTTCAGCTTAATTGATGATTGTGAAAGACTTCCTCTCCATAGCAGCAGTGATAATAGCATTGATGAAAATGACGCTGAATGCTTTTTTTTTTTTCTTTTCTTTTTTTTTTTATGATTGTTTTTGTTCAGAAGATGAACGGGGAAAGCAGTGGCGTCAATATAGAAAGTGTTTAAGTTGCGCCCATGAAGATTGTGGGGCTGACAAACTTTTTATTTGTAAAAAAGGTGAAAAGTTTGAACCTAAAAAAAAAACGAAAACAAAACCTGTAGTGTAACCAACTATTTTGCCTAAAATGTCACTTTTTTTTTTACGTATTGGTGTATATAGGTAACTGTTATTTAATTATTGTGTACAGTTTTGTTTTTGATGAACTTTTCAGCAATTATAATTCATTTTTAAAGTTGTAAAAGTGGGTATCATATTAGGACCACTTTTTCAGACCCAAAAAATGCAACACTTGAGTTTATAATTTCATACAAGGAAAATTGTGAAGTTGTTTTCATTTTCTGCCATTGTTAATCTAGCAAAATGTATGCATCAAAAGGATATCACGTTGGTACTATAATTCCTCACTTATTTTCCTAATTATATATGAAAACCAAAAGGGGTCTCATATTCGACACACTGCCAATACTATAACGCCTAGATTTGTTCAATAAAAAAAAAGTACAGGCTTATTTCTACTCTTAAGTAAAATTCAGTTAGCAACGGGAAAAACAATAACAGAATAACAATTTATATATTTTATATGTTATGTCCTTCGCCTTCAACTATGTTCTAAATTTATTTATTTATTTATTTATTTATTTATTTATTTATTTATTTATTTATTGTGCATTAATTTTGAGAGAGCCCGGTCCCCTGGTAACAGCACTGTCTTTGAGTCCACTGCGCTGAATTCGACCTTCAGTGTTTAAATTTATTGCACTTCAGCAGTCATGATAAAATGTCGATTATATCCCAAATGACCAGTTACACAATCTTGAGATGTTGAAAAATAAATAAATAAAAAAAAGCATGCTTGTTTTTTTACGAAGCCTACTAAACATGGAATTTTTTATTGAATAATGACTCTCTCTCTCTCTCTCTGCTTATAAATCTATTTTGGATAATACACATAAGAATACTTTAAAATAATTTAAATAAATAAAAAATAAAAATTGTAACGGAAATAATATAAGACATTATTATTTATTTCCAAACGTTTCTTTCAACAGTAACTTATAATAGATTTAATCAGACAAAGCACAAAATACAAAAATTCAGCTCAGAATTAATTCAAATTTCCATTTTGACTGGTAATATCCGGGTAAAAAAAAAAAAAAATGCTTACCTATGCAATTATAAACTATCCCTCTACGTATACTTCTTTTAAAGAAACAACTGCAGCCATCACAACAGTAAACACCGTAATGTTTGCCATACGATTTGTCGCCACACACTCTGCATGCAACGGGCACTGGTAAAGTGCGACCTATAGATAGGAAAATTAAGCAACTTAAATCACATCTTTTCATGGGCTTTAGTAATATACGTCAGCTAATAAAAAGGCAGGAAAAATGAACGCATTGCTTTCGTAAGTTGAGATTGTTATAATTTGTATCAACTACTGAGAAACCTACCCATGATTTTCTAGGATAAAAATTTAACCAAGATTACATGAGCCGTTCATGAGATAGAAACCTTGTTCCCAGCAAACAGGTTGCTGGATGAAAAGGGCGGTGCCAAAAATTAGGAGGCGGAGCGTTCTTAAGATTGACGTGGCTAGACCCCTCCTACGTATTGAGTGCTTCTTGAAAAACTGAGGGCCATTTAAATCGATCAAATGAGTTGCTTGCTTATAATAAAAATTCGAACTAACGTTTAAACTTCTTCAGAAATGTTTTAATGACAAATACATATTGTAATTCGGCTTGCTATATACAAACAACAACAATAATAATAATTAAAGAAAAATGTAGGATTAAAAAAAAGTATCATGTAATTCAAATATGCACATTCATGATATCAATAAATAGTATAGACAGGATCGTTTCTGGCGAGGGTACGAAAGGCGGTCAAACCGAGGGGCGGCCGCAAATGGTTTATTATATTGTCTTTGAGATCTTTGGATCACAAACAACAAGGATCTTGGTTTCATTTTATGAAAATAAAAATTAGAATTTATTATTATTATTTTTTTTTATGACAACTGTTTAAAACCATGGATAAATCAATGGAAAATTTCTAAGTAGGCATAAACACAAGGCACTTGCATAGGGGCGGCAATTAGTGGGGGGTATGGCAGCTGGGAATTCGAAATTAAGTTATTAGTAATCATATGAAACTATTTTTTAAATTATTTGCTTGAATGGCTATGTGAAAAATCACCTCACATATAAAAGGTTAGGAATACACGATATGCGTGTTCTTCTGGTTTTTTTTTGTTGTTTTTTTATAATCTTGTATTTCTTTCTTTGTAAGGAGGGGGGGGGGGACCGCATGGCTTGTGCTTAGGGGCGGTGATTTTGTAAATCCACCACTAGTAAGTATATAAAGATTATAGGCGTAGAGTTATATGGGCCCGTGGGGCCCAAGCCCCCCAATAATCTGAAATAAATTGCGATTTTACATATACTGCATGCATAAGGGTATAAATGTACTAGCCCTCCCCCATAATTATTCTGAGAACTCTACGTTAGTATTAAAGATATAAAATAAACACTGTATATAACATTCTTAAATGATGTTAAATTAAGAGAAGGTCAGCTTTATCATTTTGCACCAGAGCAATAACGACCCTGAATATAGATTAAGGGCGCAAGGCGTAATCTTGGGGGAACCGGGGGCTTTAGTTTTAGAACAAAGGCAGAGTCGTGGCATTTCCACATAATTTTGTGTCCCCGCCATCGAGTTTGCATATTTAACCCTCAAGTTACGCCTATTGGATTAGGTGTGTGCAAAAGTTCTACCCGTCTTTGGAGATGCAAAGTATACGAATGGATTTGATGTCGTACATGACGCTGTGATGACTGGAGTTTTCGACCAATGAAACGTGTAGACAGATATCATATAAAGGCAAGGTGGTTGTAAAAGTAAATCATTCGTAAAAAAAAACTTCAAGCGGTTTAAAATGGCAAGTGATAAGGAGCATAACAGACATTATTTGTTGTATGAGTGCGATAGCTGCAGTACTGCAGCCCTAGCATGCTGAAATATGCGTCAAGTGTACGAGGAAGATGATGACGATGGCACATGTCGTTGCTAGTTTCAGAAATTCAGAGACGGAAACAGAAGCTGTAAAGATCAGTCACGTTCCAGACGTCCATCAGTGATTTCTGAGCAAATTCTGGACCAAGCCATATCGAATGCCCCGTATCCAACTATTGAGGAATTAACGGAAACGCTATTCGTACACAGAACAACAGTAGAATGCACACTTGGGTTCATTACAAAGCTAGATCAGTGGCTTTTACATCAGCTCTCTAAAAAGCAACGACGGGAGAAAACAAGTACATGTGTTTCTTCGCTTTCTGGTTCTAGAAATGAACCATTTTTTTTTGAACGAATTGCAATGGATGATGAGAAATGGGCACTATACCGTAATGTGAAACGTCAAAGGACTGTGTGTCGTAGCAGAGCCCACTCCATCCAGCTCAAAAGCAAGATTGCATCCCGAAAAAGTTTTGTTAAGTGTATGGTGGGATACGAAGGGAATAATCCACTGGGAGTTGCTCCCACGCAACCAAACCATTGATTCTGATATATATTACCAACAGTTAAATAGACTGAAGCAAAAACTGCTTCTTAAGCGGCCAGCACTTGTCAGTCGCAAAGGCGTTATTTTTCAACAATGTAACGCCAGATCTCCTGTTGTTTTAATTACTTGGAAAAAAAATGAAACCTACTCGACTTTCGTTTGGTAGTTCTGCCTTATCCAGCACATTCCTCGGACATTGCTCCTTCTGATTACCAGCTTTTTAGATCGTTATAAAATTCCTTGGTCCCCTCAAACCTTTAATAATGTGCAAGATGTGAAAACAGAATTGCAAGTTGTTTTTTTTATTCTAAACTAGAGAAATTTTATCGACGAGGGATTAATCTACTGCAAGACAGATGGCAACAGGTCATACTGAATGATGGCAATTACGTTGATACATAGGTACTATACTTTTTTTTTATTCGATTTTCCTTTCCATCTAAAAAAACCGAGTAGAACTTTTACACACACACCTAATAGTAAAAATCAGCATTATTTATGTACATAAAACAAATATTTTGTATTGCTTCCAGCAAGTGGATCGTTTCCATTTGTGTTCATTTTAGTTATTATCATACACAAACATGTCTATTTTTATATTTCATCGTTAATGTCGTTTGCCTTCGAATTAATGTTACAAGCAGGCAGTCAGATATCTCAAATTAAATATATTAAAAAAAAAAAAAAGAACGTGTAGCTGATAGCATATTTTTAATAATTTATATATATATTTTTAAATTGTATGCCATTCGTTTCAATGGCACTAGATATATCTTTTATTTTTACTTTCTTTTTCATTTAGTCATATAAATACTCTGCTTCACGTTAATCTATATCTGTAAAATGAAACCAATGAATGTAATGAGGTCTAACAGGCACATAAGTTGTTTTGGGAAGTCCATAAATTAACTTGACTTTGGACTATTGTTCGTTTTAAAATCATCTAAAAAAATTTAAAAAACGGTGTACAGAACATTATCTTAAAACATGAATCTTCTTGGAATATATTTTTGTACTGGTCTTTAGGACAGTAATAGTCATTGCTGCGGATACCTCTGTGTAAATTGCTGCAGTAAATTAATTGTAAAAAACAAAAGTGGGGGGAATATGTGTAGGACTCACAAAATATAGACGGAAAGCCAAAATTTGTACGTTATGGCTTCATACTTCTTTCCATTATTAATATTATTGCATTAACTATTCATGTAATACTTCAATAAAAGATAATATTTCTGCCGTTTGACAAGAGGATGATTGATGATTTTCTATATTTATTTTAAAGTATCCTTATGTTCCTCGTTCTATAGAGATTTTTTCAAAGGTTTCGTTTAGTGAGTTTTAGCTTGCCTGTTTGAGATTAGCTGCAACCCACCATGCATTTGTACATTTAGTAATCTTGCGAAGTTATAACTCTCACTCTTATTTTAAAATGGAGATTCGCAGGGAAATTAATGAAGGAAATTTATCTTGATATAAATTTCCAACGAAAACATTTCCAAACGTATTATTTTTCTTGAATTCTCAATAATAATATCCATTGTTTGATTTCTTTTTCATATTCTTTCGTGACAATGTACTTGTTTCATTAGCAATAACTTTTTTATAGAAAAGAAGGTGATTTGAGTAGGTTACCTCTTTATTTCAGAACTGCAGCAATAAGCCGAGACAGGCTTCGCAAGATTTTGAAAATATGGGGTGGGAATAGTGGCCCATGAGTTGAGAATAGCCAGTTGAAAGCCATATAAATTTCTTCATATCAATTTAGGGGTTGAATTTGTCTTTCCGCTTGGTCTTACAAATTCTAAGTTAATTCAGTGAACTCTATCTCTACTGATTCTGCATATAAAGATAAATCTGTGTATAACGATACTGCCTATAAGGATAACTCTGTTCATAACGATTCTACCTATAACGATAAATCCATGTATAACGATAAATCCATGTATAACGATACTGTCTATAACAATAAATCTCTTCATAATAATTCTTCCTATAACGATAACTCTGTCCATAACGATAAATATGTCTATAAGGATATTTTCTGCAGGAAATCTGTCTATAAAGATATTTTCCGCAGAAAATGTCTATAAGGGTAATTTCCAACAGATACAGAATGGAGCCTATCAGGTGCAACTTTGCTTATAATAATAAATTGTCTATACTTATACTTCCTCCCGATCCTTAAAATATCATTATAGACAAAGTTCACTGTATAATATATTATTATATAATTCTACAATAGATTTCATATTTGGAGAGTTTTTCTGAGTGATAAACTCAGATGAATATTCCTTTACCCAATTAGTTACCAACCGAGATCAATGCGATGGTGCGTTCTCCGGTCGAAGGACAACATTCTCTGTGGGAAAACTGTGGCTATGAAGGGGTACGTATGATCAAAAAGTAGATCTGCGTACTTGTGCCCTGCTATACAATTTTCTACAGATACAACAGGTGTCCATCGAAATCCACCGAAACTCCTCTTAGAACATTATACGGCCGCCATGAGCTTGCAACACTCCAAACCGGATCTCTAGTCTGGTATGATCTGTTCAACACATGCATCCTTCTGTCGATATGTTGCAAGTAGAACCTACATTCTTAAGTTCAAACAAATTCCATCCAGTCTTCCGTGCAAGTGTGTAGCCATAAATCTTTAGCGGACAGAAGATAGGGAGTTTAAGAGTGATTCATTGGTTTAGTGTCACAAGATCTGGAGCAGAAACCAAAATGCAAAATATTTTCTTGAGGGATTAGAATCCCAATCCATTCCCCTTCCTCTCTACGCCCATGCTTCTGTGGTCTATTTGCCATATTTTCTTAACCACTATAATCATAGCTTATGATGTTTTGCATTTAATGAAAGTACCTAATGTAGAAGTCTGCTGTCATAGCCTATTCACGGTGTCATACGTTCTACTAATTTTAAATACAAGTTAGAGGGAGTACTCTTATTGAATTCCAATATGATTTGATTCAATGTTACTGTGTGATCGGGCAGTACAGTACGGGACACCAGCTTCTTTCCTTCAGTGTTAATTGTTTTCTTATGGCCACCGTTTTCCTATGGAATTTCAGTTTTTACCAAATTTTATGCACTCTTGGTCCACTTTTGCCATGTACGAACGTAGTAATCCTGAAAGTTAAGCAGTTGTGGAAATGAACAGCAAGCTTTTCGTACTCTAACTTTCTGTTTACAATTGAATATGTCCAGATTTCTATTTTTACCCACCCTAGCTTTAAAACGAATATTATGCAATGCGTCTAGGTCTTTTAATTCTTTATAAAAAGTAGGTTCTCTCCAGCTCTTATTGTTGAAAATAAACCAATCAATCATTCAGTCAGATAACCAGGCACGCAGACCTATGCCCACAGGCCCGTAACTAGACGCTTGTTACGGGGTCTCTGAAAGTTGCAGGGGGTTCAGAAAGCTACAGAATGGTTTGAAATACGTTAATATTTTTATGTATTTTATCAATGTATTTAATAGCATTAAATATCCAAGTAAACTTCTATATTCAACATTAACGAATATAAATTTTTTAACATGAATTTCTCATTGAAAACTTATAGAGGTATACTAAAAATCTATAATTTTCCTTATCCTTATTATGGAGTAGAGAAAGACTCAAACCCCTGTAAAAAACATGATGTACACGAGATCTATTCTAGAAATCTATTTTGAATACATTTCTAACATCAAAGAACAATTTCCATTGTCATATACAATTCTCAACTGGATTCCTGCAAATTCTCAACTGGATTCCAAGAGACCACCAAAGACCTAGAAAACGTCCTCCAACTAGATGGGTGGATGAAATAAGAAAAGAGGTTGGGGTGACGTGGAAACGAATGGCCCAGGATAGACTTGTGTGGAAAGCATTTGGAGAGACCTTCATCCAGCAGTGGATAGATAATGGTTGAATATGATGATGATGATGATACAATTTTATACAAAACAAAATTCTACAAATTTATTTTGAAAAATTTTTTTTTCCAAGGGGATTGATTACTTTTCCAGGGGGGAGGGGGTAGTAGCCCTAGCCTGTCACCCTGTAGCCTCAGCTTGGCTCTCTCTCTCTCTCTCTCTCTCTCTCCCCTCTATCTATCTGTCTGTCTTTCTGCCTGCCTGCCTGTTTATCTGTCTTGCCTCCCCCTGCCTAAATAAATAAATAAATACAAACAATTCAGCTTTACATTATTCATATTTAAGCATTTGATTTTTTATTGCATTAGTCTGTTCTGAAAATAAAAGTACATCCTATATTGCATTGAGAATGCCACTCCGAAATTTAATACAGATTATGGTTAGATGATAAATTACCTAATCAGACAAACAAATCGTTCACTTTACTGTTCATGTTTTAAATAGCTATTCTGAATAAATAAGTATATATGTGCACGTATGTCCATATTTTCGTGTTCGACTCAGAACTCATATTTTGCGTGCAAACAACAATCGACATGATGAATTTCACTCTTTCAATAATAGGCTATAATACGACACGGATTGTCGATATGGAACAACTCTGAAAGGTGAAATCGGTAGCTTTTGACGTCGACGATAAAAAAGTAGATAGACGCGTTAAGACCGTCCATTAGAGCCGGCACGCGCTTTTCTCCGTCTTTTGGACCAACCTCTCAACTTCCAACGCGGGCGACACTGAGCAGAAGTAAGGGAGGGTCGTAGGGGGTAGCGCCCTTTCATGCCAGGACGATTCGGAGAGAGCCCTTTGATATAGAGTCTTCCCGCGGCTGGAGCGACGACAATAGTCGCCCAAGCTTTTAACGTCTCGTCCATCTTTGATGAGGTTCAAACAGTCGATGAGGGCCACGCGACACAAATGGAGACTCCATGTCAGGTGTTGCGACACAATACGTTCGCTGATCGGAAAAATCCCGAGTTCCAAGTGCGGGCATGAATATTTCAGAAGGTGAAGCGATGGCTTGTCGCAGCTATCCTCCAGATCCATCATTTGCTGTTTGACAGATAAACGCTCTCACAAACGGAAGCGCCACGACTAACCGCCTGCAACTTCCCTCACAGGTTTATTGATCTCCCTTTCTCCCCTCCACGACCAAAAGCCACTTTGCAAATCAATCCAACGCGAAAGCTCGTAGAAAGATAAAGACCGCGATAAATACTAGCTAGAACTGCCAACTTCTGTTTAAGGGTAATAGCTGTTTTTTAATACTTTTTTCATATCCCGGTTAAAAGAAAAGTAATTGTTGGTTACTTAATAGCAGTTGCTATTTTAATTGTAAAAGACTAGTCATTTCTGCTTCATCAACAAGTTAAAACAAATACTCAATTATTTTAAAAACTGGGGTACTCGGTCATTTCGGTACACATTTGTTTATTCGAAACACAGTAAAACATATAAAAAATACGATTATCGTACAATTAAGTATTTAATTAAGCAATAGATTTTCGTTCTCCATATTCAAAAAATTTCGGAAAAACCTGAGTCCACAAATTTCATTGGAAAAATACTGTTTTGCAATGGTTTGTTTTACGTTTATGAAATACGTACTATTTTCAAATATCTGTATTTTTCAAACTAGGAGTTTATTGAAAAAGCACTGCAAAATACTAACGCTCTTGCTTTTACAGTATATCTGTATTTTTGAAGTTTAGAAAGAGTCTATTTGTACATGATTAGATAAGCCGGAAATACAGATAACTTATTACCAATATGGACATGGTCGCAAAACGTATATGTTAAACAAATAACATAAAACCGAAGAATTGCAGGGTTTTTAAACTTTATATGAAGTTTGTTGTATAAACAGAACTTTGAAATTTATTTGAAAAATTTAGTGGTTCTCGCCCAGCGATAATATCCCATCATGAGATTTTGGTTGTTCATATAACAAAAACAGGTGCCCTTATCATCACCTTAACACCATTTACAGCATGTATGCTTGGCAGGGCCGGCGCAAGCAAATTTACTGCCCTAGGCGAACGACGTGTGCGCCCCGCCGTAAAAATATGGACACTCCAATACATGTTGCAATAATCGATAAGTGAAAAATATGGCACATTCCGCTCCCTCACTATAGTTTTGGTTAAAAGGAAGTATGATAATCACAGTTTAACAAACAAATAAATGATCTCCCCTCTCCCCCAAAAAAGCTTTATTTTGCTGTTGAAGGAAAAATTGTAAATCTCAATGCCTCGTAATAATGCACAAAGATACCAAAACGGAAAGAGCGTTGTCCAACGCTCTAGCGCAGCAGAAATGCTGCACGCACAACTGAAAGGTGTAGTGATAGTGGAAAAATATCATTCAGAGTTAATATATTTAGGAACATAATTAAATAAATATGCTGTATGTTGGTTAGACCATATATTTTTTTACAATGGCATATTTTATTCTCTGGTCCCACTTAAAAAAAACAAAACATAAGTGTGTAAATTCCGAATCACTGTAATGGCGGATAGCATGGTGCGAGCAATAAAAATAAAATTATCATGAGCATATATTAATATAACCATTTTTCCCGTATGTTAAAACGGAAACAAAAGTACAAACATTCAGGACTTGTACGTACTTTTAATGTATACTCAGCACTTCTGGCTTTTCCTATTAATCTGTGGTCCACAGTTCGATTACCTCGGTGACAAAACTTCGAATTTCTTTCCTTTCGAAACCTTAGCTGTCCTCTTTCTTGCACCATAAAACGGGAATAAACATAACAATTATACTTAATGTTACAAAAGTATAAATTCTCTTTCTGCACATACATAAATAAATAAAACACCCGGACATACACATATGAGGTATATATAAGGAGCCGGAGATAATTATTTACCAGTAAAGTCAAAAACACAACCAACTGGGTTGTTTTCAGACATTAGTTAGGATCATTTGGAAAACAGTTCACGGATTGCAATTTACACTAGTCCACGGATTCAGAATAGTTTGATTGATTGCTGTTCTCCTTCAGAAAAAGATTGTGGAATAAGTACATGAAAGTCAATGTTATACAGTTTTATCAGACGAAACAAGGGACATTTCTCAAGCTGAGTAATTTTGTTGTGCTTACGGTATGTTACGAACGTCAAAACTTTTATGATCAAGGAAAATTTCTTCACATTTGTTCCCATCTACAATGTCCCTAGTGAGGCGCTGGCAGCCATCATAGAAAAAAAAGTTTACTGAGTACGGTTTAAACTTAGCCAACTTAAGAGAGCAGGGTTATAACGGAGCCTCCGCAGTGAGAGGTGAATTTTGAGGTGTTCAAGCCCATTTAAAGAAGAAATTCCCAAAAGCTATTTACGCCCACTGTGTATCCCACTGCTTAAATCTATGCCTCTCAGATTCTTTTAAAGTCCAATGTGTTCAGAACGCAGTGGGCGTAATATCAGAAACTTGAACTTTTCATAGAGCTAGTGCAAAGCGAATAAAAATTTTGGAAGATACAATTAAAGAACATGATCCAAATTGTGATAGTTGTACACTTGGGTCCTTTGTAAAACCAGATGGCGTGGGCGTCATGAAGTTGTGTTACTCTTTTAAAGAAATGATTATACCAATCGTGTCAGCCTTGGAGCATCTTAGCGACTTGCCAGGTGATCATTCCAAAAAGGCCTCACTTATTTCGAACAGTACGTTGTAGCGTAGTTGCGCGCATAACCGATGGAAAGAAAAACATTGTATTTGTAGAATAACGGTATCTATCCTTTGAGGTATAACAAGTTTTAGCTGTTCTGAAAAAAAGTCAAGAGCAGCAAGTTTATCCAGGTCATCACACTTTACTACATCCAAGACATTTGTTAAATGGTGTATAAATTGTTTAAAGCGATTATTATAGTTACAGGAAGACTACAAGTAATTTTTCTCCGTTCTGGAAAAACCTGATAGCCAACGTTATATTGGAAGATGCCCTTTATATATATATTATATATACACTCACCAGACAAAAAATTATTCACCCCTTGAGAAATCACGTTAATATCGTATACTCTCCACTCCTGGCCTTGATAACCGCCTGGATGCTGTTAGGAAGGGAGCCCATAAGGTTCTGCAGGTACGTCGCGTCCAGTTTTAAGCCACTCTCTGTGGATTAGATCACCCAAATTCACCAACTTTCGGGGATGCTGATTTACGACACGCCGCCAGTCAGCTACTGCCACGTTCGGTGACTTCTGGCCCATTGAAAACATGCAACTTTATGTAACTGTGTGAGCAATGGCCGCCCCTTACGAGGTACCAGACTCCAAATTTGTATTGCATGCAGTTCCCGTCGCAATGTTCTCTCACTAACAAGTTGGGATGGATCTTCATTAACGGACTGCAGCAATTCCTGCCGTGTTTGAAAGCGATTTTGATTCACAAGCCATGAAACTCATCTCAGGTCCATCTAAATTAGGATCTTTTTTCAACCATAGCTCTGTCATCGTGTTTCATGGCTATGCGTGTTACACCCAGGGTTGGCAAGTTTCTGCCAAGGCGGTTAAACCCACTGGTTATAAACAGTTAAAACCGGCTTGGCAGAAACTAGTTTCTGCCACAAAAGTGGCAATAACCGGCAGGGACCCAGAAAATAGTTATTTCATGCGTTAAAAACTTACTAAAATACTCCAAATTGCAAAGAGGAATGCATTTTAAAATACTTTATTTACAATGTTTATAGTTTTTATTCAAAGGTTACATTATAGCAAATTCTATATATAATTTTTCATAGCAGTCTATAATAAAATATCAGTTTTGCTGCGATTTCCTAATTCAAATAATTTCTTAATTTATTATGAATAGACGAAAAGCGTTACAGAAGCATTTTTCCAAGCCCACCAATACTGCAGGCAATATTATCACTGAGTGAACAAAAGTTACAAAATCATCATTTATAGTTGTTTCCTTTAAACTAGACCACCACATAGAAGCAGGGACATTTTTTAAGATTTTACTGGAGTAGTATGTTTCAGGAAAACGAGATGGTTTTGCTCAAAAAGCTTTAAGCAGCTATGACATTTACATGAAATATACACAAAACCAGATGCATGTATAATATAACATGCACAAATATACACTGGGTGGCCACTTTATTATGACCACCTCGTTAACATTTATTTGGCCTACCTTTTGCATTTATTACAGCATTGATTCTTCTTGTCATGGACTCTACGAGATGTTGATAGGTCGTTCGTGGAATCTGAGACCATGCTTGATGAATAGTATTTTCCAATGATGTGAGATTGGATGGTTATGAACCTAGATGTCTGATGTGTCTTGCAACTCCATCTCACAAATTCTCGATGGGATTGAGATCTGGGGATTATGGGAGCCACCTAAGCAAAGTAAACTCTTCATGTTCCTCAAACCAATCCTGTACAATACCAGCATTATGGCAGGATGCATTATCTTGTTGAAAGTAGCCATTGCCATCGAGATAAACTATCAACGTAACAGAAGGTACTTGGTCAGCAACGATGTTTTGATATGATGTCTTGTTCAGACGTTAATAAACACGAATTAAAGGGCCCAAAGCATGCCAGGAAAACATTCCCCAGATCATCACATTACCTCCACTAGCTTGAAGGGTTGTATCAAATCACTTAGCATCCATGATTTGTGCTTTTTCTCCCAAATTCTCATTCGCCCATCTACATGGTGTAACTGGAAACGTGATCCATCGGACTATATACTTGTCTCCAATTATCCACTGTCCAATCCTTGCGCTACATTGTGAATTTGAGACGTTTTATCTTATTAGCTACAGACCGCTACGGTGTTCGAACTGGCCTTTGGCTTCCATATCCCATACGAGGCATTAAACGGTGAACAGTATGTTTGGGGATTGTTTGAGACTATCTTTGATTAACATTTGCTACAATTTGCTGCACCGTTGTCCTTCTGTTGTCTTTTACAAGTCTGGAGACTCTCCGTTCTGCCTGGGCATTCACTAGTGGGTGATCACTACAAGTTGCACGTCGAGACCCAATTTTTTTGCCTTGGTAGTCCAGCCTTTAAACACCTTAACTACAGCTGCGCTTGAACATTCCAGAGATGCGGCGGATTTGCTGATACTCGTTTCATGGCTCTGAGCTCCTACAATCATCCAACATTCAAAGTCCGTCAAATCACATTTTTTTTTCCCATACTGTTACAAGCAAATCACATATGCAGGGCTGCCACTCAAATTTATGATGAAAATAGTTGCTTTAGTAGCCTAAACAGTCAGAAGTAGTTGCAAAAATAGTTGCCTCAAGCAAAAAATTTAGTCACAAAAATAGTTGTCTTCCAACAAAAATTTAGTCGTTAAAGAAGTTGCCTTATGCAAAAATTTAACAAAATATTGAAATTACACGCTTGAAAAAAAAGACCTTACCTAATTCAATATATTGTACGGTTTCATTCTCACAATTATATCAGAATACTTTACACCTTAGGCACAAGATATAAGAACAGAAACAAAACATAAACATAATAGAAAAAAATAATTTTTTATTATGTCCTATGTATATATTTCCACTTCTTAATAATTATAGCAAGTCTATTTATCACAATGGTAACCATCTAGACGCGAACTTCAGTGCCCTCAGCATCATTCAGGAACAGTTCTGGGTTCCTGTCTATCTGTGTGTCATTGAATTATTTTTGTCGCTCTTATGAGTGCTATTATGACTGCAGGAAAGTTACAAAATCATAATATCGATAACGACCTGGACATGATTTTCAATTACATTCCTCAGCATTAAACAAGAACATTTTATCAAGAAAGAAGTATTGACAATATTAATTTCATAATCTGGTCATAATGGTGGGTGATCACATGGCAGCACCGTATGTGACTTCGGCATTAAAACAGCAAAGATTATTTATCACTGTATTCATTATTGCAACACAGTATTCTGGTTTTCACTTTTCAATAGTACAACAGTTTTTGATAATTTTAATAGTTTTGGATATCAAAAGGTGTTCTAATTATTGTGCTCGTTGTTTATTGCATTCGCAATTAATATGGAATCAGATATTTAGTTACTAAAACTTTAACTTGAAATGTGGTAAATAATCATGCCATATTAGCAACCATCTGGAAGTGACCTTCAATTTTTGATTGCCCTGCAGTCAAGTAAGCTGTTGGCAAGATTTTTGGCAAGATTATTTTTTATTATCCAGTCATAACGCTTTTAACTTTTAGATTTATGAAAAATGATTGAGAAACTTGCACCCAGTCTATGAAATTGAGACCTTAAGTAAGTACTGATTTATTTATAAAAGTACTAATTCTGCATATGCAGAAGGATTGCCCCTGCGCTCAGAGGCGGTACATGCGGTCGCCCATACGGTCAGTGAACTTTCTACTATAAGTAGCCAGAATCAACCGTTTAGCGCCGAAGCGCTGCCTCAAGCCTTCCCGTCGCCAAGTGTCTGAATCGATCCGGGAATGGAAAGACGTCGCCGGACCGCGGGCCTAAAATTCCATTTCAAATACGGGCTGAAATGGGCCGGTTCTCTTAAATTAATTGGTATATTCATTCAATGGGCCGAAATATTTTTAAAAGTTATAAAAAGATTTTGGCCTTTTAAAATAAATGTTAATTTTTATTTAAGATTTTTTCAAAAAGGCGTATTGAGGGCTCTCATTTAAATATATGCAATTATGAGATCAATTTAGCATAGTTATCAATTAAATGTTATGGTCCAAAGTAATAACTTTTTATTGACTGATAAACTGGAATAAAGAATGCAAAATAATTTTCATCTATATGTAAAACCTTAAGAATGTACACCACATAAATAAGAGAGCCCAGGTAGAAGCGTTTTGAAAATTCTTGGCAACTTGAACAAATGCTGATTTTTTTTTTAACGTTAAAAATGTTTTTACAGAGGTCAATTAGGAAAAAGTGTCACATTTTTTCGTTATTTTTTAATAAAGGTAGGAGGCTGTTATTGCCACTTTATTGTAGTTGTATCAATAATATAATTATTAGCGGGTTTCAATAGATATTGAACCCGCTATTGCTTTTGGCTTTCCTGTCTGCCTGTCTATACGCAATGAAAAGGACAAGGTAAAGGTCTTCTGTAAATGCAATAATGATGGTTATTGTTAACATCGAAAATCTAACGAGTTACTTGAGAATTAGAGGGTCGCGAATTAGAGGACTTCCAATTAGAGGGAAGCGAATTAGAGAGCCGACAAGTAGAGGACCGCCAATCAGAGGGCCGCCAATCACAGGGTCTCGAATTAGAGGGCCGTCGATTAGAGGGTCGCGGATTAAAGGGCCGCCAATTAATGTTAATTGAACCCCGCTAAATTTAAATATCGACCTTAGGCAATTTTCTTTCACTTGCTTGTTTGTGTTAAAACCAATGAAAAATGATTGTTGCCACTATATTCTGGTGGAATCAATAATAGCTAAACAAAGAAATGTTAGTTGTGATTAATTCTTTACTTTTTAATTTTGGTTATCATGGTAACCCGAAAGGCACGAAATGCCAGAGGGTGCTTTTTCTCTTTTGTTTATTGGTATTTATTTAAGTTTTGACGGGTACGCAAGTAGTTTTTCTAACAAGACGCTAGAGGGAGTACCAACCTGAGAAAGAAATCGTCAGAATCGTGAGGCTGCCAGAATTGAGGGAAACTTCTGCGCATGTGCGTGGACTCTTAAATGCAAGCACGTATCCTCTATGGTACTAGTAATGCCAAAACATTATGTAAAATAGCTAGATCTTACAGCATATAGTCGGTCGATAGCGGGAAGTGATAGTGGGAGTTCGTGGTTTTTAGTTGATGTTGATTGGAATTAGCGGTTGGAGTTTGTGTTTAGTTAGTGATTTGTTTTGTGTTTTCCAGTTTTGGTGTGTAGGTAGTGATTTAGATTGTAGTTTTTGCTGAGAAGAGAATTTGGATGCATTAATTAGTCTTTAATAGCCTGAGTTCGTGGTTTTTAGTTCCTGTTGGTTGGAGTTCGTGTTTATTTAGTGATTTTTTTTTGTGTTTCAGTAAAGGGCTGAATCGATATTATGTTGCAATTAATATTTTTCACTCAATTAGTACATTTATCTGAATCACAGGAACCGAACTGGAGGGGGAGACCTCCCAGACCCACCACCCCTCGTCGCTTTGCGACTTGTGACCATTTCCATTACATTCGATGTGCATTGCCTGAATCAGTAAACGATGAAAGGAGAATTCCTTTTTCCTGCAAAAACAAAATCGCAGAATGCATATATATATTCTATGGTCTGCAAAAGTGTTGCTAGTAACTAACTGGAAGGAGACCCACACGCTGAACGTATGTGACGATGTATGGAACAGGCCGGGCCAGTAACCTAGTGTCCTACCCCGCCTTCAAGTGGTGCATGCTGGGCTTTCTATCCAAGAGGCAAATTAATATTTGCCTCTTGGATGGAAAGGCGGAAGGGGAGGGCTAATTCACCAACCCATCAAGCCAGCGTGGTGAAATGATGGCTAATTCCTCCAATATGCTAATACACCAAAAACCATGGCCCCAAGTCTCCAGGTGCTGCTCGATCAACGCGGCGTCAGCGTAGCATGAAAGCAGGAGGTGCTAAGAATCACAGGAATGGCCCAGGCTGCCATTTGTTATTGACGTTGGCTACGTATAATGGACGATCCCTTGCTTCTGAAGCAAAACTTCAGGAATTGGAAGAGGAACTTGAAAAGATCAAATGGGACATTGTAGGACTCAGTGAAGTCAGAAGAAAAGGTGAAGAGTTGGTGGAACTAAAAAATGGACATTTGTTTTATTATAGAGGAACGGAAACTGGAAGAACAAGTGGTGTTGGCTTCTTAATCAACAAAAGAATAAAAGACTACCTTCTGAGTCAAGCATGTCAGATCGAAGCGAGGCTCGTTGTTCCAACTAACCCAGCGATACCAACTTCAGATAGTACAAGCATATGCAACATCGAATATTCGCCCTGCCGACTAGGAGGTTGAGGAATTCTATGAAGAAATCAAACAGCTACATACCAAGGGGAAACAACACATCAAGCTCATCATGGGAGATTTTAATGCAAGAATTGGACAACAGGAACAAGGAGAGACATCGGTTGGTAAATACGGATACGGGGAAAGGAATGAACGTGGCGATCAACTCATAGAATTTGCCGAAGCTGAAAATCTTAGCATCATGAATTCATTTTTTAAGAAGAAACTACAAAGAAAATGGACATGGAAACACCCCAATGGAGGAACCAGCGAAATTGACTATATACTGGCAAACAAGAAATCAATTATTGAAGATTGCAGCGTACTGAACAGATTTAATACTGGAAGTGATCATCGAATGGTGAGATGTAAAATGCACTTAAATACTAAACTAGAAAGGCAGAAGCTCATTAGGAAACAAGTATGTAAGAGGGTGGATTTAAAGAAATTAAAAGAAAATACCGAGGCATTCAAGTTGGAATTAAAAAATCGCTTTTCTGCACTGGAAGGACTTATTGAAGAAGTTGACATCTCAGAAGCAAATGAAAACATTGTTAAGACAATAATTGAAACTGCTGGGGAAATTGGTGGTGTAATATGTAAAAAGCAGAATAGCAAATTATCTGAGAAGACGAAACAACTCATGAAAAGGCGAAGACTTATGAAGGTGGACAATCAAAATACCAGTCGCAAGATCGAGTATGTAGAACTTTGCAAAACTTTGAATACATGAATTTGAACACATGAATATGAACTTCCATTGTGTGTTGCATTTATTGACTATGAGAAGGCCTTTGACTCTATAAAAACATCAGCAGTCATCAACTCTTTAAGATCAACAGACATTGAGGATGTGTACATTGACATGGTGAAACGTGTGTATAAAAATGCAAGTGCAAAATTTCGGTTACATAAAGATACCAAAACTATCAAACTTGGCAAAGGGGTGAGGCAGGGAGATACCATTTCTCCAAAACTTTTTACTTCAGCTTTACAGATGATTTTTCAGCTGATAAATTGGAATAACAAGGGAATAAAAATAAATGGTGAATATTTAAATCATTTGCGGTTTGCTGATGACATTGTTATTTTTTCAACGAACCCATTAGAACTCCAAGACATGGTACAGGAGCTCTCAACTAGAAGTAAAGAAGTTGGACTCAAGATGAACCTACAAAAAACTAAAATCATGTTCAATAATTTCGTAGAGGAAACAAAAGTACAAGTTGACAACATTGAGCTAGAAATTGCTGATTCATATATTTACCTTGGCCAGCTGATTTCAATGGATGGCAACATTATGAAAGAACTCAACAGACGTATTAAACTTGGCTGGAGTGCATTTGGAAGAAACAGTTTTATCCTGAAGGGGAAATTGCCTTTGTGTCTAAAAAGAAAGGTCTTCAACCAGTGTGTATTGCCAGTCCTCTCTTATGGATCAGAGACATGGAGTCTAACAGTTGGAGCAATACGAAAGTTACAGACAACGCAAAGGAGCATGGAGAGGTGCATGCTTGGAATAACTAGGAGAGATCGAAAAAGAAACACTTGGGTGAGAGAGCAAACTAGAGTAGAGGACATCATTGTCGAGCGATGGACAACAGAAATTCTGAACTGGATTCCAAGAGACCACCGAAGACCTAGAAAACGTCCTCAAACTAGATGGGTGGATGAAATAAGAAAACAGGTTGGGGTGACGTGGAAGCGAATTGCTCAGGATAGACTTGTGTGGAAAGCATTTGGAGAGACCTTCATCCAGCAGTGGATAGATAATGGTTGAATATGATGATGATATATATTCTATAATATCTTGTTTGAAGCATTTGGAGAGACCTTCATCCAGCAGTGGATAGTGTGGTTGAATATGATGATGATATATTCTATAATATCTTGTTTTGGAAAGCATTTGGAGAAATCTTCATCCAACAGTGGGTAGATAATGGTTGGTGAAACTCTATAATAATATAAAAATATATATATAAATAAAGTAATAAATATAATAATAATAATAATATATTCTCACGCGCACAAAAATGCGGCAGGAGTAACTATTTTCTCCTGTTATTCTAGCGGTAGGTGACACTTATAAAAATCCCCGTCACGCACATGCGCAGAGGTTTCCCTCAGCTCATCAGCCTCGATTCTGACGATCTCTCTCAGGTTGGTACTCCCTCTAGCGTCTTTGTTTTCTATTCCGCTTACTTGGTTTGGGAGGGAATCGGCAAGGGTGGCCGCCGGAGCCGGGCCAGTAATCCCAGAGAGGACTATTCCGCTTAAATTCGAATGTTATTTTTTATTCACCAATGAAAAAATCTTTTTAAAAAAATAAAAAAACTGCAAAGAAAAAATCTTCAATGTTATTGAATATATTTTCAATTTTCTAATATTCAATAACATGGAATTTTTTTTTTACATATCTGATGCATGTTAAAATTTATAACTTTATTGCTAATATGCAGTTTTCAAATTTTCTAAACAAAAGATATGAATTCATAAAAAAGTTCGAAGGTCAAGATACTGCATCATATATTTCATAATAATATACCTTCAGTTTGAAGTATGTTATAAAAGTCCATATTTCAACGAGTTCTCACGAATATACTACAAATAAGTATATTTCGTTCTGAATAAAAGTATCAAATAACTACTCATTGTTAAGATTTCATGTTGAGCGTCATAGCGCGTTGCTTAATTAATTTGTCAATTAAAGAAAATTAAATAGAAATTAATTAACATAATAAATTAAATAGCGTAATTAATAAATTAAATTAACATAATAAATTAAATATGTAATTAATAAATTAAATTGATTAACATAATTAATAAATTAAATTGATTAACTTGTAATCCAATAAATTAAATTGATTAACGTATTAATAAATTAGAATGATTAACGTAATCAATAAATTAAATTGATTAACGTAATTAATAAATTAAATTGATTAATGTTATAAATTAAATTAATTAATGTTTATAAATTAATTAATGTTATAAATTAATTAATGTTATAAATTAATTAATGTTATAGAATTAATTAATATTATAAATTAATTAATGTTATAAATTAATTAATGTTATGAATTAATTAATGTTATAAATTAATTAATGTTGTATAAATTAATTAATGTTATAAATTAAATTAACTAATGTAATTAAATCAGTTAATTATCATCGTTTTTGCATTGGGCTGCCGAAATGCAAAAACGCCCGAGCCGCTGTCAACAGCCCAGTTCGTCCCTGCGGTTAACTGATGTTTTTTAAACTATTCAACAGCTTTCTTCAAATGGTAATATGGTTTTGTGACAAAAGCAATCGGTTTTTGGTGAGAACCTTTGCCAACCATACTTTTATCCAGGAAAAGCACGCAGGATTTGCAATAAAAGCCATTTCAAATTTTGAATAAGCCAGCCACTTATGTTCATCAAGCCATTTACGTTGGAAATAGAAACCTTTCGCGTCTTCTATTGGAAAGCAAAAATTGGATGAAGGTTTCCACGAAAATTTCATTTTTTCCACTTTTTGACTGCTGGCAAGCTCAACACTATCGTTCCTTCATATTTCGATGAACTTTTTGAATATTAAAATTACAAAAGGCAAAAGAATGTCCAAATTCTGTGGCTGATGAAGTAATCTGATATGCATTTGCATGAAAGGGGAAAAATGGAAAGAAAAATCGAGAGAGTAGGCAATGCGGTGCGCTGCTGCCATCTATTGGTGAACCGATAACTTATATCTACATATTTTTTGGGCTATTATAATCCCGGAACCAAGCAAAAATATCTGCACAAATGAATGATTCATAATAAAAAATTTTTGGTGAGTAGAAATTATTCTGCAGGTAGAAATGCCATTTTTTTATCTCTTTTTCTTTTTAGTTTCGTTTTTCGTTTTTCACTTCCTCATTGCGGAAGGGGCTGTAGCCCCATCAGCCTCCCTCTCGGTACGCCTATACTAAACGGATAAATACGAATAGACTAAGGACAATAATTAAGTGGCAGATTTTAAATTAAGCAAACATAATTTTAATTTAACATATAAAAACTATTTAAAATTCGAATCTCCCCCGCTTGATGAAATCGAACTTTGTAGCAGATATGATCCCAGCTCCAGAATTTTGGAGATGGCCGGTTTTAAAAAAAAGTTTAGAAAAAGATCGCCAGAGGCCGCTATAGTAGCCGTTTTGTTCCTTCCATTAGAGAAACGAAGGTCAGCCAAAAATCTCGCACATTCATCACGAAATTCCGAAAAAATTTCAAAAAATGCCACCAAGGGCACACCTCCACCAAACTGAATCTCCCTCCTTTAGCGGAATTGAACCTTGCAGACTCCGCGATCTCAGTTCCAAAAGTTTAAGCGGCAGACCAGTTTTTTAAAGAAAAAGTAACAAAATGCCTCCTGGGGAAAGGGTTTATTTCCATTAGTTTTTCTTTTGCTGTATAATTTCGTAATGAAATTGATTTATAAGAATGTCGTTATTTCACCTTATAATGCATAGAAGGTAATTATAAAAGCCCCACCACCAGCGACATAGCGTGAGCTGTCAGCGCTCCGGGCAAGTTATTTAGCCTGCAAAAACCCGTTAGCAGTTGTATCTTGCGCCAGTAATCTTGCAATTACAATACTCTTTCATTAAAACAGCACCGCAGACTCAATAATTTTGTTCAGGACCAGGGTTTAAGCTGGACTTTTTTTCCTTTAGCATTTTAGCGAAAAGGGTAAAGAAATTTAGCATTTTTAAATTTCTTTTTAGCTTTTTTTTCTACTGTAAATACTTGCGATAGTTTTGAAAATTTTGTACTTTGGGAGAATGCTAAACAAAATCAGATAATTAAAATTTAGAACCACAAATAGCACTTTTCATTTTGTACAAAACTATACAATAGGCGACATAATTGTACAATTCTCCTTGACTTTGCTACACACCATAATTTGTAGACATTTTCAAAATCAAACTGATTTCGATCATCCGTTCACGACGCCACAAAAGGTTTTCAAAATTGTCATACGGCAGCCTCCAAGGTACAATTGTGGAAATTTTTAGCTTTCAGCGCTTTTGCTTTTTAGCGAAAGTTGTATTAAATTTTTCGCGAAACGCTATATCCTTCCGCAAAATGCCAAAAAAACTTACGCAGGTTAAACTCTGTTCAGGACAGCCCTGCTGCTAGTAAACTGACCACGAAAGGTGAATACCGCTGCAAACTGCATAACAATTCGTTAGATCCAAGTATAAATCTAACATTTGTATGATAAAGGTATATATATATATATATATATATATATGGCCTGCAAAAGGGTTGCTGGTATCTAACTGGAAGGAGACCCACACGCTGAACGTATGTGACGATGTGTGGAACCGGCCAGGCCAGTAACCTAGTGTCCTACCCCGCCTTCAAGTGGTGCAGGCTGGGCTTTCTATTTATGAGGCAAATTAATATTTGCTGCACGGATAGAAAGGCGGAAGGGGAGGGCTAATTCACCAACCCGTCTAGCCAGCGTGGTGAAATGATGGCTAATTCCTCCAATATGCTAATACACCAAAAACCATGGCCCCTAGTCTCCAGGTGCTGGAGTGCTCCTGATCAAGGCAGCGGTCAGCGTGGCATGAAAGCAGGGGGTGCTAAGAATTGATTGATTGTCAATAAGTGAATGGATCTTCAAAGCATCTATCTGCTCGCGTGTTTAAATGACTATTTTCTTATAAGGTTTCAACACAATTTTGTAACCTTTTAATGAAATTTTTTACTTGACGGAAGAAGTCACATCACAAGGTTGACAGTATGGGATATAATGAGGTGGAATTACTTCAACAGTAGAAGAATAGATGTCGTCATCGTTTGTAAAGACATTATTAAAGTGTGCTGGATCTGTTGAACTACATAACAGGCTGGATGGCTACACCAAAACTTTTTATGCTTTTTAATAATCAACAATCAAAATTCGAGTAGAAATTATCACTGCTAATAAGCGTACAATTAACATAACTACATAAATATGAATTTTATTAAAGTAAGTTTATAAACAAAATCCGATTCTAAGAAAAACATTTTTACTAATAAAACTACATAATATGTAAAAAGGATACATAAAAAAAAAGTGATCGATTTCCCCGGGCATTGAACACAAAAACACGGCGTGAAGAGCCGACAACTTACCGCCCAAGCTACCGATTGGCTTGCAGAGGGCGTCGTGTTTTAAGCTCATATATCGGATGCAAAATCTTTAAAAATCCATGTCTCTGGAAATTAGCCGCATTGGCACGAATGCCGAGATACGTATTTTCCTTATTTCGGCTATACTTTCATCAAAATCGACGGAGCACTCACTGTGGGTTCCCCTTGCAAGATATTTTGTTCAAAATTTAATGGACTACCTACTTGGACTTTGAGACCCTTATCATCCAAATTTCATGGATATTTATTAAAAAATACTTCAAATCACTTCAAAATAAATCTGGGATAACCCAGAATAATTAGAGGACAATAAACAGAACAACTTTTGGTTAAATCGGCCTGTCAGTTTACATTACATATTCTTTAGGAGTTACAATGTTTGATATTGTAAATTTTTATCGAAAATTAAGGATTTTACATGGAATATTAAAGAGCTTTTGTCATTTCTGTATTTTTAGGGAGCAGTTTTTAATTTACATGTAAGGGTTGCCCAAATGAAAAGTGGACAATTTGAAAAAAGTAATACCCTTATTGGAAATTTAAAAGAAATCGCCATTATTGTTATAACACTGGTCCCATTATTTCGCCAGCAGGTCATAATTCTATTGATGTAGAATGATTGAGGTTATTTTTTGAGGATGTCCTGCACTGCTTCCTTCACTTCGTTGTCCGAATGAAAACGTTTCCCTTGTAAAGATTTTTTAAGTGGTCCAAAAATGTGATAGTCACGGGGGGACAAATCTGGACTGTAAGCTGGGTGTTCCAACACTTCCCAACGAAATTTGTGTATGGTCGTCCGGGTTTCACGGGTGGGCGTTATCATGACCAAGGATCACTTGCTGTGAGAGAAGGCCTGGCCGTTTGCTTTTGATTGCTTTGCCTAGTTGCGAGAGAGAATTGCAGTATTGTAATGAATGGATAGCGCACTGAACTGACCCAAGTTACTGCATGAAGAACTGATTTTTGGAAGTTCAGTTGTTTGGCAAGAGTCTAGTTGAACAACGATGTGACGGGGAAAAAAACACCAAAAACCTTCTGCACTGAGTTTTAGAGCCATGTGTTAATTACACCCTGGTCAAGTGGTTGAAACATAGAAGTTGTGTTAGAAGAGGATTCGAAATTAGCGGGCACACTGTGCACATAAAATTTTACCCGTGCACATAAATTTTTAATTTGGGTGCATGCAGTGCACCTAACTATTCAAAATATGGCTACTTATTTTTCAAGAACAGTGACCTATGGAATAATTTTATATAATTTTCTCAATGTATCTGCATTTGCTTTGAATTTTTTTTTATTACAAATGAATGTTCAATTATTTTGAAAAGTTGCACTTTTTTAGCTTACATGCTTAAATATAGTTGCTACACTTAAGTTTACCCGTATCTTAATGTTGAGGTTTACTTTCTGTTAGTTGTACAGCTAACTAGTATTTGGTGCAACTAAGTTATAAGAGTTGGGTGTACTTGTGCACCTGATTTAAAAAGTTAATTTTGACCCCTATGTTAGAAGGAAAAAAAACATGATTTTCTCATTTATTTTCAAGTCTGATGCAAAATCACATTATCTAAGAATAAAAGTAAGTTTTCTTGCACTTTTCTCATCTTTGCATCAAAAGTAATTAGCCATTCCATCATCGAAGTGTGTCATCCATGCCTTTTTATTCCCTCCCCCAAATAACAATTAACTTGGCTATCTTTAAAGCACCAGTTTTAAATTTTTTCCGATAAATAGTGGTTCAAATTCTCCTAAAATGTTACATAACAGTAACATCAGTTCTTTTGAAGTTTTTTCTACCTATGCATTTAGGCCATGAATACCCATAAACTAAAATTAAATGGAAAAATAACCTATCATCTAACTTCCAGTATAACAAACGTCTTCCGCAAGGGGCTGTCCTGTTAGCAATATTATTTCTACTTTATTGCTATGACATATTTCAAGTAATTCCTTCAATATGCGAAATATGGGTCCGGTTCATTTCGCCGACAATCACTTCACCGACACCACTTCGCCGACAGCTCAGACAGGTCGTTTCGCAAACACGTCATTTCACCGACAAGGTCGTTTCGCCGACACATCATTAGGCAGACAATTTACTACACTGTTTTTAATGCTGCAGTTCATGCTTATTGAATATTAATTTTTTTGACTTTATTCCATTCGGTTCCAACTTTTTTTCCAACATTTAGACAGATATTTGTTCTTGAATCATATATAGTACTAGGTAAAAATTTAAATCATTTTAATTTTTCTAAACTAATGTATTACTAAAATGTCATGTTTAAAAACAATAGAATCGTTATTGTTGATTAAATTTTTGTGACGCAAAGAAAACTAATATCTTGCTTCGCCAAACAAAATAAATTTTGTTATGGTGAGGGAGATGGTATCGTTGGTTTTGCGATCGATGGAAATACTGTCTGGTTCAGTATTTCCCAGATGCTCTTGAGCCATAAAAATTTAAACAAACAAACAAATACAGCGATTACTGCTACAGAAGCCCCTCTCCCCGGCGGCATATTAACATTACTTACAATAAAATAAACAGTGGGGGGAAGACACTGCAGAACAATCTCACCATGCCGTTGCTCAACTAACGTTGCCACAACTCTTCCTATACTTTTAAAATTGGTCTAAGATATTTCTAGATGTGGTCAAAGTGTGGATGTGAGTCATGTGAATTTTTCGAGTGTAGAAAATGTGCACGGTAGTTGTATTGTAGCGTCCGTTCAGCCATTTTGTTATTATCTGCGCTTCCTAGCAGTAATGTTTTGTAAATTACAATAAAAAACTCATGAATGTGTCAATATCAGTATCATGTCTAAGTAACCGAAAGAGTACAGTCTATTAATGTGGAGCGAGGGCCTCGCCAGCTCTGTGGTTATTGTTTTGGTGCTCTTTTACAATCTGGTACTGGTGCCAAAACAATATGGTAACCCACTTTTTTGCTTTTTTTTTTGCAATTTCGCCATTAAGCATGTCGTGGTGGTGCAACTATCGTTTTTTCTTTCCATATCCCTTAATTCCAGTTTTCTTACTCTAATACCATAATTTTTTCCTAATTTAAATTCAACTTTCCTTTTTTATGTTCCAATTTAAATATAAGTTAAAAAGTAATTATTTTAATGAGTTATTTTTTTTGATTAAAAGAATAACCACAGGGCATCCGAGTGTTAGCGAGGCCCTGGGCCCCCTTAATTGAATACAACTTCGTTTTCCTTTTTCTAATTTAAATTTAACTTCACCTTTTTCTCTAATTTACGTTCAATATTATTTCTCTACTTTAAATTCAACTTCATATGACTTTCCTGAATTCACCGTCATAACGAACGCACATGACCATTGTAATTCTACCATTTTGAAAAAGTAATGTTCGTTAATCTTTAAATATTTTGAAACTGCAATAACTAGAGAAAATTCACCACTAATTTACTATACTCATTAAAACATAATATTTGCTTTTGAGTTTACCTTCACTTTTGTTTATCTGCTGTTTGAGGAGAGAAAAATGTAGGTAAATGGTGAGTGGTTTGGCGAGTGCCAAAACCGAAGCCTGTACCATGTTGTAAAAGAGCACCATTTTTTTTTAAATCGAAAACAATAAAAACTCAATGTATCGGTATTATATATGGACTTTATGTCTAAGTAACCAAAAGGTATAATATAAATAGGTGGTCGTCAGTATAATACAAATATTTAGTTCATTTATAAACAATCATGGTGGCCGGAAATAAATCGAACATGTAAAATGACAAATCATGATGACAATCTGGGAAGGAGGTTGACGTGGCTTTGACAACACAGCAAGCATGGGATTCATCTGCCCCGTGGCCACAGCCTTAATAAAAGCTTTCAAATACATAGGCAAGTCTTTTTTTTATACATTTTTAAACATTCCGGACTAATCCATCATGACATCAAAGCACGGAAATTGTGGCAAGCAGGAAGTTGGCACCATTGGCGAACAAAGAGTGAGATCGTTATGCAGTGATGCCTTTAATGGGAGACACACAACTTAAAAAATGCAATTTTTGGCCCTACTTTTTTACTTGAACCCATTGTTTCATAGATAAAAGCTGGGAGGGACAATGACCCATCCTTGTGCCCATGGTTCAGGAACATTTTGTTTACAGGGCCCGACTTAAAAATTCTGCGCCCGGGACAGTCATAGATTAAGGGGCCTCCACCCCTCTTGTATTCACGACAGATTTCTCATTACTATGTTTATTATTATCATCATCATCATCATATTCAACCATTATCTATCCACTGCTGGATGAAGGTCTCTCCAAATGCTTTCCACACGTCTATCTTGGCCATTCTCCGTTTCCACGTCACCCCAACTTTTCTTATTTCATCCACCCATCTAGTTTGAGGACGTTTTCTAGGTCTTCGGTGGTCTCTTGGAATCCAGTTCAGAATTTCTGTTGTCCATCGTTGATCAGTTCTTCTTGCAATATGCCCAGCCCATCGCCATTTCAGTCCTTTTACTTTAACAATGATGTCCTCTACTCTAGTTTGCTCTCTCACCCAAGTGTTTCTTTTTCGATCTCTCCTAGTTATTCCAAGCATGCACCTCTCCATGCTCCTTTGCGTTGTCTGTAACTTTCGTATTGCTCCAACTGTTAGACTCCATGTCTCTGATCCATAAGAGAGGACTGGCAATACACACTGGTTGAAGACTTTTCTTTTTAGACACAAAGGCAATTTCCCCTTCAGGATAAAACTGTTTCTTCCAAATGCACTCCAGCCAAGTTTAATACGTCTGTTGAGTTCTTTCATAATGTTGCCATCCATTGAAATCAGCTGGCCAAGGTAAATATATGAATCAGCAATTTCTAGCTCAGTGTTGTCAACTTGTATTTTTGTTTCCTCTACAAAATTATTGAACATGATCTTAGTTTTTTGTAGGTTCATCTTGAGTCCAACTTCTTCACTTCTAGTTGAGAGCTCTTGTACCATGTCTTGGAGTTCCAATGGGTCCGTTGAAAAAATAACAATGTCATCAGCAAACCGCAGATGATTTAAATATTCACCATTTATTTTTATTCCCTTGTTATTCCAATTTATCAGCTGAAAAACCATTCCTTTCTTCATATTTTTTATTGCAAATGAAACTTCTTCTTTTAAGATTTTAGGAGCTGTTCCTTCGACTATCTCAGAGTCTTCGTTTAATCCACTGTTACTTTCATATAGTTTTTTGTAGAATTCTTCAACTCTTCTAAGTATTTCTTCCCTATTTCTGCTACAGCCATCCTTCCTTTAATCCTTAATCCTCTTAGAAATCATTATACGTATGAGTAAATAAATTTTATTTATAAGACTATGGTAGATATAACGTATTATCTAGGTATGCTTTCCTGGTCTTAAGGGAAAGGAGCTAGTAAAGGATTTTTTAAATCCTGAAAAGTCTTCGGATTGCCAATAAAACAAATATTAAAATTTTTACTAATATACTGGATTAAATTTAGGATTTGGAGGTGGGGGGGCAAAGCAGCTGCCCTGCATGCCCCTGCATAAATCAGGCACTCTTTGTTTGGCATAATTCTAAAAACAATCCAGTTTCATTTATATGAAAATATTTTGGTCATCATAGCTCACATGTCCCCCACCCACCACCACTACCTTTCACGCCAATCAGCGACTTCTTTCAGATCAACTAATTTTGCTTCTCTGTAAATTGCTTTACACAAAATATTGCGACTCCATCTAAATTTTTCGAGCAGCCAATTTTGAACATTAAAATGATCTAGTCCAAGTTTTTTACTGACTTCTAATACGTTTCCTTGAATCAGGAATCCAGTGACTGTATTCCGATTCAGTTTATTTTTTCGTAAATAAAATTAAGCACCTAACATGCTATACACTATGCCTACTTTTTGGCTCTAGATCACATGCATAACTTGGGGGGTTAAATATAGAATAAACTTAGGGGGGTAAAAAAACGAAACGTATAAATGTATGATTTTGCATTTTCTCTAAAAGAACTAGGTGGTGACACTTGCCCCTGACAAACTACGCCTATGCTCTAGATGTATAATATAGTATGCGGGTCATTCCATCGTCGTCAACCTCACCCAAGCTCACAACCCGACCGTTTCAGATTTTTATGGAATTTAGCCCATTTGTTCCACTGTAAAATAATAATAATAATAATAACAATGCACAATAATAATACACAATAATATAATATAATATAAAAAATATAAAATAAAATATAATATATAAAAATATAAATATATATGTGACTTTACATTTTTTAATACATAGTATCAGTATTATATTTGAACTGCTGTATCACAGTATTGAAGATTCTAATAGGTAAAAACAGTGTGTATTTGAACATGTGGCTGTGGCCATATTATATATAAAAATTACTTAATGTCCTTGTTTCCTGTCGTAATGGGGATTTTAAATTTTTTTAGAAAATTACATATTCTTCTTCGCTTTATTTTCTATAATATCTGTAAATCTCATTCTGGGACCATCACGCAATACGTGATTAAAATTAAAAATTACATTTTTATATTAAAAATGACCTTGCATGTACATTTCTTAAAAATCTCTTTTTTTTTTTTTACTTACAGATC
>QLNU02015360.1:228829909-228840080 GCA_006491805.2 Dysdera silvatica
AAAACACCTTACCCCTGATCACAAGAAGCAACAAATGGGCCTCAGTCTGCAGTATTTGATCCGTTATAACGAAGATCCCAAATTTCTGAAATGCATTGTTGCGGGTGACGAGTAGTGGTGTCACCACTACACACCCGAATCAAAGAGAATGATTATGCAGTGGAAACACCCATAATCTCCTCCACCGAAAAAATCAAAAGCGATGCAGGCTGCAAGAAAAGTGATATTAACGTTTTTCTTCGATTACTGTGGGCCACTTTTGATTGATTTCCTGCCACAACAGTGCACTATCAATTCATCAGAATACTGCAGCACTCTCTCGCAACTATGCAAAGCAATCAAAAGCAAATGGTCAGGCCTTCTCTCACAGCAAGTGATCCTTCTTCATGATAACGCCCGCCCACACGTTTCCCGTGAAACCTAGACGACCATACACAAGTTTTGTTGGGAAATGTTGGAACACTCAGCGTAAAGTCCAGATTTGTCCCCCTGTGACTATCACATATTTGGACCGCTTAAAAAATCTTTACAATGGAAACATTTTCATTAGGACGACGAAGTGAAGGACGCAGTGCAGGACTTCCTCAAAAAAACAACCTCGATCATTCTACAGCAATGGCATTGACCTGCTGGCGAAATGATGGGACCAGTGTTATAACGCTAATGGCGATTTCTTTTAAATTTCCAATAAAGGTATTACTTTTATCACCTTGTCCACTTTTCAGTTGGGCAACCCTTATATGTAAATTAAAAACTGCTCCCTAAAAATACAGAAATGACAAAATCTCTTTAACATTCCATGTAAAATCCTTAATTTTCGATAAAAATTTACACTATCAAACATTGTAACTCCTACAGAGTATGTAATGTAAATTGACAGGCCGATTTACCCAAAAGTTGTTCTGTCTATTGTCCTCTAACTATTCTGGGTTATCCCAGAATTATTTTGAGGTGATTTGAAGTATCCATGAAATTTGGGTTATAAGGGCCTCACAGTCCAAGTAGGTAGTCCAGTAAATTTTAAACACAATATCTTACAAGGGGAAACCCACAGTGAGTGCCCCTCCGCATTTTTTTAATGAAAGTAGAGACAAAATAAGGAAATACGTGTCTCGGCATTCATGCCAATGCAGCTTATTTTCGGCGATACGAATTTTTAAAGATTTTGCATATTATATATGAGCTTAAAACACAACGCCCTCTGCAGGCAAATCAGTAACTTGGGCGGTAAGTTGTCGGCTTTTCGCGCCGTGTTTTCGTATTCGATGCCCGAGGATCGATCACTTTTTTTTTTCTAATGTATTCTTTTTACTATTTATTTATGTATTTTTATTAGTAAAAATACTTTGCTTACAATCGGATTTTGTTCATAAACTTACTTTAATAAAATTCATATTTATGTAGTTATGTTAATTGTATGCTTATTGGCAGTGATAATTTCTACTCGAATTTTAATTGTTGATTATTAAAAAGTAGAAAAAGTTTTGGTGTAGCCATCCAGCCTGTTATGTAGTTAAGTAGATCCAGCACACTTTAATAATGTTTTTACAAATGACGACGGCACCTCTTCTTCTACTGTTGAAGTAATTCCACCTCATTGTACCCCATACTGTTTAGCTTCGTGATGTGTACTTCTTCCGTCAAGTAAAAAATTTCATTAAAAGGTTACAAAATTGTGTTGAAATCTTACAAAAAAATAGTCATTTAAACACGTGAGCAGATAGATGCTCTGAAGATCCATTCACTTATTGACAATCAATCAATTTAGCACCCCCTGCTTTCATGCCACACTGACCGCTGCCTTGATCAGGAGCACTCCAGCACCTGGAGACTAGGGGCCATGGTTTCTGGTGTGTCAACATAATGGAGGAATTAGCCATAATTTCACCACGCTGGCTAAACGGGTTGGTGAATTAGCCCTCCCCTTCCGCCTTTCTATCCGTGTAGCAAATATTAATTTGCCACATAAATAGAAAGCTCAGCCTGCACCACTTGAAGGCGGGGTAGGACACTAGGTTACTGGCCTGGCCGGTTCCACACATCGTCACATACGTTCAGCGTGTGGGTCTCCTTCCAGTTAGATACCAGCAACCCTTTTGCAGGCCATATATATATATATATATATATATATATTAACCTTTATCATACAAATGTTAGATTTATACTTGGATCTAACGAATTGTTATGCAGTTTGCAGCGGTATTCACCTTTCGTGGTCAGTTTACTAGCAGCAGGGCTGTCCTGAACAGAGTTTAACCTGCGTAAGTTTTTTTGGCATTTTGCGGAAGGATATAGCGTTTCGCGAAAAATTTAATACAACTTTCGCTAAAAAGCAAAAGCGCTGAAAGCTAAAAATTTCCACAATTGTACCTTGGAGGCTGCCGTATGACAATTTTGAAGACCTTTTGTTGCGTCATGAACGGATGAATCGAAATCAGTTTGATTTTGAAAATTTCTACAAATTGTGGTGTGTAGCAAAGCCAATCAGAATTGTACAATTATGTCGCCTATTGTATAGTTTTATACAAAATAAAAAATGCTATTTGTAGTTCTAAATTTTAATTACGTTAATTTGTTTAGCATTCTCCTATAGTTCAAAGTTTTCAAAATTATCGCAAGTATTTACAGTAGAAAAAGAGAACTAAAAGAAATTTAAAAATGCTAAATTTCTTTACCCTTTTCGCTAAAATGCTAAAGGAAAAAAAGTCCAGCTTAAACCCTGGTCCTGAAGAAAATTATTGAGAATTTGCGGTGCTGTCTTAATTAAAGGATATTGTAATTGCAAGATTACTGGCGCAAGATACAACTGCTAACGGGTTTTTGCAGGCTAAATAACTTGCCCGGAGCGCTGACAGCTCACGCTATGTCGCTGGTGGTGGGGCTTTTATAATTACCTTCTATGCATTATAAGGTGAAATAACGACATTCTTATAAATCAATTTCATTACGAAATTATACAGCAAAAGAAAAACTAATGGAAATAAACCCTTTCCCCAGGAGGCATTTTGTTACTTTTTCTTTAAAAAACTGGTCTGCCGCTTAAACTTTTGGAACTGAGATCGCGGAGTCTGCAAGGTTCAATTCCGCTAAAGGAGGGAGATTCAGTTTGGTGGAGGTGTGCCCTTGGTGGCATTTTTTGAAATTTTTTCGGAATTTCGTGATGAATGTGCGAGATTTTTGGCTGACCTTCGTTTCTCTAATGGAAGGAACAAAACGGCTACTATAGCGGCCTCTGGCGATCTTTTTCTAAACTTTTTTTTAAAACCGGCCATCTCCAAAATTCTAGAGCTGGAATCAAGTTGTCCACGAAGTTCAATTTCATCAAGCGAGGGAGATTTGACTTATAAATAGATTTTATGTGTTAAATTAAAATTATGTTTGCTTAATTTAAAATCTGCCAATTTTAATTATTGTTCTTAGTCTATTCGTATTATCTTACTTAGTATAGGCGTACCGAGAGGGAGGCTGATGGGGCTACAGCCCCTTCCGCAATGAGGAAGTGAAAAACGAAAAACGAAACTAAAAAGAAAAAGAGATAAAAAAATGGCATTTCTACCTGCAGAATAATTTCTACTCACCAAAAATTTTTTATTATGAATCATTCATTTGTGCAGATATTTTTGCTTGGTTCCGGGATTATAATAGCCCAAAAAATATGTAGATATAAGTTATCGGTTCACCAATAGATGGCAGCAGCGCACCGCATTGCCTACTCTCTCGATTTTTCTTTCCATTTTTCCCCTTTCATGCAAATGCATATCAGATTACTTCATCAGCCACAGAATTTGGACATTCTTTTGCCTTTTGTAATTTTAATATTCAAAAAGTTCATCGAAATATGAAGGAACGATAGTGTTGAGCTTGCCAGCAGTCAAAAAGTGGAAAAAATGAAATTTTCGTGGAAACCTTCATCCAATTTTTGCTTTCCAATAGAAGACGCGAAAGGTTTCTATTTCCAACGTAAATGGCTTGATGAACATAAGTGGCTGGCTTATTCAAAATTTGAAATGGCTTTTATTGCAAATCCTGCGTGCTTTTCCTGGATAAAAGTATGGTTGGCAAAGGTTCTCACCAAAAACCGATTGCTTTTGTCACAAAACCATATTACCATTTGAAGAAAGCTGTTGAATAGTTTAAAAAACATCAGTTAACCGCAGGGACGAACTGGGCTGTTGACAGCGGCTCGGGCGTTTTTGCATTTCGGCAGCCCAATGCAAAAACGATGATAATTAACTGATTTAATTACATTAGTTAATTTAATTTATTAATTACGCTAATTAATTTAATTTATTAATTACGCTGATTAATTTAATTTATTAATTACGCTGATTAATTTAATTTATTAATTACGCTAATTAATTTAATTTATAACATTAATTACTTATTCTATAACATTAATCAATTTAATTTATTAATTACGTTAATCAATTTTAATTTATTAATTACTGTTAATCAATTTAATTTATTGATTACGTTAATCAATTTAATTTATTAATTATGTTAATCAATTTAATTTATTAATTACGCTATTTAATTTATTATGTTAATTTAATTTATTAATTACGCTATTTAATTTATTATGTTAATTTAATTTATTAATTACGCTATTTAATTTATTATACACTTCAATTTATTAATTACGTATTTAATTTATTATACACTTAATTTATTAATTGGCTGCTATTTAATTTATTGTGTTAATTTAATTTATTAATTACGCTATTTAATTTATTAATTACGCTATTTAATTCTATTATGTTAATTTTAATTTATTGATTTCTTTTAATTGATTAAATAATTAATTAAGCAACGCGCTATGACGCTCAACATGAAATCTTAACAATGGGTAGTTATTTAATATTTTTATTCAGAACGAAATATAATTTTTTGTATCCGTGAGAACTCGTTGTCGAATTATGGACTTTTATAACATACTTCAAACTAAAGATATATTATTACGAAATATATATAATGCAATACCTTGACCTAAATTTTTCATGAATTCATATCTTTACTTTAGAAAACTTGAAAACCGCATATTAGCAATAAAGTTATAAATTTTAACATGCATCAGATATGTAAAAAAAAAATTCCATGTTATTGAATATTAGAACGTTGAAAATGTATTCAATAACATTGAAGACTTTTTCTTTCAGGGTTTTTTTTTCTTTTTTATAAAGATTTCTTCATTGGTGAATGAAGAATAACATTTGAATTTAAGCGGAATAGTCCTGTCTGGGATTACAGGCCTGCATCCGGCGGCCACCCTTCCCGGTTCCCCCCTGCCCAAATCAAGTAAGCGGAATAGAAAACAAAAGACGCTAGAGGGAGCATCAACTGAGAGATCGTCAGAATCGTGAGGCTATGAGCTGAGGGAACTCCCGAGCATGTGCGTGGACGGGGATTTCATAAGTGTTTCCATTTACTTGGCTAGAAAAACAGGAGAAAATAGCTACTCCTTCCGCATTTTTGCATGCGCGTGAGAATATATTATTATTATTATTATTATTATTATTATATTTATTTATTACTTTATTTTATATATATATTTTATTATAGAGTTTCATCATCATCAACCATTATCTATCCACTGTTGATGAAGATCTCCAAATGCTTTCCAAACAAGATATTATAGAATATATATCATCATCATATTCAATCCATTATTCATCCACCGTTGGATGAAGGTCTTTCCAAATGCTTTCCAAACAAGATATTATAGAATATATATCATCATCATCATATTCAACCATTATCTATCCACTGCTGGATGAAGGTCTCTCCAAATGCTTTCCACACAAGTCTATCCTGGGCCATTCGTTTCCACGTCACCCCAACCTCTTTTCTTATTTCATCCACCCATCTAGTTTGAGGACGTTTTCTAGGTCTTCGGTGGTCTCTTGGAATCCAGTTCAGAATTTCTGTTGTCCATCGTTAACAATGATGTCCTCTACTCTAGTTTGCTCTCTCACCCAAGTGTTCCTTTTTCGATCTCTCCTAGTTATTCCAAGCATGCACCTCTCCATGCTCCTTTGCGTTGTCTGTAACTTTCGTATTGCTCCAACTGTTAGACTCCATGTCTCTGATCCATAAGAGAGGACTGGCAATACACACTGGTTGAAGACCTTTCTTTTTAGACACAAAGGCAATTTCCCCTTCAGGATAAAACTGTTTCTTCCAAATGCACTCCAGCCAAGTTTAATACGTCTGTTGAGTTCTTTCATAATGTTGCCATCCATTGAAATCAGCTGGCCAAGGTAAATATATGAATCAGCAATTTCTAGCTCAATGTTGTCAACTTGTATTTTTGTTTCCTCTACGAAATTATTGAACATGATCTTAGTTTTTTGTAGGTTCATCTTCAGTCCAACTTCTTTACTTCTAGTTGAGAGCTCCTGTACCATGTCTTGGAGTTCTGATGGGTTCGTTGAAAAAATAACAATGTCATCAGCAAACCGCAAATGATTTAAATATTCACCATTTATTTTTATTCCCTTGTCATTCCAATTTATCTGCTGAAAAATCATCTGTAAAGCTGAAGTAAAAAGTTTTGGAGAAATGGTATCTCCCTGCCTCACACCTTTACCAATTTTGATAGTTTTGGTATCTTTATGTAACCGAAATTTTGCACTTGCATTTTTATACACACGTTTCACCATGTCAATGTACACATCCTCGATGTCTGTTGATCTTAAAGAGTTGATGACTGCTGATGTTTTAATAGAGTCAAAGGCCTTCTCATAGTCAATAAATGCCACACACAATGGAAGTTCATATTCATGTGTTCTTTCAAATTCATGTATTCAAAGTTTTGCAAAGTTCTACATACTCAATCCTGGAACTGGTATTTCGATTGTCCACCTTCATATCTCTTCGCCTTTTCATGAGCTGTTTCGTCTTCTCAGATAATTTGCTATTGTGCTTTTTACAGGTTACACCACCAATTTCCCCAGCAGTTTCAACTATTGTCTTAACAATGTTTTCATTTGCTTCTGAGATATCACTTTCATCAATAAGTCCTTCCAGTGCAGAAAAGCGATTTTTTAATTCCAACTTGAATGCCTCGGTATTTACTTTCAGTTTCATTAGATCCACCCTCTTACTTACTTGTTTCCTAATGAGCTTCTGTCGTTCTAATTTAGTATTTAAGTGCACTTTACATCTCACCATTCGATGATCACTTCCAGTATTAAATCTGTTCAGTACACTGCAATCTTCAATAATTGATTTCTTGTTTGCCAGGATATAGTCAATTTCACTAGTTCCCCCATTTGGGTGTTTCCATGTCCATTTTCTTTGCGGTTTCTTCTTAAAAAATGAATTCATGATGCTAAGGTTTTCAGCTTCTGCAAATTCGATGAGTTGATCGCCACGTTCATTCCTTTCCCCATATCCGTATTTACCAACCGATGTCTCTCCTTGTTCCTGTTGTCCAATTCTTGCATTGAAATCCCCCATGATGAGCTTGATATGTTGTTTCCCTTTGGTGTGTAACTCTTTGATTTCTTCATAAAATTCTTCAACCTCTTCGTCGGTATGGCTTGATGTTGGTGCATATACCTGTACTATTTGAAGTTGGTATCGCTGGGTTAGTTGAACAACGAGCCTCGCTGCTCGATCTGATGTACTTTCAACTTCCAGAAGACAGTCTTTAATTCTTTTGTTGATTAAGAAGCCAACACCACTTGTTCTTCCAGTTTCCGTTCCTCTATAATAAAACAAATGTCCACTTTTAAGTTCCACCAACTCTTCACCTTTTCTTCTAACTTCACTGAGTCCTACAATGTCCCATTTGATCTTGTCAAGTTCTTCTTCCAATTCCTGAAGTTTTGCTTCAGAAGCAAGGGATCGTCCATTAAACGTAGCCAAGGTCAATAACAAACGGCAGCCTGGGCCATTCCAGTGATTCTTAGCACCCCCTGCTTTCATGCCACACTGACCGCTGCCTTGATCAGGAGCACTCCAGCACCTGGAGACTAGGGGCCATGGTTTTTGGTGTATTAGCATATTGGAGGAATTAGCCATCATTTCACCACGCTGGCTAGACGGGTTGGTGAATTAGCCCTCCCCTTCCGCCTTTCTATCCGTGCAGCAAATATTAATTTGCCACATAAATAGAAAGCTCAGCCTGCACCACTTGAAGGCGGGGTAGGACACTAGGTTACTGGCCTGGCCGGTTCCACACATCGTCACATACGTTCAGCGTGTGGGTCTCCTTCCAGTTAGATACCAGCAACCCTTTTGCAGGCCATATATATATATATATATATATATATATATATATATATATATATATATATATATATATATATATATATATATATATATATATATATATATACATATATATATACATATATATATACACATATACATATATATATATATATATATATGTTAATTATAGAAAACTATAAAAAATAACGGACATGCTGATGGTCATTATTACAGCATTATTTATAATTTTGTAACTGGCATCATGTAGAGTATTCGTTTAGTATATCACTAAAATTTAGTTCACTATATTTAGAATGAAGGACCACCTTTGTTTTAGGAAAAATTGCAACCAGCGTTGCCACTTTTAATTAAGAAAAATTGAAAATTTTGGTTAATTATTTTTCTCGTGCCTAGCATCATCAACGGATGGATAAAGATTGATTACGATTTTGTAATAAAGTTGTGAGATAGTAATTAAAATTAGTTTATTTCTCTCTATCATAACTATTTCATTAACCAGAGAGAATAGTTAATAAACTGTGCCAATACGGTTTAAATTAGCAAAAAGGAAATTAGGGGTTAAAAAGGGTTAATTGCACTTATTTTCAAATCAATTTTCCTTAAATGTAAATAGTTACTAATGTGTTGTCTGCGCTTATTTTTTCCCCCCCTGTTGCCATTTTTAATCTTCGAAACGTATGCAAAATATATGTAAAAAAGGCTCATTAACTCCCGTAAATCTAAACATTAATTTACATAGAAAACAAATTTTCTCATTTAATTTAATTAAAGTACTTTTTGCCAGATTATGCTAACCAGGCAAAAATATTTTGGCGCAAAAATGTTTTTGTAGTTTGTAAACAAATGGGAAGACTGGCTGTATTTCACACAAAAACACCAAGTATTCCATAATAGCGAGACGCGGGCAAAAAATAAAGATATGATACTATTTTACTAGTATAATTAAAAAAATCGTTAATTAACTACTCTTGAATGAGCTGTAATAGTTTTTTAAAGAAAAAGTAGCCTGTTTAATAATGAACAACGTATCACGTTTGTGTCACAAGCCGTTGTTAATTTTTAGTGCTGAATTAATAAAGAAGCTTTATTTTTGCAGTCTTTTGAGCAAATATCATATTCACAAATTACTTTATTTGTTGCCTTTTCTTTAGAGAGTGGAGAAGTAAACGATATAAAACTTGGATTTATATGCTCGTTATATAAAATTTGGATGTACGGTAAAACATTTACAATTATTATAAATTTGCACTCAACGGAATATGCTCTAAAATAAGAAAAGGAAAAGACAATGGAAAAGAATTAGAGAGAGAGAAATACTACAGAAAATGGAGGAGGAGGATGGAGGAGAGTTGAGTGCCCAAGGGAGATAGGGAAAAGGCGAAAGAGGGGTGAAAGATAAATATAGAGGGAGAATGGTGGAGAAACAGAGAGAGAGAGAGAGAGGATGACAGTGGAAAGAGATAAAGGGAAGATGGTAGTGAAGAGAGAGAGAGAGAGAGATACATAGGGAGGATAACGGTGGAGAGAGAGATAAAGGGAAGATGATAGTATAAAGAGATAGCGAAGGAAAAGAAAGAACGAGAGAGAGATAGAGATGAAAAAGGGGTAGAGAATAGAGGAAGAGAATAAAAAGAAAGAGGGTGGTAATGAAAAAAGTAAAAAGAAAGGGGGTGCCAGTGGAAGGAGACAGAGAAAAAAAAGAGTGGAGTGGATGATAGAAACAAGAAAATTGAAGGATAATATTAAATCCGGACAGTGATAAGGCCGGCTAAACACACATCTTCTGTGGACAGAAAGAGCGTAACAATGTTACACTTTATATATTAATTTTGATCTCTACAAAAAAATATAAAAAACCTTCGGCCCCTGCTCTTCAATTTCTTTTCCCTGCTTTTCAATCGTCGTTAATCACCCCTGAAGTTGGACTTGAGAC
>QLNU02015360.1:228844886-228864781 GCA_006491805.2 Dysdera silvatica
TTGGCAAATAGTTTTTGGCTGCAATCAGAGTCCTAAACATGTTTTGTTAAGAAGAGTTTTGCAAATTTTTACTGATATTATTTATTTACCTATTTCACATGAGTAGAACACTCTCAGAGGGGAAGGGGTGAGTGGTAGCATGAACATTTTAGTACAATTTTCTGGAAAACAGTGGAAAGGCAAATCTCTTATTAACTTTGTTATCTGTTATTTCCACTCACTAACACTTCAACTAAAGCAACTATTAGATGTTTCACATCAATCCTCCAGTTAACAGATGGCTGACCATGTGGGTTTAGTCATTAACCCTTACATGCATGATTTTTTATATTCTCACCAAGCATTTTTTTTATTCATAATCATGACTTACTTGAATGTGGAAAAATAATAAAAAAATATTTGACTTTTTTTTAGTGGTTGCTTTAAGTAATTTTAGGAAAATTAAACACTAAGGTGGAGCTATGAGCATAGGAATCAGCAGACAAAACCGCCTGTTTTGAGATATTTTAAATGCTAAATTCAGTAAAAATTGGTATGATGCATACATGAATCACCATGCATTTAAGGGTTAAAGTTATTCACTAGTCACATGTCAAGAAGGGAGGGGCTTGGTACTTAAATCATTAGGGAGAGGAGAAGAGCAAATAATGCTTAGAGCTCAGTTAAAATAGTTAAGATTTTATAGACTAAAGACTTTGATACTCAGTTTTTGGCATTTCAATAATATGCTTTATTTCCTGGTGATTTGTGGGAAATCGTTTAAAAGATGAAGGCTTCTGAGCTGAAAAAAAAATTGGAATAGCCAGTGTATATTGCAACTCATTCAATGAACCAGATCATTCAAATGTCAGAAATTTTTAAGGAATGTTCTTCCTTGGATGGTAAAAAAAAAAAATTCCATTTTGAGAGGGAGAAATATGATTTGTGATAAATGTCCGAAGAAGCTGCAGTTAATAAAAAATTCAGAAAGTGAGAATGAATCTCCAGTTGATATAGCAGGCACGTGGAACTTCTGCTAAGAAACACGAGATAGTTGCCAAATGTGGTGATCAGACATCATATACTTCTGATTATGAAAGAAAAAGAACAATATCTCATTTAAATGAAAGCTTGAAAAATATTTAGGAAACACCAATAAAAAAGAAAAGACTTGCTGAAATGAAATACCCAAGAACTAAACTAAAAAAAAATAAGCAAGGCTTTAAAACAAAAGGTGACGACTATTCATGACAGTGATTCACCTTCTCATTCAACTAAATTGGAGATAATTTCTCAGCTAAAAGAAAAATTCAAGAGCACTGAGAACAGAATTTTACATATACAAATTTTAACTATTTTCCCTAAGAGTTGGTCTGCTAAAAAGAAAAAGAATTTGGAGCCACAGTTATTACATGGTGAAGAAAAAGCTAAGCAACTGGTCAAAGAAAAAGAATTCCTAGCATCCCCCAATCCAAAACCTGGGAAGACCATAAGTCAAGAAACAGTAAGCCTTGTGTAAACATTTTATAGCAGTGATCACATAAGCAGGGTTATGCCAGGAAAAAAAAAAGACTTTGTCTCAATGAAGGTTGATGGAGAGAAGACACACATACAGGAAAGACTGATACTGAGTAATCTAAATGAAGCATTTAAGCACTTCGCAGATAAGTACCCAAAACTTAAAATTGGATTTTCCAAATTTGTGGAACTTAGACCAAAAAACTGCATTTTGGCTGATACTAGTGGAACACATGCTATCTGTGTTTGGCATATTAATCAAAATGTTAAATTAATGCTGCTGGAATACAAATTGAAGAAACTAAGTAAAGAGCAAAATTCTTCTATTGAGTCATACAGGGCGTGTATGACACTATTACTGTGTAATCCTGCAGAAATAATTTGTTACTTAAGAGATTATGAAAATTGCCCTAAACTTAAGGAATTTAGAAAATACACCAAAATGCTTTTTTCATGAAAATAGCATACAAACAATAACATATAAACAGTGATTAAATGTTGATCGCTCAATTCTCGAAACTTTGTCTGCCAACTGTAATGACTTCATTGAGGATCATGCCATGACTGACAACTTTAGTGAATAAAATTGTTTCTTTGACTTGATAATTTAGCAAAGTCTATAAGATGTAGGTTTTTTTTTCTCTTTTCATAGGTTTTGAGTTTTTTTTCTCTTTCTTTTTTAAGTTATCCTAAGCCATATGTTCAACTACATCACACTGATTTTTACCTATTAGAATCTTCAATACTGTAATACAGCAGTTCAAATATAATACTGATACCAGGGCGCGAAATTTCCGGTCGCCAGCTGGCCATTGGCGACTGAAAACTTTTCGTTGGCGAGTAAAACTTTTCCCATTGAATTGCCGAAAAAAAAAAAAAAATTCCTTACAGTATAAATATACAGAGGTACAGAATAATCAAGCAATCCGAAGATTAAACGTCACTCCCCGCACTTCACGCCGCACTTTCTCAGCGTATGTCACGTGGGAACGCATACGTGACGTAGGTCGTGATTAATTTGAATACTGGTTCTTGTCTGCTCTTTCCGCGATCAGGGGACATGGGGAAAAACAGCAGGAAGATTAACAGTATACACCCCGCGGCCAGGGTTTGAAGTTAGCGGTTGTTAGTCGTATTTTGCATCTATTAATTTCATTTTTGACAACCGAGATTTGACTGACCCAGTCGTCATTTTTGGTGCCTAACTTTTTCAATTTTTATTGTTTATATGACGCAAATTTCGATTGCTCAATCCTTTATTTTTCCTTCTACCGATCTTACCGACGCACGTTGCAAGATCAGAATCATCGCGCTCTCGTTAGGGTGGGGGACCCATGGTCTGAGATCTAGTTAACTGTGGCCAACTATGATATCTCGATTCCCTCCCATAGTTTTCCGCTATCGTCTCATGTATTCTTTTCCACCTATAAGGGAGATCTTTAGAGATGGTTTACGTTTAGTGATATTTTTTGGCTTCGTGCTCATTTCTGTTTTTTAAATTTGCTATCAATTTTCAATCACAAAAGTTACGCAAAACGGAATCTATAGTAAAGTTTCTTTAGTGAAGTGTCCACATATGCATAATATTTTAAATTGTGATCACGCGCGATCGATACCGAATTTATAAATAGGCATGGTGGGAAAATGCTCAAGTCATTAAATTTCACGAGGGCAAAATTTCAAAAGATGCAAAGAGTGGTTTTAATTGCGATATATCTTCGACTTCCGTCAGAAAATACCCCCGCTCTGGAAACACTGGGAAAATTTTTCATCTTCATATAAAATAAATTTATTTAAAAAAAAATATCGTCATATATATTAATATATTATAATAATGCACATGGGTAATCTGAGACCCCCGGGTACTCTGCGATTTTTATCATAGTCTCATTGAAGACGGATCGACGAATTCTTGTTCTTCTAGCAGAAATTCGCAAGTAGCGCCCCACCTACATTTTTCGATGTTTCGTTACATTTGGGGAGGAGATTCTCAGTTATACGTGTATGGACAAGTATCCACAGCACAAAAATTTAAAAGCGGCAGGGATTTTTTTCTTTTTTTTTTAGTCTTATTCCGCAAAATTCCGTCGATCCGACATCCTCTCGAAAGCGTATCTCCAGTTTTTGTCTCAACTAACTTAATTCTGAAAATTTTCGCGGAACAGACACCCTTCCCTACAAAATAAAAATTTGCAATAAAAATTTCGTTGTGAACTAAGATAAATCAATTCGCAAAACCGTCGTTATTTTATCTTACCATAATGTACACAAGATAATCATAACACCTCCACATACTGCCCGATTTTCTGACGCATTTGAGGAGCCGGATCGACAAAATCGTATTTTAGCATAAAATTCCTCAAATGCCACTACGCTTCCCCTAAATTTAATTTCTTGGGGCGGCGGGGGTTTGACGCATCTGACTAGGCCCCGCTACTCGTTGGGAGGGGGGGAATATGAAATAACGCAAGTTTCATTAAAAGGTAGCTTTATAAAAACGTTCAATTAAAATTTATCTCGACAGGATTTTTTCTTTTTTTTTTCCTTTTTTTTCTAAATACACCCAGGTAAAACGTCCTGGCAACTAAAGAAAAATTGTTAGATGATATTGCCTAACTTTATATTCCTTATAATTTTTAACCCTGGGCATAGCGTGACTTCAAAAATAGACCATCTCCAATTTTTCATCATCGCTCCCTTAAATAAAAAATTATATTTCACATGTATAACATCATTACGATATTTGCATGAGTTATCATGCCAGTCTGCTTGACAGCGTTTGATGGCAAAATCTCTATCAGCTTCATTGTTCTCTAATTTAAGTAAAGTATTGCATTTTATATTAATTCTTCCCTTGAGTACATCTGCAGTTGAAAGAGACTTTAGTTATATTTTAATTTAATTAAAAGATAAACAAGACTTCAGCTATTACTTCCTATAGTTATTTTCATAGGATTAAAACTTTGCATCGGAAATTTTTAAAAACGGATAAAGTGAATGAGCATCTTGTGGTTGCTGTGAACAGACCACCACTACAGAATTTCAATATAGCGGATGCCATTGTTATGTGGTATTTCGATACAGACAAGTAGAGTTATATTAATATTCATTAATGCATGACAGATAAATACTATATAGTTAATACCAAATTTAAAAAAATTACGCGGTAAAGAGTGGCGAGTAGATTTTGTTTTTGGCTAGTGAATTAGGACTTGAAATTTCTCCCCTTGACTGATACTGTGTATTAAAAAATGTAAAGCCATGCCTATTGTTTACTATTAATGACTATCATTAAAACCCACCTTTTTAGACCTAAAAACAAGTGCATTATATAATTTTTGAATGAAAATGGGTACAAGCACAGTATGTTTAAATTAATTACTCGGTATGCATATTAGCATTCCTTACATTGATACGTACCACTGAACAAAACAGAAGTCCGTGATTGGTACCCTGTACCCACGTGACATATGATTTAGATTTTGGGCAAAACTGCATACGGATTGTTTTGCTGCACTAGTTTTATTGAAGAGACTGCGTTACTCGTCATTATGTTATGAAATTTAATACTAGCGAAGGTTCTAGAACAGGGCCTTTGTTTTTTCAGGGTAAACACTTACACTGGTGTTAAATATTTTTAAGCGTTCTTAATGTTTGTTATGGTTTTAGTCTAAAAGTGTTTAATTTGTAGATGGATGATTAAAAATAAAATTTTCATTATTCTTTATCGTCCATAAAAAAGTATGGCTATTTTTATTTATTTTTTTTCGTTTACGCACAGAGATGGGCTATTATTTAGCAATCTGTAACTTTTCAACTATTATATCGCAACAACAGCCACTGACCCTTTTTATTAAAATTAGGACTCTGAATAATACAGGAGTAGAAGGGTGGTCGGTTTTACCTATCAGGGACAGTGGCGTAGGCAGAAAGTTCATAAGGGGGGTTATAGGCTTAATGGGAGGGGTTACAGAGCTACAACTCATATATTCCTATGTTAAATATACAAAATTTCATTGCGATGGGGAGGTGTTACAACCCACAAACCCGCCCCTGGCTACGCCTCTGATCAGTGATGTGATTCTATAAAGAGCTTTTGGTTTCACAAGTGCATGCATGGGTTAAGATGAGTTAAGATGGGTGAGCATGAGTTAAGCATGGGTGTGTTGCAGGGGTATTCTTTCACCCTTCGTGTTTTTGGTTCTAGACATGCAGAGATTCTGCAGTATCTACCTCATCCCTAGTTTTTAGCCCTAGATATATAAAAGTTTGCAAGGGATGTGGTTAGGGGTCTTAGGTCCGATGGTTAATCAGGGATGCATAAAGGTGTCTAAGATCTCCTAATCGATCTTTTAGCCCTGGATGTACAGCATGAGTCATTCCATGCCAAATCAACCCAAAACTGAGATTTTCACCCTGACCATTTCAGATTTTTATGAAATTTGGCTTATTTGTTCCACTTGCAGAGAAATGAATAAATGCCCACTAATTAGTCCCTATTGCTATTAGTTTCTGAAATACACAACTTTGAAAATGGGTTTATAGTTCAAATTTTAGCCTTTCTTGTACGAAAAATTTTCTCATAACTTTCGTCCTAATTAATGTAAAGACTTGATATTTGTATCTTTAGAAAGTATTTAATGTGGGCTTTCTTATGATATGCCACATGAATATATAATTCAAATTTTTATTTTCAAGGTCAACACCTTTGACTTTATATATCTCAAAAAAGGGTATTTTAGTTTTTTAAAAAAAAAAAATAGATGTAATTCTTGCATTTATTTTCTACTATATCTAAGAATCTCATTCTGGGACCGCCGTGGGATGCGTCCCTGTGGATTCCTTGCTTGATATCGAACGTAGTTGGCGTTGTTTTCTGGATTCAATTGGCGAAGGATATTCAACAATTTACCTGTACCTTGAAGTGTTAATAAACGTCTGAATATTAAATATTGTCTTTATTTGTAGCCTCCGACAACAATCCCCATGAAATATAAATTATTATAACGTTAACAGAACTGCTTAGTTACCTTTGAAAAACTTAGCGTAAAGAAGTTAAGACTAGTGGTCTGTAACGTAAAGTTAAAGTAGCAGTTTGTTACACTGCAAAAATGATGGTACGTATTAAGATGCACAACGAAATTCTTAAATTTCTTAAACATACTTGTAAAAATAAAAAAAAATACAGCCTAACCAAGGACGGACTGAGTTCTCTTAAGTTGTAAAGTTTTTCTTTTCTTTTTTTTTTTTTTTTAATATTAGGATATTATTAGTATAATTTTATACTATTAGTGGTGGTAAAAGATATAATAAAATTTGAATTACGAATTCGAGTAAAGATACTTTAGTTGTCTTCGCCAACTTGGCGATGATTAAACTACAACCACAGCCCAGGTTTATTGACAATAATGAATACTCCATATCATATCAATATGGTCAGTAATCAAATACTTCATGACCACGTGTCGGGAAATGAAATTTTCCAAGACTAATACAACAGTAGAACTCTTTATGTCGGGAACTGGGTAAGCCTCAACCCAACGTCAAATAATCGGTTAACAGAATGATATGTCTGTTACCATTTTGTGTTTGGGGGAGAGGGCCTAAACAATCTATGCCTACTCTTTCTAAAGGTCTAGCTGCGATAGGAATTCTTTGAAGGGGCGCAGGTTTACTAGGCCTATGTGCTCTGCGTTCTAAGCATTGCTTGTCTTTACAATATAGGACACTATCCTTAACATAAAACTCTAATTTTTGTGGATAAACTACCTGTCCTTTATTTAGTTTATCAATAATTTTAAAACATTTCACATCTTTAGTTTGTTCCTGCCTTATCTCTTGATATAAGGAGTTTTCAATGGATGTTTGCACTTGGGTAATGTTTTGTTTATGGTAATGTGTTTACATTAGAATTTAGCTTGTGTAGTTGTAGAGTTTTTCAATTTCATCAATTTTTGCATTTTTTTGTATCTTTTACTACTAATATTTCTTCTTCGTGTTGTATTTGCCTTGACAAATAGTCAGCGACTGAGTTTAATTTTCCTGGCTTATGTATGATTTCATAGTCAAATTGCTGTAAACTCATTATCCATCTTGAGAGTCTGTTAGATGGGTCTTTAATTTTAAGAACATTGCTCAAACTAGCCTGATCACAGTATATGGTGAACATTCTCCCTAGTAGGTACTGTCTAAAATAAGACAAGTTTCAGCAGATGGCATATAATTCTTTTTCTACGACTGAATATCTGCTTTCAGGGTCTTTTAGTTTTTTGCTAGCGAAAGCTATTGGTTTGGGGAAACTGTTTTGGTCCTCCTGACACAATACTGCACCAAGTTGCTGGAATCGGTAAACAAAGTAAAAGGTTTCCTCGTGTCGGGCAAGTCTAAGCATGGTTGTTTTAATAAACAAGCTTTAGATCCTCAAACGCATGTTGGGCCTCCTTATTCCATATAAACTTGTTTTTTTCTTTAGTGAGTTCAATGAGTGGCTCAATAGTTTAGTGAGTTCAATGAATGCCCTCTGTGTGAAGTTACTAATGAACTTTCTGTAATATCCCACACAACCTAAAAATCCTCTGGTTTGTTTTTTATTTTGGAGAATTTGGACTTTTTCAACAGTTTCCAAATTTCTTGGGTCTGGTGCTACTACACCTTGGGACACCTGAAATCCCAAATACCTAGTACTAACTTTCAGAAACACACATTTTGAGGGTTTGAGTTTTAGGTTATGCTGTTCCAGGCATTTAAACAGAATTTCAAGTTTTTTGAGGTGGGAACCCACATCCTTCGAGCAAATTACTATATCGTCTATATACGCTGCAATCTGTTGTGGTTCTAAACCTGACAACACTAATGCCATTAGAAGACTGGAAGACTGTGGTGAAGGTTTGAGGCCGAAAGGTACTCTGTACCACTCATAATGACCTCCATCTGTGGAAAATGCCAGTTTGTGTGTGTCCTGTGGAGCCACTTTCATCTGGAAAAATCTAGATGTTAAATCCAAACAGAAGAAAAGTTTAGCTTTAGCTAAATTGTCAATAGCTTCGTTGATGTTTGGAAGAGGGAAACTTTCTGGTAAAATAACTTCATTTAGTTTGCGAAAGTCTGTAACATGCCTGAATGTGTTGTCTCTTCTCTTAATCAACAAAATGGGTGCTGAGTAGGGAGAATTGCTATGCTGTATAATTCCTGAGTCCAAAAGTTGGTTTATCCGCTCAATAGATATTAATTTCATTCCTTTGTTTAGGTGAATTGGTTTCTTGGTTGGATTAATTACTTTTACCAAAATTTTGTTGTTGGAGGTTGTCCATTTGTTTACTAAAGTCCTTATTAACAGTTTGTTTTTAATTTTGCTACTGCATGCCTGTATTAGCACATTTAGGGTTAAGATTTGTACTTTCAGGTTTTTGCTAGTTTTCACTAGAACACACTGCTCACAATATAGATTCATGACAGTTTTTGTATGTAAATAGCCATAATAAGTGTTAATCTGGGGCAAGTTTTCATTTTGTGGAAGGTTATCTGCTTTAATTTTGAAGTTGAATACAAATTTCTTTTTTAAACATTTTGCCTTTTTGAAAATCAATGACAAAATAGAATTTTTGTAGGAATTCAGTGCCTATTATCACATCATAATTTGTTGAAAAATCCTTGTCCATGATATAAAAATCAGTTAGGAGGTTATCATTTTTGAGTTGAATGTTAATGCTGGCGTTTTTATTTATTTGAAAATTTTAGGATCCAATACCTTTAATTTGTATGTTATCCGCCTGAATATTTTGAATAGGAAAATTACACCTGGTTAGTAATGAGCTTTGAATTATGTTAACTGACGCCCCTGAGTGGATTAAAATTTTGCTGTTGACATTATTTACTTTTCCTATTAATACTAGTAATGTGTTCATTATTTTCAGGTTAACATGCTAGGTACAGTGTTAGGTACAGAAGTACACAAGGGTTTCTTAAGAGGGTAGAAGGTACCTTGCCTAAGTTGGCTTCTCCCTCCAACTCAGTTTCCCGAATTGGGATTTGAACGATTTTGATTGCTATTGCCTGCCGCCGGGTTGTTTTGGTAAGTGCGGTAACCCTGTCTGTAGTTTTGGTGGTTGTAATCTTTATTACTTTGGTTATTAAACCGCCTATCTCTGCAATGGGGAGCAGTGTGTCCCCGTCTGTTACATAGTTGACAGACTGGTGGTGGCCTGGTGTTTTGGTTATCCCTATTTTGGGGTTGAGGTATATTAGTAGTTAGTTTTCTATTTTGAGTTGTGCCATATCCTGGACTAAGCCTTGAAGCTGTTTAGTTAGGGTTTGTAGATTTGACTGTAGTTGCTATATTTCACTATTTGCCTGTACATGAAATATTTGTGGAGATACTATTGGGGTTTCTGTCATGAAAGGATTGCAGCTAATAGCTGCCAATGCTACCTCTTCCAAAATAGCTAACTCCTTTAGTTGATTGAAGGATTGAGGGTTTTTAATAATTACCCCCCCCCTTTTTAATTCTGGTCTTAAGTTTGCAATTGCTATTGTTTTTAGCAGGTTGAGGCTAGCCTCTCAACCTCAGAGTCTTCTAAATTCTCTTTTCTGATTAAGTCAAAGGAAAGACTTTCCATTTTTGATAAATATTCCCTCACAAACATATTTGGAAGGTGGGGGAACATGATGAATTTGGAATGGGCACTGGCCTGATATGTCCCTGCTTCTGCATATCTATTAATGAGGATTTGTTTTAATTCCTCATAAGTGGACTTGTTTTCGTTTTTGACAATTTCTGAAGGATCTGCCTGCAATTTTTATTTTAAGGCTACCAATTTGTCTCGCTCCTGCCATACCAAATAAGTTGCAATATCTTCAAATTTTGCGAAGAATTTAGTAATTTTGACTAACTGTATTGATCCAGTGAAGGGGGGAATATGATGAAGCTGATTGAACAAACAATGGGGGGAAGGTGGGGCATTTTCTGTAGGCATGATGGAGGATATAAAGGATATAATTTTTGTTTACACAAATTTTTTGGAAGTAGACACCCTAGGAATATTGTGAATAATACTTTTATTATTTTGGTGAATGAAAACTATGTGTTTTTGTTTGTGTTTTTGGAGTGTAATGACAATTAGAACAAACTTCCCTAGTGAAAAAAAAAACGGGATTTAAAGAAAAAAACAAAATTAAAAGAAATATTGTACATGTGTTACATCACACTAAAAGTACATAATGTATTTATGCATTTCACTGATAATAAACAAGTACACAGTTCACCATTTTGAAATTAGACTTGAATTATTTTTAATATTCTAGGGCTTTTGCAATACTGCGGCTAATTTTCATGAATTTGGGGGTAATTATTGCTGAAATTTTTATATGTAAAATATATGTATATCACTCCGCTTGAATTGAATTACAGGTATTTAACCTATGTAGGTCACGGCAACTAATTGTACCGTGTCGTATAGTGTTAGTGTTAAAATTTATTTATTACAGTTATTGGCCGAAAGTATTTTTATTAAAATAATATCTAAATAGTTAAACAACATTTAACTTTAATATGCGTTGTGTGACTGAATATGAAATGCCAATTTTTAAATCCCAAATTAGCATTTACTTAATTTATGCCCGTGATCCAAAAATCCATTCAAGCAGAAAGATAAACACATAATTGAACATAAAAGAAACACTAGTTTAATAATAATAAGGAGGTCATAAGGTTTGCAGTTATAATTTATTTTCCCGAGAAAAACAAAACAACAGTTAAACATATTACTGGGAGTATTTATCAAGTGGTCAGTTCACAATTTGGGTCAATGTTAAAGTGACTCTTGCATTAAAATTTATTAATTCACATAATAATATTACATACTGCAACACACCAAAACGATTTTTTTTTAATTAAGAGGGTAACATTTAATAAGCATTCTCATTCCTTTTAGGAATTAATACTATTGAAACCAATAAATATTATACTAAATCTCGATATCTTTCTCACATTATTACACAAAATATCTATCAATAGCCAATTTCCCAATAACCCAAATTTTAATAACAACTGAGGAAAGGGAACAACTGGGGAGAAAGATTAAAGGGAAATAGAGGACAAAAAATTCATGACTCTCACATAAAGTGAATTCCTAGCATCCTCTAGCTGGATAGGCCCCTCGCCGGAATGTTTGGTCCACCAGAAGAGCTATTCCACATTCAGGCTTACAGGTGGTAGATGACTTTTGGTTCTCAGCATGCTTTAACCAGGATTCTGCTGGCTCATCAAGTAGATTCTCCATTTATTTATTCATCGAAGTCCAGGTTATTAGTAGATCAAAATAGGTGATGAACCAAGGCTAAGTTTTCATCTTATGATGCCCAAGTCTTTGTGTCCTAGGACACCATTCCCGCATAAACTTTAAGGAGAAGAGTGTCCGTTTAAAGGCTTGGCTTATTCAACGCCACCTGGAAGACAAGGCCTGAGAGCTAGTTGAATGAGTCACAACATTTGGGCTATGCAAATTTCTGTTTGCAGAGAGATTTAATTTTTTTGGAACCTTCATATACATAAAACTTTGATTTTTAAACCTTTTTTCTCCTTTTACTTACTTGGAATCAGGGTATAAAAAATCATAATTTTTTTTTAAAAAATCGGATTCTTTTTATTTAAATTGGATTTTGCTCGTTAAGATCGTATATCTCTTAAATAAAAATATATAAATGGTTTCGAAAATATTTGGTGATTTTAATATGTTCTGTGAAGTTAGATTAAGGAAATACCTAATAAACACACACTACTTTGTCCTTTAGAAATAGTTGACCATGAACTGCATGTAAACAACTGTAGTAAAATCATCAGAAAAGTTGTTTTTGCTTGTACTTTTTTTTTACGAAATAATAAAAGGAAAGTAAATTTTATTGCAAATTATTTTTTCATAAGCATTGAAAAATCAACTTAAATCAGATTTAAACTATTGATTTATTTAAAAAATTTAAGTTGACACTTATTTTAAAAAATAAATTAAAACATTCTACTTAAAACATTGATTGTAAAAAAAGTTAACAAATTTTGAGTTTAATCATGATTTTTTAAAAAATCTTATGATTAAAATCATAATTTAAATCACCGATTGAAATCGCCTGATTATAATCATTTACATTTTGCTTAGAACTTGGATTTTTTTTAAACTTATATATTTTTTCACTTTAAAATTTATATTTGTACAATTTTTAATAATGTTTTAATAATAATAAATATATTGTTAATTTTTTTGTAAAATTTTTTATAAGTACAATATATATATATATATATCAGAAACCTTAAATATATGAATCATTAATTGGCTTGCAATGACTATGCTAAATATTGAAAACCAAAATGATTTGAATAATACAGATAAATATTTTTACAAAATATTACATCAGTGCCACAGAAACATATGTTCACTAATATAAATACAGAAAAAGCACAACTGATAATATACAGTTTTAATCAACAAACTAAACTTTTTAATCAAATCCACAAACTGAAATTTTTTATCAAATCAACAAATTGAAATTTTTAATCACGTCGACAAACTGAAATTTTAAATCGTCAATAAACTGAAATATTTAATTTTTAAAAAAATAAAATTTTAAAACAAGCCAAAAAAATGAAATTTTAAACCAAGTCACAAGGTATCAAGTCTGCATGGAATATAATTCGCAAGTATAATATATCTGCAAGTGCAGGGTCTTTATAATTAAAGTTCCACTTTGAAATGGCCATAAAATGAAAACTACTGGACCAAATGTTATCAAACTTGGTAATAGCTTACAGGAGGTCATGGGATTTTATTTTCCGCAAAAAAAAAATACAATAATTTCTGCCACCCACGTATTAATTACAGCTCAAACTAGAGCTTTATTCGTTTTGGAGAAAAAGAGACGCTTTCCCCATCCTGGATTCGAACCAGGGTCCCTCCGTTTAGCCCGGAGTGTCTTGGACCGCTAGACGAATGAGGACAGGAAACAACGCTCTCTTTCTCCGTATGTAAAGGTGTTAAGGTATTATTACCCTCCGCAGGGATAACACAATTGCCAAATATGGTCAACACAAGAAAGCCTCCGGTCCAAGACACTCCAGGCTAAACGGAGGGACCCTGGTTCGAATCCAGGATGGGGAAAGCGTCTCTTTTTCTCCAAAATTACATAAGCTCTAGTTTGAGCTGTAATTAATACGTGGGTGGCAAAAATTATTGTATAATAAATTCCCCCACGAAAACTCACAAAAATCTCGCCCCGGAGGCTTTCTTGTGTTGACCATATTTGGCAATTGTGTTATCCCTGCGGAGGGTAATAATACCTTAACACCATCCGGGATCTTTATCAGTCTATGCCACGCCGGGTGACAGCTTGCATCCAGGCCAGAGGTGGACCAACGCCTTATTGACTTCCTCCCTTTGTAACGGTCAAACTCTGCAATAAATCATTCAATTGTTCTGAAATTTTAATCATTTCTTTTTCTATGTATGTTCTTCACATCCACCAATTTTTATCGCAATCGGACAACTCCTCCTTGGTGCGTCGATTTTTTTTTGTTATAGAGTGTATTTATTTCTCTTATCGGAAACATTATTAAATAATTTTTAGCAAGGTGGCTGGGGTGTCTAGGATTTACGTTTTTCGCTTTGGATGCCATAGGTTCTGAGTTCAAATCCTGGCCGATCTGATTTTTTATTTTTCGAATTTCGGTTTTATTGAATTTGTGACCCCAGCATTAACGATATTAGAAGATTGCTTTTATTAAGCTATGTTCTTTTTTCTTTCATGCAGAAACATACTTCGTTAGGAGTTATGAATTATTTACCAAAATTATATCTGCTTTGGTGAATCGGATGTCTAGGTGTAGATGTTTGCTTTGGATGCTAGACGAGAAGGGTTCCAATCCCGAAAAAGTTTTGTCCTTTATATTTTGGCTGTTTACTAAGAATTATAAAATTATGCCGGAGAATCCTTAAATTGCGAACATATTTTTCAATGTCTTTAGCATAAAGTTTGATGTGCATTCATATTTTTGCTTTTTAAAGTTTATCATAGGTATGTTTATTCATGAAAGTTAACTTTTGCATAGGATTCTCTAATATCCCCGCTTCCGTCTCCCTCTTGGTCTTGCAACCAGAGGTGACGAGAGGGGTGGCAGCAGAGGGTGCCGGATGAAGTGTAAGTGCTTGCGCTGACAAGGACCTATGCTGTGGGAGCCCGGTCCAGGGAAGAGGTCATGGGGCCGCGTTGCCTCTCATTGTTCCTGCTTGCAACACACAAATACGGCATTTCTATACTAAATATAGCTCTATTCATCCATCTGCTTTTCATAAGCTTCATATACAAAAAATAAAACAAAAATAAATATTTCATCACAAACGATGAAAATAATTAATAAAATGAACTGAAACCAAGTAATGCATAAAAAATGCATTTTAAGCTATTTTAAAAGTTTACAAAAACATGCAATAAACTCTCTTGCATTCCTATGTCTTCCGTAATGTTCTTCAGGGACGTTAGCAGGATACATTATATTAATTCTACGTTCTCCCTTTTCTTTCCCCAATTCTCCCTTTTCCAATTAGCTACTTCTACATTTTCAACTCTCCAATTATCCACTTCTTCATTCAACACGAATATGTAGTATTTATATTGTTGAATCTAACAGCGTCTACCTTTATTAAAATCTGAGGAAAAAAATAGTGTTTTTTTCGATTAACCTTCATGAGAACATTTTCAACGTTAATACTAGTGCTTTAATTGTAAGAAATAATCTTAATAAAATGTATTTATAATGTTTTGTAAAATATGGATTATTGTTTCAAATTGTTATTTTTGATATTGTTCAAAGCAAATATATTACAATACTACTACTAATAATAATACTACATACGGAACATACTCATTCCATTTCCAAAAGGTGGCAGCACCATACAATACATGCCAAAACAGTTATCATGTAACAAACAATTGTCAAATTATTTTTATGTGAGACAAATTTGATTTTTTCTTTCAAAAATTAACAACCTTGATGGAATATGGCCTAGTGCGCATTTTTTCACTACGCAGTATTCGGGCAGTAACTTTATCACGTTTCTATAAAATTATACCGCCATCTATTGGCACGAAATATCAATTACACTGCATCATATACAACTGTAAAATTATTCTCATTTCTCATATAGAATATTTTTATTTAAAAAATCACCAAAGTTTATCAAATATCGCCTAGTGCGCCTATTTTCAAAACGCAGCAACTTGATCACGCATCCATAAAATTGTACCGCCATCTATCGGCATGAAACATAAGTAATGTAAAATTAATTTGCCGTCTGTTGACACTAAAAGGATAATTCGGCATCGAAACAGTTCACGAATGCTGACATGAAAAGGATGGCAACTTCATGTAGCTCAGGCAAAATATTTCTGATGAAAGCAGTATTTAAAATATTTAAACATGAAAAATAATCTAAAAATAATAATGGAAATTAGGAAATAATAAAAAAGAAATCTAAAATTTTCGAAATTGCGGGTATTTAGTGGCCATTCTGAGGGGTAGCTGTGGAATACGGGTGAGCGTCTAGAGAAGTTTTACTATATATAGAGTATATAGAGAGCTTACAAAATGAAAAATAAAGCAAACGTTTTTTTACATAAAACAAACAGGTATATATAAACCTGTATCAAGTTGATTTGTGGTATGAAAATTTGCATGGATCAGTCGAGAACAGTCTTCCGACAAATGGGAGATTGTGAATACCAAATAAGGATGACAATATTTGAAAACACAGCATTTGATACTTCATAAGAAATATTTCGCTCAAAATATGTAGGGTTTAGTATAAAAATAAAGCGCCATCTATTGAAACCAAAAAGAAGGAAACTGTACAAAAGTTTGGGAAAATAGAGTGTTTTTTCTGATATTTTCAAAAGAAAAATATTTTCATATGTATTACATATTTACAATATCTTTTGTTTGAAAACTTGTTTTATCACGTTCACCTCAGTTAAAAAGGCATCTTCGATCCCTGCTTTTTTTATTTTTTTAATACATTTTGACTGACAAACTCACTAAATGCGAGCTCGTTATAAGTAGGTCCCACTGTATATTAGAGGGGCGATGAGGTTTTCTGCATCCTGTTAAATCGCAGTAGCGGCAAACTATTTGTTAAAAATTATTGAGCAGTGATTGACCTCAAAGGCTCATGCTCTTTGGTAGGAGAAAATTTTAGACATAATTGCAAGAGAAAAACTTACGATAAGGTCGTAAAGTTTAATAAGTGGGGTAGGAAGGGGCACAAAAAACTGTTGCTGTGACTAGGGCGCCTATCATTCTAAAATATTACCACCCTTATTAACTTCAGTTCTCCTCAACGTAAAGAGTTCGTTGAAACTTCATTTTATAGATTTTTGAATGCGTTATTTTCCTATGCCATGATGAATATCGTAGAAATATGGAGAGTATAAAATAACAGAAAAGTAAGTTTCCCCTTTATTGCAAATTGCGCCCTGTATATTGGTCTGCATTTAAAAATAAACAGCTTATTAAATTACGGTTCTAAGAAGAACAGAACGAACCTTCTGCGGCAAATAGAACAGGCGATGTTGCGAATTGAATTTTATCAAATCACATAGCTTCTTCAGGGTGAAAATAAAATTTTTGTGAAATGTCACTAATTAGAGGACAAATTAATGAAGGATCATAAAACGAAACGTTTAATACCTAAAGCAGCGGTTCCCAACCTTTTGTGGCCTTGACCCTAAATAGCAATTTATATGTAACCTGCGACCCTACTATAGGGTTGGAACTTCGATATCTTTTTATAATATGCATGCTTCAAGGATTTTATCGATAAATTTTAAATTGTTTTATATTGATGTTTGTTCACTACTTAAGCAACATGCGTACAAATGCAGTAATTAAACTTACTTAAATCATGTTTTCACTAATTTATGAGGTGAATCATGTTCTTGACGTGAAGTCTGGGTACAATTTTGTCCAAATTTTAAGAAATGTTTTTCCGTTCATAATAAAAAACGTAAAAGAAAATTTTTTAACAATAATTATCGGATTATCCGTAATACTCTCACGAACATTATTCGGGTCGCGACCCGAGGCTGGTTTTTTTTTTCGCATAAAGTGTGTTCTAATCGTCAAAACAAAAATATAATGTCGGAATCAATATATATTCCGTTACCTTGCTACAGATACTGCAGGCTTTCAGCGAAAAAAATTATCTTGCAAAAAAAATTAACTTTTTTTTTAAAATTGGTTCTCTAATTTGCGACTGTTAGGACGAAATTTGAAAATTCGCTTTTAAAATAAATAACTAATTATATTTAAACACCCAGGAGCATATAAATAAATAAAAAAATACACACTCTCTCTTACTGTATATAAATATTAAATGCTTAGATATTGTAAATGAATTTTTTTCGATATTCTGCCGCTCTTTATTTGATTATTCCAGATGAGATTGTACTTCAAGGTATATATGTACACTGCGTTTACCCTTTCCATTTATGATGTTCATGAAAATTAATGTTCCTCATGGAATGACACCTTCTATGTTCCAACACCTTCTACGTTCAACTACACCTACTGTGGCAGCAACGGCAAAATATTAAGAAGCATCAAGATGTTCAATAAATAAGAATCAAACAAGTTTGCTGTGCATGACATGCACCCAAATAAAAGAACTATAAATAGTAATTTTTTTTCAGGAACTTTAAATTTAATTATATTTATGTGACTAACGAAAATGATTGCAGAAAATGCTTATTCAATTACCAAAGGCGTTAATTTTAAATTAATTCGATTTTTATTAGCACAGACATTATCACTTAAAATTTCTGTATATAAATAATATATCTATAATTAAATTTCTTTTCTTTTTAAACGCAGGACCCCTTAACATACAAATCCACCTTTTTGTTTTTTTCCTACCTATCATATTTAATTTTTTAAACCCATTTTTAACTTGCCAACAAAATATTTTTGGCCAATCAGTGTACCTAAAATCTATTATTTCTCTCCCTGCAATATGTTTAATTTCCATCAACGATTGGCGCCAATGAAGTCTTAAGTTTAAACAAATTCTTTGCTGAAATTAAACATTTCAGTTAGATTTAGACATAATATTGAATATCTGTAATCTGTAAAAAGTCAGGTCAGTGCCGTCTTCGGGGATGCCAGAGTGGGCTGCCAATTTCAACCCTGGCGTCCACAAATTAACATGGGCCAAATGAAAGTTGCCATTTTTTTCTTAGCAACGTTCTTTTCTGGTAGTCCTTGGACCAGCCAATCCTCAAAATGGCGTCGATATAAATTGACCTGTTCAGACCTGAAAAGACCAGAGAGAGAGTGTTAATTTGAAAGTGGAGTGTTCACGTCAGATGAACACGTATAATGAGAACTCCATGATAACCAGGGCTATAAGCAATTAAACATGTAAGTTACAGTTATATTTCTTTCTCTTCCCTTTAATGTGTAATTCCAAGTTCCTCCTCTCACACTAAACTTCTAACTTGTTTTTTTTCCTTTCTGGTGGTTTTTATACCCCAGTATATTCTTTCATTATAAATGACCTAATTTGTAATTGAACTTCGTTTTATAATTTAAAGTTCCTTGATGTCTCCAATTGTAAATAAAAATGTTTATACAAGGTTTAAACCTATTAAAGGATATGTTAAAGGAAGATTTTAAAGTATATGTGAAAGTCCTTGTATTCTAGAAATTTGTTACTGGCCCCAATGCTTAAATAAATGGCACAGTTAAATTTTTAAATCCTAGATCTTGTTTTGATATTATCAAGTTTATTATATAAAATAAAAGGCAGTATTTTTTTTGAATAATTGTATTATTGAAAGAAAACTGTATTTAAATTTAATTTTTTTTTTATATTTAACGTAAAAACACAACTATGTAATGTACTTGAGCCATCTGATTTAATTTTCAATTTCTAGTCTTGCATTGCAGTTCTGAATAAATAAACTTAATATTAAATGTAATGGCAATGGGGTTGTAATGTTCACAAATAGTTAAAATAACCAATAAAAACATTAACCTTAAATTTGCAAACTTAATTATAAGTACTTTAACTTCATTTTAATTCTGACATTCGAAATCGTAAATTCTAACAAAAATTAATAAAAACTTACAACCCTATTTCCCCATAACACGACCTATCAGGGAAATTTGAATATATGCTCAGTCAGAAGGGGCTGTATAACTCCGTGCATGTGGTAAAACTCAACTCATAATACCTCCACTTCTATTTGCTACAGAAAATCCGTTCTGACCATGTTATAATCGTAATCGGAAATCTTTCTCTTACTGTAAAATAATACAAGGGATGTGATTTGAAATAAACGAGAAAAAAGTAGGTTCTGTATTT
>QLNU02015360.1:228872360-228885076 GCA_006491805.2 Dysdera silvatica
GGTGGTAACTCTAGTCCCCATTCGTCCTTGAAAGCCATGCCATAGAGTGGGGACCCTGTAATAAAAATAATAATAAATGAATAAGTGAATTTTCTACACTTTGTATTACTAATAAAATAAAATTGTATATTTTTGTCAAATACCAGTATATATCTAATTTTTATTTCTATTTCAATAGGCGAAAAGCATCGAGAATTGATGGAAGCCAAACAGAATAATCATGCCATTGTTTCACACGTGAGTAAAGCAGGATCGTCTTGTCATGATCCATCAAACAGAATATCTGGAGTTGAAGAATCCACCTCAAATGCGTCATCACTCATGCCTCAAGCATCTGTCTCAAACAAGTCTCTAATTTCAAATTTTATGCAAAAAACTGGCATCCAGACTGTAAGGATCATATGGGCCCTAAAAACCACAAAGAGCCATTACTCTTATCAATCCTCGGAAGACATGAAGTCAGCTATTTCCATAATATGTTTCCAGACAGTCGAATAGCAAGTCAATTTTCCTGTAGACCGAAAAATATTAGCATATGTTGCGGGTTTGTCCCAGAAGTTCCCGGAATGATTTTTTGTAGTTGGCAACGCTGGCTGACGGGGCGGAGAAGTTGGTGGGGGATCTGAGCTTGGAAACGAGACCGGTATCAGTCGCCTGCGGGCAGTTGTTGAGGCAGGGTCACGCTCCGCGCAGAGGTATCTACTGCACCCTCGTCGATCAAAAAATGGACCAGTTTTTGGAGCAGCGTTATGCAATCAAATTTTGTGTGAAACTGGGTAAAAACGGGGCGGAGACACTCGAAATGCTTCGGAAAGCCTACGGTGACGGGGCGATGAAAAAAAGCCAAACTTTCATGTGGCACAAGCGGTTCCGGGAAGGTCGGGAGTCCGTCAACGACGACGACCGCTCTGGACGCCCGTCGACATCACAAACGGACGACTCGGTGCAAAAAGTGCGTCAAGTTTTGGACAATGACCGACGATTAAGTGTTCGGGTGATTGCAGAGGAGTGTGGAATACCCAAAACAATCGTTCATCGCATTTTAACGGAGGATCTTCAAATGAGGAAAGTCTGCTCGAAAATGGTGCCAAAAGTCCTGACGAGTGAGATGAAGGAGCAGCGTTTGTTGAAGTGCCAGGAATTGCATGAACGCTACGAAACGGACCCAGAATTTTTGGACAGAGTGATCACAGGGGACGAGACGTGGATTTTTCAGTACGATCCCGAATCAAAGCGCCAGAGCAGCGAGTGGCACACCAAGGAGTCTCCTCGCCCGAAAAAAGCAAGGATGAGCAAATCGCGAATCAAGGCAATGCTCATTGTGTTTTTTGACAGAAAAGGTGTAGTTCACAGTGAATTCGTGCCACAAGGACAAACAGTCAACAAGGAGTTTTACTGTGAAGTGCTCAAACGGTTGCGCAACAGGGTTCGACGCGTCCGAAACGAAATTCGCGACAATTGGATCTTGCACCATGACAACGCGTCAACCCACACCGCGCTCATTGTCTCCGAGTTGCTGGCCAAAATGGGTGTGGCAACGCTGCCCCAGCCGCCGTACAGCCCCGATCTGGCACCAGCGGATTTCTTTTTGTTCCCAAGGATCAAAAGAACCCTGAAAGGAACTCGGCATGGGACGCTGGAGGCGGTAAAAGCAGCCGCGACGACCTCACTGAAGGAGATTCCCGTTGACGACTTCCAGGGCGCCTTCAATGATTGGGTGAAGCGTTGGCAACGGTGCATCGAAGCAGGGGGAGAATACTTTGAAAAGTTCTGAAAAGATTGTAAACTGATATTGAATAAATGATTTTAAAAAAAATCATTTCGGGAACTTTTGGGACAAACCCTGTATATGTTGCTTTGGGTTAGCTCCACACTTCCAAAAATTGCTTACAAACTCTTTTAATGAAACTGAGCATTACACATTATTGTTTGATGAAACATTGAATCAAGTCAAACAGGAAAAACAGATGGATATACATATAAGATTTTGGAACAAAGAACTAAATGAGGTATGTACTCGATACTATACTACTGTGTTTATGGACCATGCAACATCCCAGGATATATTAAATGCCTTCAAGAATTCAACAGAGGATATTGAACATAGAAAAATCCTTCAAGTTTCAGTGGATGGTTCAGCTGTCAATTGGTCATTTTATGAAATGCTCCAAAGAGATGTTATGAATAATTATGATTGCAGAATTTTAAATGTTGTCAGCTGTGGCTTACATGTACTTAATAATGCATCTAAACATGGGGAATCGGAAGCAGAATGGGTTTCCAGCATTTTGAGTTCGTCGTATTATCTTTTCAAAGATTCTCCAGCTCGACGGGATGATTATATGAGGCTTTCAAGTTTTAAAAGGTTCCCTTTAAAGTTTGTAAATCACAGATGGTTGGAAAATGTGCCCTGTGCTGAATGTGCAATTGAGATTTGGTCAGATGTCAGACATTATGTAGAAAATGTCCACAAGGAGTTAAGAAAAATAAAACCACCAAGGTCATTTTTGGTGATTGAAAATGCATGCAAAGATATTCTAATTACTGTAAAACTTTCTTTTTCTCTTTCTGTGGCAAAACTCTTGTGTTCATTTTTGACTGTTTATCAAGGTGACAAGCCACTGTTACTATTTCTTGCTACAGATGTTTCAGTGCTTGTAAAACAGTGTCTAGCTACATATAATATTATGAAATCTGATAGTATTTATATAAATCCAACACGACGGTCGTGGATTCAGGTCCCACCGAAGGCAGAAATATTTATTTTCTTTCGAACGTTTCACCATCTAATCACGCCATACCATCGGCGTTGGTATCACTACGCCAATAAACGTTGATTGATATTGTTGTTTGATTTAATCTAATAGTATTAAAACATTATCTGTGTTAAAAATTTGTAAATACGACTTTGAAGACAGAGAAAGTTTGTCACCAATAAATGATATATGCACCGGTTTCAGTATTGATAAACTATTGTGAGACTTTAAGAAGCAGAAAAAGATATCACAAAAGGAAGTACTGAGTTTTAAAAATGATTGTCGGAATTTTAGTCTCAGATTGTTACAAAAAATTGCTGAGATGTGCCCTATAAATTATTCCTTGGTTCGTAATCTTGTGTGTTTGGATCCAAGGTATATGGTCAGTGAAAACAACTGCATTATGAAAATGCAAAAGCTATTAGAAAAATTAACAGAATTCAAAAATTTAATGAAGAAGAGTGTGAAAAAATTTTATCCCAATTCCGAACTTTTTTAAATATTGAAGTAAACTGCAATAAACAGAATTTTTCCAAATACGATGTGACAAAATGCAGACTGGACACATTTCTGAGTAAGTATGTGATGAAGCAGGATTAGAGCGATTTGTGGCGAGCCGTAAAAGCTTTATTGATATTGTCTCATGGTCAATCTGCAGTAGAACGAGGGTTTTCGATGAACAAGCGTTTTAAAGTGGAAAACCTAAAGGTTCGTTCATGCATCAATCAAAAGACTAGGACCACATGATGTTTTGTGGGAAAATTGAAAATGTCAGAATTACAAAGGAGTTAAGCGATTCTGTTGCTGCTGCTAGACAGAGGTATATCCATTTTTTGGATGAACAAAAGTCAGAAGTAATAAGCCAAGCAATCTTTTAAAAGGAAGAAAATAGAGGATGGCCTGACACATTTTACCTTGAAAATGCAGAAAACAGAGACAAACATAATTGAATTGGAAAGATTTGCAGATGAGTTGGTGGCTGAAAGAGTAGTTTTAAAAAGTATCGATTACTTTTTGAAATCAAATGAGTTTAGAGAAAAATTAAAAGAAAAGCAGGAAGAACTAAAAAAAAAATTTGTTGAAGAAAAAAGGAATGAACTTAAAAATTAGGGCACTTTTCAGTAAATCCTTTGCATACGCTAAACTGAGAAGTATCTATTGAAAGATTACTTCTCTCCAATAAATTTGATTTCCATGAAATGTTATTTTACTTCGTAAGTGCTAAACAAATAAGTTACAAGCTATTACATTTAAACAAATAAACAGCAAAGCTTGACATTCGGAAAAATTGCTTTAGGTTGATAGTAGCATAAGGAAGAATTTAAAATTTTGGGGGTGCTGAAAAAGTGCTTTTTTTTTTCTCTGAAAAGAGTCTGAACCATGATTGAAGCTCAGCTTCAATATCAGCAACATCTTCATACCTTGTGCATAAATAAAGGAGTTTGAAGATGTGAAACTATTTTTTGTCGCAGTTAAGTTTCTTTTCTGTTTTTTGTTTATTGCAAATTATCATCAAAAATCAAATTTAGTTGCAGAATCAGTTTATTAAAAATTGAAAATTTCATTTTGGGTACGTCGTATTTTTTGTGCTTTTTCAATATTTTTCTTATTATAGAGCATTATTTTTATCCCTATCCATCAATGTTTGGAATTAATCACCCTCTCATGAAATCCTCCTTCCCATTCCTTAAGTAGTATGTTTCGTAACATTGATGCCATTCTGTTTCTTAGTTAGAGCTATAGAGAGGTTTTTAATAGGGAAGCTTTAATTATATAACCACTTCATGTATATCTATTTCATTTATATTTATATATATGTGGATTGTAGCAATTGCTACTTTTCTACAAGAGTAATTCTAGTACACTAAATATATTCACTTGAGAGATTAAAACCAAGAAGTTTTATTTTCATTAGTTAAACATAGTTCATCTTAGTAAGACCGCATACATACTAGTCCATTCAACATGAAACACCCACTTGCATTATAGTGATAGTATAATGACTACATGTAACATGAGAACATAGTAAAGTGGTCAGTAAAAGAGCCTGAACCCATTTTTATAGTTCTAGCTTTTTCCTTTCAGACTGGAGTTAACCATCAACATGCAACCAACGTCAACTTTTAACCAAAATAATTTTACCCTTTGTGACATTTTATGTGATTCTTTTAATCATGAAATCATTTTTAATTTTTTATCTAATATTGGCTTTTTAAATCTCGTCTGATTATTTCATCGTTTTACTTAATTGTACATTTAATACATTTCTACCTTCGTATTTTTAATTTATTTTGTTCTTAAAACCGTTTGTATGGTTTCACCTTGTTTGGTGCAGAATGACCATTGTTGTCCTTGTGCCATAAAAATGCAACCAATCAACCAACCATCAGGCTGGAGTTGTGTTGTGCCAGGTACATTAGTTCTGCTCACCTACAAATAATTTCCGTGATCACTACATAGATCATGATTATGACTAGTAATGTGTACCATAAAATCTTCACCCTATTCTATTTCATGTTATTAAAGTCCATTATAGTACACAGAGTATTATAATTTGTTCGAGGCCAAAAAAGAGTCATATAAATTGCTCTCCATTTTTCAGTATAATATAGCAACTGACAACTTTTAAACATACAAACTGGTGAAAATTTTATTATAAACAGAGTAATAAGATGAACATAGAAAGCAAAATAAAGATCATATGTGAAAAATACAATATGCTTATCCTGTGTCATTGAACATATACAATTAAGAAATAATCATACATCAAGATATACTCAAAACTTTTTAGTCCAAACTAGAACTTGTTCTTGATTTACAAGCATACGAAAACGTATGCTACTGTGCAACAAGCTGTACTTACCAGCTTCTTTTGCATTTTTATAATAACACTTTGACAGCTAAGCTACTGAGGCCATTCATAGTCTTTTCATACATTTGCCAGATAGGAGCTTTCTGTAATTAAGTAGAAGAGACCGTAGAGATTCTACTTACAATATTTCATTTTTGTCACAAAAAGATGTTACTTTGTCACAAAAATCACAAAAAATGATTTATTGCAATACCGAAAAACAAAAAACAAAACATATTTAGAGACTTCATATATATATATTTTTTTACAAATTAGCCTGATTCTATTTTTAAATTAAACTTGTGTATGAAAAATTTACTGTAATATTGAAAATAGTTGTAATATTGAAAATAGTTATGCTTTTAATTAGTACAATATTTTTTGTTTGTAGATGGCAAAGCTATTGATGAAGAACGTATTATATATTCAAGAAAACACAATCTCCTGTTCTTAAATACCCAGCCAAAAGACAGTGGTATATATACTTGTACTGCTAAATCTGTTGATCCAGATAGTGGTCAAGTTGTTTCAAAATCTCAAAAAGTAACTTTGACAGTTTTAGGTATGTAGTGCAAATAATTAAAAATTTATAACTTTTCAATCAGTTGTTGAGATGTTTCAAATCATTAATTTTGCTTTGATAATTCCAGATGTATATTATGATCAGGGTATATTAAAAATAAAATGATTCTGTATTTTTGTATTTTAAATATGCATATGTTTAGTTAATAAACAAGACTACTACAAAAGTTCGTTTTACATGAGTATTAAAATAGGGTTTTTACTATCTAAATTACTCTCATTAAAACATTTTCTACAATTTTCATAAAACGATTAAAGTGTTTTCAGATTTTTTTTTTTTGTAGTAATAATACCACAGGTTACTGCTGGCTTTTACTTCTTATTCCCCCTCCCCGGTATAGAATCATTTTGTCTTAGTCTTACATATTTTGAAGTACCAGTTATATTTTTGTATCTGAATTCTATTTGTTACTTTCAGCCAGCTTGATCTGTTTATCATTTATGAATATTATGCATTAGTGTGAATGTTGTAGAGTGTATAGTGAGCCCCAAAAGTTTATGAACAACTATTTCTTTGGAATATCAGATGAAGTATGCAGAGAAACGAATTCAAAGTATTTTATGCATACAGCATATCAAAAGACATATGTTGCAATATTTAAATATCGTTTAACACACAAATGTTTTGTGTGAAAATGAAATTAAACAAATTCTGTCCTAAAAGTATATGGACAACAAATCAAAACATTGTCTTAATGTGCTAAATTTCAAAATTTGCGTATTACTGTGGTTGCTTTATGACGCAATCATGTTTCTATGTAATTTCGCAGCAAATGTCTTTACTTTTGTTAGTTGAAAAAAAATGCAATGGATTTTACATTTTTCTTAAGCCAGGGTGACCAAAATATGGTGTTTAAAAGCCTAAGGATTGAAAATTGGTTATATTGTTAAACAAATGCAACAACATAGATTTGGTATCTACCTAGTTTTATCAAAAGGTGACAATGTGACTGCAAAAAAATGGTGTGGACGACCAAAAAAGACGTGACCAACAAGGCAGGCAAATTTTAAAATCAGCTTCTGCTCAAGAAAAATCTGTACTTTAAACAACACAGGATTTAGCTAATGCTGTGTCGAAATCTGTTGTTCATCGATGTTTACGGGCAAGTAGAATTCATATTGATCGTAAAACGCGTCGCTCTCCATTGCTAAAACCACATTACAGAGGGGTGTGTTTGCTTGGGCCAAGAAACATGCATTAGACCAACGACGAATGGCTATGCGTTATTTAATGATGGTAAAAAATGTAATCTAGATTGTCTAGATGGTTGGCAAGACATACGATGAGAATCTTGCACTGTTTTCAGCTGCCAATAAGGTGGAGCACCTATCATGGTGTGGGTGGCATTCTGTTTTAGTGGTACCACTAATATCGCTCATATGCAAGGTTGATGGTGTTCCATTGATTATCAAGAAGTACTTCAAAGTTATTTACTGCCTTTCTGGAAAATGTTGGGTGGTGAACAATGGGTGTTCCAACAGGACAACACTTCTAACCACATCTCTAAATCAACAAATAAATGGTTTGTGAAAAATAATGCTACAGTTATGGAGTGGCAAGCTCTCAGCCCTGACCTCAACCCCATAGAAAACCTCTGGAGATATTAGGACATGATGTATATGCCAATGGTTGTCAATTTTGCACAGTGTAGGAGTTAAAATAGCAAATGGAACCAAGTTGGCCCTCTTTGAGGCCAGAATTTCTTCAAAAACTCGTTAAAGGTATGCCTGATCGAATCTGTAAAAGTATTCAAAATAACGGGTATAAAATATGATCTGAAACAAACAAAATGTACAGTGTCCGCATATTTTTTGGACAGCATTTTTTTTATTTCATTTTAGCACAAAATATGTGTGAGTGTTAAAATTATATTTAAATATTTCATCATATATGTCTTTTGACTTGCTGTATGCATAAAATAGATTGCATTCTTTTCTCTGTGTATTTAGTCTGATATTCCAAAAGAATGGCCGTTCATAAACTTATGGGCCACGCTATGCATATATATAGGGTGATCCAAAAGTAACCGAAAAGTAAAAAAATGATAATTCGAAAAGCAAAAACAATAACACGATTCGGTTTTCACAGAAATGTGCAGGAAGATATGGGATTTTTTTTAATGATGAAAAAATTTATCAGAATGGTAACATTCTCCACTGCTTCAGTTGTACCAGTAGTTTGTTCACTGGTGCAGCACATTTCGCAATGCAGCTATGATTACAAATGTTCAATGTGATGACTCTCATTCACAAGAACGGTCGTCAGGTGTGGCATGACACCCTGCACAGCATCGAAGAGGATTTCAGCTGTAATGCCTGTTACATGATGGCAAATAGCTTCTTTCAATATGGTCAATAACGTCGGCCAATCTCTGTACACCTACGACTTTAAGTATCCACATAACCAAAAGTCACAAGGTGTAAGGTCTGGAGATCTCGGATACCATTTGTGCAGGAAAGAGCGACTAAGGACACGGTCACCGGTAAATGTCGATCGCAGCGGATGCTGGACGGGATGTATGATGTGCGGAGGCACTCCATCCTGCATGAATGTGATACTGTGGAGCGCTTGCCTCCCTTGCAAAGAGGGAATTATGCTGTCTCTTAAAAGTGCTGCATATTGCTCGCCTGTAACAGAAACAGCTCGAAATGTGCTGTTGTGGACTTCCTTAAAGGAAAAGGGGTCTATGATGAATGGCGCAGTGAATCTGCACTACGCTGTCACCTTTAGTTGATGCGAAGGAGTATTCACAATCATGTGTGGGTTCTCTTTCGCCCAAATGTAGCAGTTCTGTGCATTTACACCACCATTAAGTAAAAAGTGTGCATCAGTCAAAGCACATTTGACAGCCAGCCTTCATTTTCCATCTGTTGAAAAATCCAGTTTGCAAATTCATGACACCTCTTGAAATTGGTTGGTTTCAGTTCCCGTATGTGTTGGGTTTTATAAGCATACCTCTTGAGGATGATCCTGAGTGATCGCCATACAGTCCTATGCAAATTGTAAGTTCGTCTTGAAATTTTACGTGTACTGCATTATCTGTGAGCGGAAGTTGCCATTTGTGTGTTAGCTTTGTGTTTGATCTTGTGCACAACTACAATAATTTTTTTGGTCCGTTTCTTGCACACAACTACAATAATTTTTTTGGTCCGTTTCTTGCACATGCTTCCAAACTGCCAGTGTCTTCAAACCTTTTTATCATAGCTATCAGTGAGGAACAAGACATTGATCCCTTTGGGAGCGTTGAAGTATTATGTAAGCATCTTGGGGGAAGAGTGTTGCCATTGGTCTTATTTTCCTATGTTAGCCAATGTTAATTTTTGCTTATTGGGTTGGGGGGGGTTGAAATGGCCAAAATATTGCTTACGTAATACTTGAAATCTCCCTTTCCACTTCTAATATCCCACATCAAATGATAGGTGTGCCAAGCTGCACTTGCACAATTGGAGTTCTGATAATACAGCTTAAGTAAAAGTGCTTTATCTCATAATAACATTCCTCACCTTGGCAGAACATTTAACTTTGGTAATAAATGTAAATATTGGACGTTTAACTTTATTCACTATATCCGAAGTTTACGTATCTGATGCCAAAGTTAGATCGTTTAATGTTTGCAGTCTCGCATCGTTTGAGGTATGATGGCCAGCAGATCTGTTTTAATAGTGATAGGCAGCAGATCCGGGACTGTTACAGTGTCTCCTGGTGGTGGAAAATGTAACTATTATGGCAAGAAAAATTTTCTTATTAAAAAAATCATATGTCTTTCTGTGCATTCCTGTGATTGGGTGAGTTTAGTGATGTAAATTTTTAGAAATTCCACAACAAAATTTTTTATTTGAAATCAAAAATTTTTTGTTTTAAGTTACATAAAAAATGACATTTCAATTGCAGAAAATTCAAAATGCAAAGAATCTTTTTTTTTTCTTTTTTAAATAATAATGATTATGAAGGAAAAAGTGACATTGAAATGAAATTATTCCACCACTTGACATCCGTTTTATACTTGCTAATTTGTTTCCAGTTTCCCGTTCTTCCTCACCTTCCTTTCAGGTTAAATATGTGACAAACAACTGGTGGGCGTAGGGCTAACACTTGAAAGATTTCATCATATCTGCAGATAACAATATTCAGACATGCTATGAAATCAAAGGTATTGCCTTGGGTACTTTCATGCTTGGAGAAATTGCATAAATTTCTCTTATCAAAAGAATGTTCTGAATGACGTATTTTCTCATATTCATTCATTACAAGCATTTTTATTATCTTCAGCTGTGAATTCACTTGTATAAACAAAAATTAGGGATCATCTGCAATCATGTAAATAGTTAGTTCTTAATTTTCGAATTTTATTTCATGCACAAACCAGGTTAATTTAATTATTTTTCCATCAAAATTGTATTTGGCTAGGGTGAGAAATGTTTTGCATGTTTTATTTACATGAATATATTATGTAGCATTAATAAATTATGAATTCCGTTCTGAAGAAATTATTTAGCGGTTCTACAGAGTTTGTTATTATAAGAAGAATCTATTGTATATGTATTAAAATTGCTGTCTGTTTTAATATAGAAGGTGCGTGTAGGAAAAGAAATTGCATATTCAAAGTTATGAAAAGCATTTAATCTAATTTTAATATGTGTGTGTAAAGGTATTTTTTCTTTCACTGTAACTTTTTCGGGGAGAAATTGGGAAACTTTTGAATGGGCGGGGAGTGGGTGGTTATGTGTTTAGGGTATTGTACATTTTAATTTATGTAATACTTAGTTGATAAGTACAGTGATTTAATTTGTGAAGTTTTAGTTTTTAATTATCACACATTTTAATATTATAGTACCACCACAGTTTTCAAGTATTCCTGAAAGTCACATAAAGCCACCTGCTCAGACTTCTCGCTTCGAATGTGTTGTTGATGGAAATCCTTTGCCTGTAGTGGAATGGCTTAAAAATGGTGATCCTTTATATATCAATGGAAGAATTAAGCTGAAATCGGGCAATGTCTTAGTTATATCACAAACTGTTAGTACAGATTCTGGGATATATCAATGTGTTGCATCAAATTCTGTTGGAGTTGTATCAGCTGCTGCTCGACTAGAGATTACTACATCAAGTTAGTTGATGTTTGGTATTTTCTTATTTAAGTAACTTCCATATAAACTTAATATTTATGTAAGATATTATTACCCTTTACAGGGATAACACAATTGCCAAATAATGGTCAACACACAAAGCCACTGGGGCGAGTTTTTGTGAGTTTTCATGGAGGAATTTATTTTTACTTAATAATTTTCAATACCCATGCAGAAAGAAGCTCAAACTAGAGCGGTTTTGTGTAGGAGAAAAAGATACACCGCTTTTCTCCTAAGCAAGAAAGGCTCTAGTTCAAGCTTATTTATATGTGATCATTGAAAATTATTGTAAAAAACTTCATATTTATGCAGTTTACTCATTGTTATGATCCAGCTAATGGAATTATTCCATTTTTAACTTATGAAGTGCAGTCAGAAAAAGTTCATACATCTTGGAAAGTAACTTTACGAGTTTATTGTATGTTGTTAAAATGTCCAATGGAGGCAAGGCTGGATTATCGCATTGACAAACAAGACAAATGTCTAGGGCCTGCTTGTTTTTAGGGGCCTGGCATGGTGAAGACTCAACACTACTTTGAAATCATAGCCAATAGGACTATCATCTGGGCTGTATTTTTTATGTTGCATGAATTTCCATGACGTCTACCACAAATTTTATAATTTTTTGTATGTACATTGTATGCAAATATATTACCTGTACCGACTTTATTTTCAAAGTTTAAAATTTAAATTCCAAGACGGATTTAGCGATTCATCGGGTATAACGAGCATTTTCGTTGGTCCCAAGATCCTCGTTATATTCGGATCACATCATAATTACACAGGCTTAATTTATATTATAAGGGGCCCGGAAACAAATTTGTCTAAGGTCCTACAAAGCCTTAATCTGGACCTGGATATAGAGGACTATAGTGGTTCCCCAATAGAGAAGTTCAATGACATTAGTTCCGCTGGAAAAGTGATAGCAATCATCATCTTGTATACATTGCATGTGTTATTAGTTGATTTTCTGGAACATGGAGTTAGTCAATGCTGATAGGTACTGTGCAGCAATAAAGAAATTGCAAGAGAAAATATTCTGATAGTCTTAGCGACAGTGTGATCAACCGTCACAACGGTGTTCAGTCATATACTGCACAGAACTTGCTGCAAAGTTTCCACTGGGAAATATTGGAATATCAGCCATACGATGTGCTTTTTACTTTTACAGGGTTCCTACAGTCCTCAAAGGTCCTTAAAAGTCCTTAATTTTTTAGGAAATGATTTTTGGTCTGTATTTTTGCCTAAAATCTGCAAAAAGTCATTAATTTTGTTCTATTTCTCAACATTTCTCAGAAATATGTTTTAGTTTCAATTTTTATTACTGACATTCTTCTCACAATATGAATCAACATAAATGAACGAACATAAAACTTCACATCATGTGGGTTGTAATATGC
>QLNU02015360.1:228885176-228927836 GCA_006491805.2 Dysdera silvatica
TATCAATGTTTTTGCCATCTCAAAGTGAACAATTTTTCAAAACATGTCCTTTATTAACGATACTATTTTACCACTGAACAAAAGCTACTTTTAATATATATTGTAATTTAATGACTTGAATTTTATTTCTTTAGTTTGAATTTATGCAGTTATTGATGTTACATTATAAATATTTATTTTCTATTTAGAGTAAAATTAACGTTATTTACTTTATTTTTGAGTATATTTTGCTTATTAGGTTTAGGTATTACTTTGATTTATATTGTCTTGTTTAAAGCTAACTGCTTGATTGATTTTAGGAAACCGTTTTTCATTCTCAATTCTTCTTGTGTCATAATTATTAATTCTGAGATTATGTTTTAATTATACGCTCTTTTATTTTTAAAAGAGTATTATAAATATAAAGTCATTTTCATAGCTTATATCTGATTTGTTCGATTCCTGTTTGCTAATAGGTCTTTCAATTTTTTTATTCTGGGTCTAAAGGTCTTAAATTTCATGTAGGAAGTGTGTACAAACCCAGTATCCAGTGGACTACAATTTCTCCAATCTCTGAAATTCGGGCCCAACTACTACTTGTCATGATTGTGCCCTTCAACATTACCACACCTTCATGCTTTCAGTAATGCAGACTTTTATCCTCCGCTATCCATATTTACTATCGCAATAGGTTGATTTATATCCTGAGCTTTTGTTGATACAATTACCCTGTTCTTCATACATATGAATTATTTTCAACCTTTTTTCTAAAGTAACTGTGGACCTATGTTTTTTAAGACCTTATTACCCTGCACATTCGGTTTTGCGTTTCAAAACCATTTTAATGGTAAATAAATGACAAAACACTAGCGGTGATAAACAAGTGATAACAAATTAACCGTACCAGGCATGGACTACTACTGCCAACGACTTAATATTATATGGTAGACTTGGAAATCACGAATAGCTTTTGAATATAAGCAGTATGGGTCGGAAATGGAGGCATTGTTTACAGAGTCCTTATTTCTAATTGGAAGGTTTTAATTTGAATGTTACGGCTTTTGGGCACTTGCCCAAAATGCACAGCCTATTACTGTTCGTCACATTTGTTGTGAGTAGTATTCAGGGCTTGATCAATGCATGGGCCTCTAGGTCCTCGTCCCTAGGCCCCCATTGTATTGTGGCCCCAAAATTTTGTGATTTTTTAGCAAAAATAATTTCTGTTTTTTAAAGCAAAAATGATGCTTCCTTATTAATATTAAATTTTTTCTTAATTATAACTTAATCGTCATTAGAAATGGCTTTAAACTATCGATTATGCAGATAATATATATAATAAGGGTTTGCATTTGTTGCTTACTTATTGAATAATTTTGTGGTGAGTGTGTGGGGAGGGGTCCGAATAAATACTAGCCTCTGGCTCCACTTTGGCTTGATCGGCCCTGCTAGTATTACTTATGAGCTAGTAGTTGTAATTTTGGAGGCTTTTTTTTTAGTAACTGTAATTTATGTAAGTTGGAGGGGTTACTATACACAAAACACTTCCTTAGGTCCATATTAATCTCTTAAAAAAATTATCCTTTTTTTTTTTAAAAAAAAAGGAAATGGTTCTTATTTTCCTGTTTTTTTATGAAAAATCTTCTGAGAACTCTGCAATAGTATTTCTTTCAAATGTCACTAAAATGATGGAGTGCATTCATACTGTGTGTGTGGGTGTCTTTGAGCTACCACATACATTTTTATGAACGCTTATTGGTAGCAAGAATATTTTAGAATCACTTTTGTTTAGACTTATGTCAGCGTTATTGGTGACAGTTTCACATTGCAAGGTGAGTGCATGTGCAGTATGTCAAAATCGTTAACTAATATCTTGCAAACATCAGCTATATGGTATAACACTCTTCCCCTGACTCTTATCATATTGATGAGATTGGGGTGAATATTGCAGTCTTTTAATTTATATTCAATTTTGTTTGAGTGTTCTTATAGTACAAAGGCAGCTAAGGTCATGCTGTATTAAATAAGATGTTTATTTCTACATAACACTTCACTGTTGTGGAATTCAGAGGCATTTAGTCTTCTATGTTTCTATAATTGCAGTATGATTATGAACGGCTATGCAACTAATCTTGAAAAGCCTAAAGTAACTTATTCAGATCCAAGAAATTAAATTTGAAGGTTCTGACCAACAGGAACCACTTAGAAATTGTAACAAACCTTGTAACATAAAGAAGTTGCAACAAGCCAGTTGACTTAAGGCTAGAATACTAATGAAAATATTGCCAAAGCACACTACTTACAACAAGACCCAATATTTTTTTTTAAATCAAACAACAATGTCAATCAATCAACGTTTATTGGCGTAGTGATACCAACGCCGATGGTATGGCGTGATTAGATGGTGAAACGTTCGAAAGAAAATAAATATTTCTGCCTTCGGTGGGACCTGAACCCGATATTGTTATAGTTACTGCTACTAACAGCTTTGATACACTTTCTTTTCAAAATTTGTGGTCACTTAGAAGCACATCATTGGAGCATTGGTTATTAATGCTGTAATTGTATTTCTGGGCAAACATAATGAGTATATAAGTTTGCTCTTGTTAAAGTGATAAACATTATTAAGATTGCACTACACTTCATAATAACTTACTGTGGGTTTCATTATATGCCTGAATTTTATCACATGTATTTAACATTTTTAATGAATACGTTTTATGCAATTATTATTAAAAGTATTAAATGCACATTTCTGCAAATTTTAATTTTAAAGTATTTTTAGAGAAAATTTTAAATATTATTGTTCCTGTAAGTTTTAGATGTCAATATATGTATATACAGTAGATTCTCGTTATAATGAATACCAGTATAACGAAAAAAACATTTTTCGAAACTAAGACTGATCCTGCTTTCAAATGCTATTAAGACAGTGTATTAAAATTTCTGAGATTTAGTGATGTAAATTTTTAGAAATTCCACTACAAAATTTTTTTATTTGAAATCAAAAATTTTTTGTTTTAAGTTACATAAAAAATGACATTTCAATTGCAGAAAATTCAAAATGCAAAGAATCTTTTTTTTTTCTTTTTTAAATAATAATGATTATGAAGGAAAAAGTGACATTGAAATGAAATTATTCCACCACTTGACATCCGTTTTATACTTGCTAATTTGTTTCCAGTTTCCCGTTCTTCCTCACCTTCCTTTCAGGTTAAATATGTGACAAACAACTGGTGGGCGTAGGGCTAACACTTGAAAGATTTCATCATATCTGCAGATAACAATATTCAGACATGCTATGAAATCAAAGGTATTGCCTTGGGTACTTTCATGCTTGGAGAAATTGCATAAATTTCTCTTATCAAAAGAATGTTCTGAATGACGTATTTTCTCATATTCATTCATTACAAGCATTTTTATTATCTTCAGCTGTGAATTCACTTGTATAAACAAAAATTAGGGATCATCTGCAATCATGTAAATAGTTAGTTCTTAATTTTCGAATTTTATTTCATGCACAAACCAGGTTAATTTAATTATTTTTCCATCAAAATTGTATTTGGCTAGGGTGAGAAATGTTTTGCATGTTTTATTTACATGAATATATTATGTAGCATTAATAAATTATGAATTCCGTTCTGAAGAAATTATTTAGCGGTTCTACAGAGTTTGTTATTATAAGAAGAATCTATTGTATATGTATTAAAATTGCTGTCTGTTTTAATATAGAAGGTGCGTGTAGGAAAAGAAATTGCATATTCAAAGTTATGAAAAGCATTTAATCTAATTTTAATATGTGTGTGTAAAGGTATTTTTTCTTTCACTGTAACTTTTTCGGGGAGAAATTGGGAAACTTTTGAATGGGCGGGGAGTGGGTGGTTATGTGTTTAGGGTATTGTACATTTTAATTTATGTAATACTTAGTTGATAAGTACAGTGATTTAATTTGTGAAGTTTTAGTTTTTAATTATCACACATTTTAATATTATAGTACCACCACAGTTTTCAAGTATTCCTGAAAGTCACATAAAGCCACCTGCTCAGACTTCTCGCTTCGAATGTGTTGTTGATGGAAATCCTTTGCCTGTAGTGGAATGGCTTAAAAATGGTGATCCTTTATATATCAATGGAAGAATTAAGCTGAAATCGGGCAATGTCTTAGTTATATCACAAACTGTTAGTACAGATTCTGGGATATATCAATGTGTTGCATCAAATTCTGTTGGAGTTGTATCAGCTGCTGCTCGACTAGAGATTACTACATCAAGTTAGTTGATGTTTGGTATTTTCTTATTTAAGTAACTTCCATATAAACTTAATATTTATGTAAGATATTATTACCCTTCTCAGGGATAACACAATTGCCAAATAATGGTCAACACACAAAGCCACCGGGGCGAGTTTTTTGTGAGTTTTCGTGGTGGAATTTATTATACAATAATTTTCAACACCCATGTATCAATAAGCTCAAACTAGAGCGGTTTTGTGTAGGAGAAAAAGATACACCGCTTTTCTCCTAAGCAAGAAAGGCTCTAGTTCAAGCTTATTTATATGTGATCATTGAAAATTATTGTAAAAAACTTCATATTTATGCAGTTTACTCATTGTTATGATCCAGCTAATGGAATTATTCCATTTTTAACTTATGAAGTGCAGTCAGAAAAAGTTCATACATCTTGGAAAGTAACTTTACGAGTTTATTGTATGTTGTTAAAATGTCCAATGGAGGCAAGGCTGGATTATCGCATTGACAAACAAGACAAATGTCTAGGGCCTGCTTGTTTTTAGGGGCCTGGCATGGTGAAGACTCAACACTACTTTGAAATCATAGCCAATAGGACTATCATCTGGGCTGTATTTTTTATGTTGCATGAATTTCCATGACGTCTACCACAAATTTTATAATTTTTTGTATGTACATTGTATGCAAATATATTACCTGTACCGACTTTATTTTCAAAGTTTAAAATTTAAATTCCAAGACGGATTTAGCGATTCATCGGGTATAACGAGCATTTTCGTTGGTCCCAAGATCCTCGTTATATTCGGATCACATCATAATTACACAGGCTTAATTTATATTATAAGGGGCCCGGAAACAAATTTGTCTAAGGTCCTACAAAGCCTTAATCTGGACCTGGATATAGAGGACTATAGTGGTTCCCCAATAGAGAAGTTCAATGACATTAGTTCCGCTGGAAAAGTGATAGCAATCATCATCTTGTATACATTGCATGTGTTATTAGTTGATTTTCTGGAACATGGAGTTAGTCAATGCTGATAGGTACTGTGCAGCAATAAAGAAATTGCAAGAGAAAATATTCTGATAGTCTTAGCGACAGTGTGATCAACCGTCACAACGGTGTTCAGTCATATACTGCACAGAACTTGCTGCAAAGTTTCCACTGGGAAATATTGGAATATCAGCCATACGATGTGCTTTTTACTTTTACAGGGTTCCTACAGTCCTCAAAGGTCCTTAAAAGTCCTTAATTTTTTAGGAAATGATTTTTGGTCTGTATTTTTGCCTAAAATCTGCAAAAAGTCATTAATTTTGTTCTATTTCTCAACATTTCTCAGAAATATGTTTTAGTTTCAATTTTTATTACTGACATTCTTCTCACAATATGAATCAACATAAATGAACGAACATAAAACTTCACATCATGTGGGTTGTAATATGCATAGATACCACCCCCCTCCCCACTTCTTTGGAACTTGCTGCAGTATTTCTTTAGAACAAGAATGACTAATAAATCTCAAACCTCTTCCAAACCCAGATTAATACAAGGCTCCTTAGGCACAGCTTGAGTGCCTTTAACACTCTTGGTACTGCAGCCTTTACCCTGCCTCCACACTGTGTATTTCATAATTATATATCCGGTTATGAGAAATTTGACCTCTACTGTATGTGTGCTAGTGTTTATCCCGGCTATTTTTAGAAAGGTGGATTGTCCCACTTGGTCTTCAAATTAAGTTATACCTACTTAAGAAAATATTTTGTGACGGAAAATCACATGTCAGTGTGTGGGGGTGGCATTTATGATTACCTTATATCCATTATTATAAAAATAATGATATTTTTAGCAATGAATTTATTTTATTTGATGGCAAAAATTTTTATTTTCGTGTTGTTTGGGGAAGGTAGTTGTTTTTTATGGAAATTTTTATAATATAGTATTAAGGCAAAGAAGGCGTGGGGGCACTTTCCCGTGGAGGAGAAATTGTCGGAATTCTGCAGTAAAGATTGACTACAAATAAAAAAAAAAGTAAAAAGTCACCTTTTAAAATTTTGTGCCTCTTTATAATAAACCCGGGCTTTCTTTCTCCAACTTAACTCCTAATGATACCCCTCTAAGAAAGTTTACCATCAAACTACTAGCTGCAGTTTGGGACTTGGTTCCCTAGGCCTTAAGAGGTTTGGATTCCTCGGAAAACTATAGATCTCGACACAGCAAGGCCCTTGCTGTCCTTGCACCTAAAACCCACAAACAAGCATGAGTTAACGGTTGATATAGTGGTTCGCTAGAGAACAAAGGCAGACCTCTCGTATAAGGGGAAAGAAAAAGGTGATAGTGTTTCCTAGCGATATTTTATTTATTTTTTTTTAAAGTCTGTTTCCTGAAAAAACTAACTTGTTGCTTAGATGAAGTTGAAACATGTTAAAACAGTTTGTATGTTACGATGTTTAAAATATAAGTAATAAGCTGTAAGTAAAAGTAGTAAGCTGTATCTCCAGCTCGTTATTTGGCATATTTATTATTACCAAATTTTAAAATTGAATGCTTGTCAAGGAGTGAGAAGGAGCAAGCAATAGATTTTGTAAAAAAAGAAATACAAGGATACCTCATTATTAGGCATTATTCTTACATTGTCCGTGCACCACCTTTCAGTGGTGCTTTATTTGAAGAGACAGTAAAATCATTTTCCACTTTTCAGTGGTGAAAAATCACTGGCCCTCATAGAAAAATGTGTTGGCTAAAAGGAACTCTCATGTTATTGAGAAACTACGTACAGCTCGGGGAACTTCTGCTTTAGCTGAAAGGATGTTTTCCACATTCGGATTTCCACAATGCAAGTTACGAAACCAATTAGGAGTTGAAAAGGCAGCAACGTTGGCATTTGTATATAAAGCCTTAAATGTTGGTTTTTCATAATATCATAATTGAAATCTCTAATGCATATCGTATTTTCTCAAATGATAGGTCAAAACATTGAATGTTGTTTTATTAATAAATACATTATTTAGATATTCATTTTAAAGTTTAATAAGAGTAAATTGAGTGTTAAAATCTTACATAAATGAAGCTGACTCAAAAATTTTATATTTTATTTTTGAGGTATGCAATCTTAACCAAAAAATTCAATGTAAATAAAAAAAAATATATATTTTAATGAATAAAGTCAGATTTTTCTTATTTTTTTTTTATACCCTGATTACACACAACACACCAAAAGAATAAAGAAGCCATTAAAAATAGACAATGATGCTAAGCTTAAATTGGTTTCAGTGTGCTATGTTAAAACAATATAAATAAAAATTTCTGTTAAATTTGTACGTCTGCTGAGGTAAGGGTGAATGATATGCTTCCTCCTCGTCCCCCCTCCTCATGTGAATATCTTTAAGTATTAATGATATTTTGGAAATACTGCGTTTTTCATACATCGTATTGAATTAATCATTTAATGCCCATACTACTCAATTTGTATTTTTTATAATTCTTGATATTTTCCTCACTATTCTGTCATTACTACTATGACTGTGCCTATGTCATTACCACTATGCTGTGTGTAGTACTATGCTGTCATTATTTTATTATATGTTTTATGTCATGTTCATTATTGCCTTGACAATGAAAGACAATATATATATATATATATATGGCCTGCAAAAGGGTTGCTGGTATCTAACTGGAAGGAGACCCACACGCTGAACGTATGTGACGATGTGTGGAACCGGCCAGGCCAGTAACCTAGTGTCCTACCCCGCCTTCAAGTGGTGCAGGCTGAGCTTTCTATTTATGTGGCAAATTAATATTTGCTACACGGATAGAAAGGCGGAAGGGGAGGGCTAATTCACCAACCCGTCTAGCCAGCGTGGTGAAATTATGGCTAATTCCTCCATTATGTTGACACACCAGAAACCATGGCCCCTAGTCTCCAGGTGCTGGAGTGCTCCTGATCAAGGCAGCGGTCAGTGTGGCATGAAAGCAGGGGGTGCTAAGAATCACTGGAATGGCCCAGGCTGCCGTTTGTTATTGACCTTGGCTACGTTTAATGGACGATCCCTTGCTTCTGAAGCAAAACTTCAGGAATTGGAAGAAGAACTTGACAAGATCAAATGGGACATTGTAGGACTCAGTGAAGTTAGAAGAAAAGGTGAAGAGTTGGTGGAACTTAAAAGTGGACATTTGTTTTATTATAGAGGAACGGAAACTGGAAGAACAAGTGGTGTTGGCTTCTTAATCAACAAAAGAATTAAAGACTACCTTCTTGAAGTCGAAAGCACGTCAGATCGAGCAGCGAGGCTCGTTGTTCAACTAACCCAGCGATACCAACTTCAAATAGTACAGGTATATGCACCAACATCAAGCCATACCGACGAAGAGGTTGAAGAATTTTATGAAGAAATCAAAGAGTTACACACCAAAGGGAAACAACATATCAAGCTCATCATGGGGGATTTCAATGCAAGAATTGGACAACAGGAACAAGGAGAGACATCGGTTGGTAAATACGGATATGGGGAAAGGAATGAACGTGGCGATCAACTCATCGAATTTGCAGAAGCTGAAAATCTTAGCATCATGAATTCATTTTTTAAGAAGAAACCGCAAAGAAAATGGACATGGAAACACCCCAATGGAGGAACCAGCGAAATTGACTATATCCTGGCAAACAAGAAATCAATTATTGAAGATTGCAGTGTACTGAACAGATTTAATACTGGAAGTGATCATCGAATGGTGAGATGTAAAATGCACTTAAATACTAAACTAGAAAGGCAGAAGCTCATTAGGAAACAAGTATGTAAGAGGGTGGATTTAAAGAAATTAAAAGAAAATACCGAGGCATTCAAGTTGGAATTAAAAAATCGCTTTTCTGCACTGGAAGGACTTATTGAAGAAGTTGACATCTCAGAAGCAAATGAAAACATTGTTAAGACAATAATTGAAACTGCTGGGGAAATTGGTGGTGTAATATGTAAAAAGCAGAATAGCAAATTATCTGAGAAGACGAAACAACTCATGAAAAGGCGAAGACTTATGAAGGTGGACAATCAAAATACCAGTTGCAAGATCGAGTATGTAGAACTTTGCAAAACTTTGCGCAAAAACATGAAAGAAGATATAAGAAAATTCAATTGTGAGTTAGTAAGGAAGGCCATTGAAAGCAACAAGAGCCTTAGGGTTGTTAAAGGGAGTTTGTCTATTGGGAAGAAACACATCATTGCATTAAAAGGAGAGGATGGCAGAGGCAACAAGAAATAGAGTAGTAGAAATATTTACAAGAGTTGAAGAATTCTACAGAAAGCTATATGAGGGAAACAGTGGATTAAACGAAGACTCTGAGATAGTCGAAGGAACAGCTCCTAAAATCTTAAAAGAAGAAGTAGCATTTGCAATAAAAAGTATGAAGAAAGGAAGATCCCCTGGCGATGATGGCATTACATTAGATATCTTAAAAGAAGCTGGAGAACATGTAGAAGACATACTCGCAAAATTCTTTACCAAATGCCTCAACAGTGGTAACATACCAAACCAATGGGATTCTGCAACAGTAATTCTTTTGCATAAAAAAGGTGATAAAGAGGATTTAAAAAATTACCGACCAATTAGCTTGTTACCTGCTATTTATAAAATCTTCACAAAAGTGCTAACACATCGCCTGCAGAAAAAATTAGATGCAGCTCAACCAAGAGAACAAGCTGGATTTCGAAGTGGATTCAGTACAGTGGACCATATTCAAGTATTAAGAGAATTAATTGAAAGAACACATGAATATGAACTTCCATTGTGTGTGGCATTTATTGACTATGAGAAGGCCTTTGACTCTATTAAAACATCAGCAGTCATCAACTCTTTAAGATCAGCAGACATCGAGGATGTGTACATTGACATGGTGAAACGTGTGTATAAAAATGCAAGTGCAAAATTTCGGTTACATAAAGATACCGAAGCTATCAAAATTGGTAAAGGTGTGAGGCAGGGAGATACCATTTCTCCAAAACTTTTTACTTCAGCTTTACAGATGATTTTTCAGCAGATAAATTGGAATAACAGGGGAATAAAAATAAATGGTGAATATTTAAATCATTTGCGGTTTGCTGATGACATTGTTATTTTTTCAACGAACCCATCAGAACTCCAAGACATGGTACAGGAGCTCTCAACTAGAAGTAAAGAAGTTGGACTCAAGATGAACCTACAAAAAACTAAGATCATGTTCAATAATTTCGTAGAGGAAACAAAAATACAAGTTGACAACATTGAGCTAGAAATTGCTGATTCATATATTTACCTTGGCCAGCTGATTTCAATGGATGGCAACATTATGAAAGAACTCAACAGACGTATTAAACTTGGCTGGAGTGCATTTGGAAGAAACAGTTTTATCCTGAAGGGGAAATTGCCTTTGTGTCTAAAAAGAAAGGTCTTCAACCAGTGTGTATTGCCAGTCCTCTCTTATGGATCAGAGACATGGAGTCTAACAGTTGGAGCAATACGAAAGTTACAGACAACGCAAAGGAGCATGGAGAGGTGCATGCTTGGAATAACTAGGAGAGATCGAAAAAGAAACACTTGGGTGAGAGAGCAAACTAGAGTAGAGGACATCATTGTTAAAGTAAAAGGGCTGAAATGGCGATGGGCTGGGCATATTGCAAGAAGAACTGATCAACGATGGACAACAGAAATTCTGAACTGGATTCCAAGAGACCACCGAAGACCTAGAAAACGTCCTCAAACTAGATGGGTGGATGAAATAAGAAAAGAGGTTGGGATGACGTAGCAGCGAATTGTTCAGGATAGACTTGTGTGGAAACATTTGGGGAAATCTTCATCCAGCAGTGGATAGATAATGGTTGAATATGATGATGATATATATGCGCACACACACACACAACACTCTCTACCAATAATCATGTCAACACTAGAAACATCAAATATGAACACAAAACTCCGACCCTAATATCTGGTATTCTTACCTTCGAATTTCATGTCCGTTAGTACTTTTTAAAGTAGGCTTTCAACCAATTTGTGGGCAACATCAAATGGAATTTCTTTCCATTCCTCCTGTAAAAAGCCACTCTGAGTTGAGCAACAGAATTTGGATCTGTTGGTTTTGACCACCACTGCTTTTTTATTTCATCCCATGGGGTTCAGGGCAATGGTTTCATACCAGTCTTTTTATATTTGTCCATAACAGCTGCAGATTTATGACAGGGTACGTTATCATCCTGATAATAACATTCTACAGTTTTGTAGAATTGCCAAAATGTAGGAAGCACCTGATTATCAAGAATGTCAATCAAATTATCCATTCTCATGATACCAAGGATAATGACTAGTGGTGTAAGTTTATGCCAACTGATCACACGATGTGCAAGAACTTTATCATCACCCATCTTGAGAGTGGATATTACAAATTATTGCAGCAGGCCATTTTCAAGCTTTTTGTCATTATACTTATACTCTATCACTAGACTTTAAACACATGAACTTTGTCATTTCATTATAGTTTCCTGTGGTCAGTTGTTTAGTTTACATACTCTTTTCACTATGTTGGATGTGATAACCTGTTTAGTTTTGTGATGTTTGACTTGCACATGCTACCACTTTTTTCCGACTATATTACTGCAAACGATGATTTTAGTTCTTGCTCTCTAACTCTTCACGGTTGATCTACGCTGACTGAAGTGTGTTTTTCTATGCTACCTGATTTATCACCTGCCTATCTGACTTGGATGCTTTCCTGCACTAGTTATACCAGAATATCTTAGGTTACCACATTACCAACCGTTGGTTTTTCATGCTCCAATCGAGTGTTAATAGCATGTACAGCCATATCATGTATCTGGCATCCCATGATTACACCCTATGAAAGTCACTCAGCTTTCGACAAATTGCTATGCTTCTGCTACCTGTAAGCTGATCATCTGTGTAACAGTGAATATACAAATTATGTGATTCATAGGTATGTCTAGATGATTATTTATGAATAGTGTTTATCTGTTGTCTATATATATATACACACACATACATATATTCTTTTTTAGTTGACCAACCAAGCCCGCCTGAGGGTTTGAAAGCTCAGACTGTGTCAAGTACGTCGATTCAATTATCATGGGATCCAGCTGCATCACCAAGTGAGCTTGCCATTCAAGCATACACTGTTCACTATCTTCCAACTGCAGGTATATTTTAGTTTGTATGTAATATCAATAATTTTGACATTTCAGATATTTGTCTTATTATGCAGTTAAGGGACATTTTTGCATTAAGCTCTGTAGTGGTATAGTGGTAACACGTTTGTCTAGCATTCTGTTAACCTAGGTTTGACTCCCAATGGCACCAAAGAAGAATGCTTACCAACTAACTACTCACAGCAGTCCTTGGGTGGTTTCCCTGAACTTGAAGAGGTTCAGATTCCTTGGAAAACCTGTAGGTACCAGCACAGCGTGTCTTTACACTGTAAAACGCAAGAATATTTGCTTTATAACCCAGGTAGTCTTATAGTGCCATAGTAGTAACACATTTGACTATCATACAAGTAATTGCAGTTTAAATCCAAATAATAGCAAATACGTGCCATTTTTCTATTGACCCTACCTTCTTTGGCAAAGGAATTATCCTTGCTACCCTTGTGTCATAAAAAAATCAACCAACTGACCATTACATTGATCTATAGCGTAGGGTTTGATTCCTTTAGGCCACAGTCTCTTTCCTTTCTTCCTTTTTTTCCTTTTTGATTGATGTAACCAACCTATTACATCAAGCATTTCAAACTCTCGGCCTGCAATGGATATTTTTGCAGCCCAGACAATATAATATGTGAAAAACGTTTTAATAAATTTCGTAGCTTAATTTTTACAATATTCTGTTACACATAATTATTAATAACGAGCTGCAATGTTTGCCATTGACTGATAACTATAACTATGTTGCATTCATTTCCCCTATGCGCAGCTGCACAATTATATACCTAGACTACCACATGCTAGTTCCATGGCATTAGTCTTGTACTAACTTGTTTGGTATGTTTAACAGGAAACATTTTGCTTTTGGAGAACAAGAAAATAGGTTTATTTATGTTACGCCTATTAATTTGTTCAGTAATTTGTTCAGTATGTGGTAAGTTAATGTTCAAATTGATGTTGAAAGTAGTCACTGTAAACAAGGTTTTCCCAGAGTACGAAAGCTAGTAGCGGAGAAGAGATGCCAAGTGTCACAAAGAAGATTTTAAATTTTTTTTTTTTTTTGCCCTAAATAAATCTACGTTTTTATGAAAACTAAAGATTTTATTTGCTGCCTGCATAAACTTAAACATTGTTTATTTGGCCTGTGTTTGTCTTTGAGTTTAACATGATTGAATTATATGATATTGATTCAACTACAGCTTTGGAGCATTACATTTGTGCTTTGGTATTGTGTGGTTTTTTTTTCAAATAATATTCTTTGTACTGTGCAGTAGTCAACGTTATAACAGTCGTATTATCTGTCCACTTTATTGTAGCTATGCATTTCTCAGTTAGGAACTTTGATTTCTTCTCTTTGTAGTCTGCCATTTGTTTTCCACATTGGCGGAAGATCCTTCTTCAGCCTTATAGCTCCTACAGAAAACAGACCATTTTTAAGTACAACTTTTGCAAGACTAATATTAAAATGAAATAGTTATAAATTAGAATGTGACGTGCGGGTTTCACATTGTCTATTATAATGAAACCTCTCCTAATAAACACCCCCAGATACAGTTGCCCCGTTTCTATACTCCAGATAAAAATTTCCTGGCTGAAACTGATTTACAATAATATGTTTCAAACCCCTACTTAGTTGTTATTCACAGATATGGGTGCAGACACTGTTTTCTTGATTCAGTCCATTTGACAAGAACTCTTGTTTGGACGAAATACTTTTGAACTTTGGCCTTCACTAAAGGCCTTTCTGACAAAAGAAAGCTAAGGGTAAACAGGATGGAAGCTAAGGAGAATTTCCCTTTCTGTTAAGAAAGAGTGGCAATTGACTCAGATTTTCTGGTTCAGATTACTGTTTAGTAAAGACTTCGATAATAAACATATATTGATAAAAACCATAGTGATGTACTGTGCAAAACTAATAAACAATTATCAATAAAAAATTATTGCAGTTTAAATTTGTTTATTCGACTACTACTCAGGCCATGCAAGCTAGTGTAAACAGACGTTAAAAATAAGTGGTTGGAAATTTGTGTATTGGTTCTAAGAATTTGACATCACATCAATATTTGTTGCAGTTGAAATCATAAAGTTTATATTATCAGTCTTCTTTTGAAACGGCTAGCATTATTCATCACTGATCCCTGCCCCTAAAAGAGAGAATTAATGCTATTAAATGTGCTGAAAAATAAAGAATAAAAGTTCGTGCCCTCGCCAATGAATTAAATGTATTGAAGAACTTAAATATGCTGTATTTTAAAACAGAAAGAAATTTTGCAGAAAGAGTGGTTGCAAAATGGAAGTACAGACAAAAATAAAATTCCCCCAAGACAGATGGACTTATAGTAGATGTAGTTGTTTACAGTTGGTTGGTTTTTGCAAAAAACAAAACTCTACCCATTTCCGGATCAATTCTCGAAGTAAAAACAAGAGAAGTTGCAGAAAAGTTGGGATTCCCAAACCAAAGCTTCTAATGGTTGTCTGAACTGATTTTATATTAGACATTCAATTATGTTAAGGAAACTGTGCAACAAACCTTGGCATAATCATAAAGAGTATCAGTACACTCTTTCTATTAACATACACTTTGCTGATATACATTTTTGTTGATCTGTTAGTGACATTTGCAACTGAGATGTTATTTCATATTGTTTGACGAACAGAGGATGATATACCTCACATCATTGTAATTAGCTTGCAGGTATTCTTTAAGACTAGGCATAATAAGTGGTGTACCGTTTCTCAAACGGTAATAAAAGATTCCGATGTCTGAAAATTGTCGATCGGTCATGAATAACATACATTATTTAAAATTACATGGCTTGATCACTGGCAATTTCGGCACAAATGTTATTTAAGCATTTAGGGTCTGAGCTTTCTGATATAATCGCAGCCATGATCTCTTTAGAATATTTCTACGATGAAATATTTATTTACGAAAAATGCTTAGAAAACTAAAATGACAAATTCCCAAGAGACTCACTCACTCGTGGCCTGGTATAATTGGTACCAGGGCCCAGTGGTTGAGAAACACTAGTCTAAAGGATGTGCTTCCTATGGATGTGGCAACAGAAGAAGAAAGCAGGGAAATATCTAATATTGTGAGGGAATTTACATCAGAACTATTTGAAGGAGGGGATGATGAGGAGGAGGAAGAAGCAGCGTACAAAGAGCAAGAACTGAGCACACACAGTAGAAATTACTCCAAAGTTTTTAATGTGTTGGATGGACTAGTCATTTTTTTGTAAGCATAATGATGGAAAAGTGATGGATTTAATCTTGTAATAAAATACATTTTGAAGGAGGAGGATTGGTAAAACTCACCAAATAGCTATTGATAATTTTTTTCCAAAGCAAATAAATTTTAATATTTAATCTTTTGTTGTACATTTATCTATCATATTTAACAAAATATCGCATTTGTTCTCGTAAACTCGCCACATGTGCTCACAAATATAAAGGAGTTTCGAAATGAAGAATTTAAATAATTGGAATGTAATATTTCAGCTATCGCTGAATTGACCCCCCTTCTCCTTTACAGACAAAATTTTCTGTCTGGAGAGCATCTGCTAATGAGGGGTTTCACTGTAGTTTAATAAATGTTAGATTTTTTACCTTTATCAGAGTGCTTCCACCGAAAAAAAAAAAGAAAAAAAAAGAATTTCCGGATACATCCAGTTTTTAAGTTTCGTAATCACTACACTATGTAATGTTTTTGCATGGTTCATAGTATCAGGAAAAGTCAGGAAAAATTGAAAGTAATTAATCAAAAGTCAGGAAAAATTGAAAGTAATTAATCAAAAGTCAGGGAATTTATAATTTTCCAAGCTTTTTTTGAATTTCCTCAGTAAATTTGCACATTAATACTTCAAAATTTGTTTCCTGTTTTATGGACTTCATTGGTATATATTCCTTCTACTCAATTCATCTTTTGAATGCTATTATAGGGTTACCAATTGCGGTTTCTACATTTATAGATTTGGTTATCGTTCTATGACGGATTGCAGAACGATGGAGCGGTGATAGACTCCATAATATCACCGATCAGAAAGATATCAGCGATATCAGAAGGGTTTTAGCTCATGCGTTAACTCAGGTGGATTGTTACCCTGGAACCTTATCTCAATTGAGTCAGGAATACCAAGATACAGATGAACTATTTAGACAGCATGTCTCTACGTTACACAAATTATTTACAATCACATAGCAAAATAACTTAAATTGTTACGATTAAGAATTGACATTATTATTATAAGACATTATGAATGTACATCATGGGCAGCGTGACCATCTCGCTAAGAGTCCTACCGAAAGAATGTCTTTTATTGGTGTTCGCCTCATCGTCTCTACACTCGCAATCACTCTTATTGGCTGTTCACCCTTTTCATACGCAAATGTTCATTGGTTACCCCTTTAACACTAATTGATGATTTGCTGTTCCACTCAAGGGTTCGTGGTGTCACACTCGGAGGGTCGTAATCATCATGTCCAGTAGGGGTACTTATAAGCAGAAAATGCTTGTCAAGGAGTTTGACGAAATACGATTAAGTTAATTTTGCACGGTACACTGTTGTACACTAAACTCAATCGTCGCCTGCAGCCAATGTCTTTTCCGTGGCCGGGAACACAGCGAACCGCTGATGAGTCGGTCCATCTGGATTCTGGATGGGAAAAGCGTATGTGCGGGGAAACAAAATGGTGAACATTAAATCATGATTAAACCTTTTGGAAATGTGGGTTCCTGTATCAATTATCGTTGATTAATGAGTCCCTACATTAAAGCCCCCTGAAAAAATTTTATAACCATCACCTCAACAGGGTTTATCATGCAATGTGGTGCATCGTTCTGGTTGCACGCTGCTATGCGGGTTTAAATGTTCCGGTTTGCGTTTGTTTATTTTTGTGCTCCCACCTGGGAGTTAACTAGCTTTTCGCTCCGCACAGAACAAATTTCTCTTTTGAATCATGCTCGTAGTCAAGCATCAGGCTGTATGCTGAAACCTGTCTGTAAAATGTATAGTTCTTTTGCTCCTTCTAGGCAGAGGGATTTGATTGTTGTTCGGTAACTGGTTTGCTGCACCTTCGGCGTCCATTGTGATGGAAATGTCGCTTTCCTTTCTCTTTTCGTCTGTGGTTTCAGTTTTTGTTCCTTGTTCGTCTGCTATGTCCTCTGTTGACATATAACACGGCTTAAGGCGGTCGATTGAAACGTTTTCCTTCTTACCTCTCACTAACAGTGGGAAATATTTAGGCATTCTGGCGATTACTTCAAAAGGTTTAGATACTTTTTACTGGTTGGCAGTCAATGCTTTTGGGATATACAGGCATATTTTGCTTTGCAAAGTATCGCAATATAGTTTGCATTGTGTACCAGGGCATGCAATTTTTTTAAATGTCAAGGATGACTCAGATTTTATTAAATTCTGGAGTTCCTCATCGTTTGCTTGTGCTTGGACAATTACATTGTAGTCGATTCTATTTGGTGCCACAATAGTTTCAATTCTAGGTAAGAAGTTTGTGGCTTCGTTGTTGGCACCCTTTGAGTGGATAATGTTTGTGGAGAATTGGCTTATGAATTCTAATTGTCATGCTTGTCGTGTGCTTTGCTTTTCATTTTTTTGTTTGAAAATGTACACTAACGATTTCTGGTCAGTGATAATAGCGAATTGGCACCCTTCAAGCATGTATCTGAAATGCTTAATTGCTTTATACACAGATGTCATTTCTCTGTCGTATGTGCTATATTTGAGCTGAGCAGATGTTAATTTCTTTTAAAAGAATGTAAGCGGTTGCATGATATCTTCTACCCATTGGTTAAGTGCGGCACATTCCATAATTTGAAGTATCATACCATAATTCTAGTTTGGCGCGGGGTGCGCTAGCATTGTTTGCTGTGTGAACTGAGTTATTCTGTTCTCGAATGCTTTTTTAGCTTCGGGGGGGTCCAAGGAATTTTTTGTTTGTCGTTCTTTTTGGCACCCTTCAGAAACTCATTGAGCGGAGCCAATATTTGTGCTGCATTTTTACAGTGGCATCTGTAAAAATTTTTGAATCCTATATATATTGCCTCAGTTGTTTGATTGTCTCGGGTTTGGCATAATTTTTTATAACTTCCACCCTTTCCTCCATTGGTCTGGTGCCATTTTTGGATATTACGTAACCTAGAAATTGGATTTCCTTAAGTCCAAATATGCATTTTTTCATGTTAATGGTAAGGCCATACTGGTCAGGCCCTTTTAGTACCTCTCTAAGGTGTTGCTCATGCTGTTTTCATCTTCTGAAAAAATCAGCAAGTCATCAATGAAGGGAAATACATTTTTCACGTTGAAAAATATCTCGTTTTGAAAACATTGATAGGATTGTGCTGAATTTGGTAAACCAAATGGCATCTGTAGAAAGTTAAAATTGCCAAATGGCGTTGTAACACATGTTTTTTCTACATGCTTGGGTAGCACGGGAATTGCATAGAATGCTTTGACCAAGTCTAGTTTAGTTGCATGGCAAAACTATATTTTCTAATGCGAGATATTGTGTGTATGGGACAAACTGTAACTACCGGGTATAGTTTGGGCGTTAACTGCACTATAGTCCCCGTTTATTCTATACTGTTGTTTATCACTGTCCTGTTTGGGTTTCGGAACTATATGCAAAGGGCTGGCACAAGGAGAGTTTTAACGTTCGCAAATACCTTGTTCTAGAAGGTACTGGAATTCTTGTTTTGCAGCTTCCAACATTGTTAGATTTAGTCTCCTTGGCTTACGTTTAACTGCGGGAGCAGTAGTTTCAATATATTTATAAGTATCGTGCTTTACTTTTGCCGGATAAGGCGTTAGCTTTGTCAAATCCGGAAACTCTTAAGATGTGATAGTACACATTTCTCTCCGTTGTGCACTTAATGGACATCTGTACACAAGCTTTTTTGTATCCCTTTGTAGTCAATAATGTCAGTGGGTCAATCAAAACCTGATTTTTTATATCTAAAATGAGGCCAAATTGCGCCAAAAAATCCGATTCCAAAATTGGCTGGTTTACTTGGCCACAATAAATTTCCGTTCAAATGATCCACGGAGATTAAGTTCTAATTCGAGTAGCTTCTCTCCATAGACTTTTATTGGGGTTCCGTTTGAAGCTTATACGTTGAAATTTGTAGGGATGCTGTTTTTATTTTCTTTATTGATTGGAAAGCATGATATGTCACTTCCGGTATCAATTAAAAACGTGAATCCTGTAATACGATCAAATATATGCAAGCGTTTGCTAGCACCTACGTTTACTGCCACGCTTGCGTTATCAGCAGTGTTATGCGTACTTAGTTTTTTGAAGCCTTTTGTTTGGGTGCGTCGCTTTTCTCGAAAGCGCATGGTTTATTGCATTTACGCGCTTGTTGGCCGAAACGCCTGTGATAAAAACACACATTATCGCATGCGCGATTGTCTTGCTAGTTCAACGACCTGTGATTGTTATATCCCCGGGTCGACTTACTCCTGCCATGCCTGTATGCTTTCTGATGTCTGTTTGCACTTCTGCTACGGCTATTGGCGGATAATTCCTCTATTTTTTTTGCCAAACTGACTACCTGATTTTCAGGTTCTCCAGTTGCGAACTATTTCCTATTTGAAACACCTCTGTGTTTTTATTAGCGGTAACTTCGCTAATTTTGTCAGTGACAGTTACTAATTGCTGTAAATCATCTCCCACTACTACTAGTACTGACTTCATCTGTGGCGTTAATTTCTCAAACCAGATTGCTTTTAGAAACTCGTTAGTGACTGTGTTTCCAGCAAGTTTTTTAATTTTTCATCTCACTGAGCAAAGTTGATTGTCTTTTGTCACCTAACCTTAACTCGTTTAATAAATTCCTAATTTTTGTGGCAGTAGAATTTTGAAACATTTACATTATTTTTTGCTTCAGCACTGTATATTGATTTTCCACATTTCGATTTGCGATAATCTCTGTTATTTGAGCCAATATTTCAGAGTCTAAAGTTGTTATTAGATAATTGAATTTTTTTTTCACTGTGCAGTTTGTTGATTTGAAAAGCAGCTTCTAATTGGGTGAAAAATACGTCAAAATTCGTTTTTTGAAATATATGCATTTTGACAGATAGTATCGCCATTTACGAGTTACTGCTTGTTGCATTATCACAGTCATTATTCTGTACCTCATCTTCCCCCATTTCCTTTTTTTTTAAGTAACTAATTGATGACTTGCTGTTCCAGTCACAGTTCGTGACGTCATACTCGGAGGGTTGTAATCATCATGTCCGGCAGGGATACTTATAAGCAGGAAATGCTTGTCAAGGAGTTTGACAAAATACGATTAAATTATCTTTGCTCCGTACTGTGTTGTGCACTAAATACAATCGTCACCTGCAGCCAATGTCTTTTCCGTCTTCAGGAACAGAGCGAACCGCTGATGAGTTAGTTCATCTGGATTCTGGATGAGAAAAGCGTATGTACGGGGAAACAAAATGGTGAACATTAAATCATGATAAAACCTTTTGGAAATGTGGGTTCATGTACCAATGATCATTGATTCATGAGTTTCTGCGCTATCATTCAAGCAGTAATCATAGGTATGAATTGATGTTTTAATAAGAAGGGAAATGTTGGTTCCCAAAAGGGGTATTTTATAAGAACATGTAGGTGAGAAGTATACTTCTTACGGCGTAAGGAGGAGAAGGGGGGATTAAGTACCTAATATTTGAATATATTCCTAACTTTGGTACCATTTGATGAACTAGGCCTATAATTTACTTTTTAAAAGATAGTAATTCTGCATTTTTATGTCTTGTGAAAAATTTTTCAGTGATTTAGAAATTATCCAGGGAAATAATTTGTTTTGGTCTGCATAAATATTTTTATTGCTTTTGTACTCTCCATACAATTATGCTGTATTTTATGTAATTTTAGTTTTTATCGTATTTAGGAGGGCTAGAGTTACAATCTGTTGCAGTTAACACAAGTCAACTGATTGTGAAATTGAGACCTTATACCAATTACACATTTTATGTGCGAGCTTACAATGGAAAGAGTGCTAGTGAGCAGTCTGAGACTGTCACTCAAATGACAGGAGAAGATGGTAAATTCAGCGTTTAATTATGTACCATTATATAAAAATAATTCTAATTTCTTTATGTATAATTTGCCTGTGTATGTGTTATGCAAGGGTGGGTGGTTGCTGGAGGTTGCACTGTAATCCCAGTAATTTGCCTGTGCTCGGTGTAAGTTTTATGTTAAAATCAAATGATTTAGGTGCGCTTCTAAGACATGTATGTAAACTAATGGGGAGGTTTTTACCTTAAGGTGAGAAACATTAAATTCGATACAGAGTTCCCATACATTTGGAAAATCTGGAATTGATAAGAAATTTTGAAAGGATCCTTAAAGGTTAGGGAGAAACAAGATTTTCTGGTCAAACTTCGAAAAGCCAGGGGAACTTCCCTAATTTCTATTTCAAATAGCTAAATCTTTCATGGATATGCAACCATTTTCCCCCTCAATTGAAGTTCAACTGAATCCACGAAAAGAAGTCATATTAATCAGGAAAGGAGTAGATACAACTTCCATAGGAAATGGTGTGCTAAAAAATATTCCCTGATATTTTGGTATATGTGAGGGGGGATGATTTGAAGTATATCAACGTCAAATTCAGACCCCTCACCCCTTTAGTTTTGAAGGTGAGACCTGAAATGTTCATTGGCTGTGACCTTGGATAATTAAAAAAACTACAGTAGATAATCGCATCAACTTAACGGCGGTCGGTTATTCTTCATCCGGGGTATAAATGCTGCTAACTGATTTGGGCAACAGCTTTTACGAGTACACAAGCTGGGCAAAAATGTAGAGCGGTAATTTTTTTTGGCCATACGTGTATCAAAGAAGAGGTGCACCACAACGAAAGTGCCGTCACTTTATTAGTAATACTAAGGGTTATTTAAATATCAAGTTTTAAAAAAATCGGCCCATACTGTTTTTTCATATGGGAGTTTCTCTATTGTAGGGATTTTTCCTATATAACTATTAAAGGAGAAGAATTAGAAGACCCCTTAGGACTGCACCTGATTGCTATTGATTTGCCTGTACATTTTGTTGATATGGGAATTTCTCTATTTTAAGAATTTTTATTATTTTATAATTTATTAGTCATTTAGTCAATCAAAAACATATTCCAGTGTGATAAATTATCGTGATTACTGCTACGTTATGAAACAGTTTTCTGTTTATTATATATATCGCTGTGTTACCCATTAGTTCAGAAAGTGACTAAGAAAGTGCTAATGGGCAACAACCAATGAGAAAGCATGCTATTTTTGCGTTATTCCGAATGATAATTCAAGGCAGTATAAAAGGATGGCACATAAAAGTAAATAAAATTCATTTAGTGTGGACTTTTCAGAGCAACAGCTCCACATATTTCTGATATTGTCATTTTCAAAATAACATTTTTGCTGTTTGTTTAAATTGATTTTTTTAAAGTTATGAATAGATACAGCACAACACATTGTGACTGCTGTGGAGTGCCTGGTCAAGATCAAAATATAATAAGATAAAACATCAAATCTTAAAGATAAAATGAAAAGCCGAGCTCATAGGCGAGCAGCTTATTCTTATACCTCAATCTGTAATACGAATAATGATCCATGGTCCATTGATTTAGACGAGTCTTCTGGTGACAAGTCAGTGGATGATGGATCATCTAAAAGTATGGTGTCTCTTGATGTTCCCTGTGCCAAAAATAACCACCACAGGTGTGTGGCATGCCAATTGGGCGGGCTCACGTTTCGATGACAAAACATATTGTCGTCAAGAAGCGAACAAAGGTCTGTGAAGATCATCTCGGTGCTGATGGCCATTTAACAAGACTATCCTAAACATAGTAACCTAACAGGAAAATTACACATTAATGAGTGGTGGTGATTGGGTCGATTTTGTAAGAATTATGACATCAGAGAATACCATTCCATACTAGCGATTTTAGTGACATGAGAACACTGTCATCAGAGGTCAGTCTTGCTATAACCGGACTTTCAAAGGACGAATTCCTTCAGGTTTTGTGATGCACCAAGTAACTTAAACCAAGTCCAAATCATATGAAATCAACAGCACTAACCATATACTTGCACAAGATGAAAAGTTGCAGTAACATTGATCAAACAGGCCGATACTTTAAGCTGGACTCGAAATGTACTATTGAAAATCGAATCCATCAAGTAAGGAATGCTCTCAAAAGAAATTTATGAGGTCACCCATCCTCCTCCTTTAGTTCGTGAAGATATCCTCAACCACACCCCATTTATGGTAAAAACAGGGTGTCTACCAGTCTGGAAAACATGGAAAAGTTAGGGAAAAATCAGGGAAATTTGAAATACAAAGGCCAAAATCAGGGAAATTTGAAATTCATTGTTATAATAAATAACTTATTAAAATAATTTTCCTGAATTATGCTTTTCATACCACATTGCCCACTGAAAAACTAAATTACTGAACTAAACAACTGAAGACTAAACTTTCAAAAATTTACTATTTTGCACCAAAACTAATATAATTTATATAAAATTATTAAGCCCATATATTTTTCAGGAGAAAATGTTTGCCAAATATATAACTAAAACTTGAAAAAAACAAACAAACCGTTTTTAGATAAATTATCTAATGCGTGAGGGATTTTGGTCATACCAACCTCCTTTGCCTTATAGTCATACACACTTTAAATGGAATAGAAGATGAAACATCAGCTTTGCGATTATATAGTTAAACTCTCTTATAATAAACTCAAAAAGGGCCAAATGGAAATGTTGCTGTAAATATTTAATTAATGCAAGTTTTTAGTGTAAAAAAATACACTCTTTAATACAGCTTTTGTATTTGTAAATTCACTATAATTGAGTTATAAATGGCTTTGGGTAATGCATTAATGGATTTTTATGGTCTTATGAAACTTATTTTGTTTACACAAATTTTAATGCGTTGTGTGTTGTTTACTGTAATTAGTGACTGAAAATCGATTAAGACTTGGTCTGGAAACCTAGAAAAGTCAGGGAAGTTTGAAACAGAATTTGGGTAGACACCCTGTAAAAAGTCTGTTTAATGATATTGTCAGTGCAACAAACACAAAGAAAACCATATACCTTGTCGCTGATGCGACTTTGCATATTGCCAGAAGAGTGCAAACAATGCCTAATAATGTGCTGATTTCAGCTCCCACAAAGAACGTCATTTAAAAAAACATTTTTCATTAGCACCACAGATGGGTACCTTGTTTGGTGTGAAAACGTGTTCGACGCATCAAAAAATGCCATTTTGATAAAAGAAATTCTTGAAACTGATGCAAGTCCACAGAATTTGATTGAGCCCAATGATGAGTATAAGACAGTCTTCATCTTAGATCGTGGGTTCCGTGATGTCGTTCCTTATCTGGAGAGTAAAGGGTATGTCTTCACACCTGACCTAGACACATCTGACTCTCAGCTACCAATGCATAGGGCGAATCTTTCTCGTTTTGTCACCAAAATACTCCAGGTGATTAAGTGAGTTAATGTAGTTTTGAAACTGAAATGGCGTTACTTTCATGATACTATACCAAACTGAACGATTGACAACTTAGAGGACAACTTGATGAGTCCATGCCCCATATACAACATGACATTCAAGCCATTAATGACTGATGCCGCTAATGGTGATGTCATCGCTCACATGATGAAGTCACGTTACGCCGTAGCTGAAAACCCTCTGAAGGCTATTACTGAGCCACTTGATAAGAAAACTACTGGGTTGTTCGAAGAAAAGGACACACACATGATCGATTTTCCCCTTCTTACAGATAATGACTTCAGGTTCCTTACATGTGGCGTTTACCAAATACGAATGGCAAACACCGGGGCGCAAGTAATGGCTTCCCAATAGAAGTGGTGCGAAACCCTTTTCCTCTTCATTTTATAACAGCGCAGACACAATCAAGGCACAAAAGGGCAGAATAGTATAGGATGTATGTTGCATACAAACCAAATGTATATGAGCTACATTCTATCACTGGTTGGCATTGCCAATTCAAGATTGGCCTGAGACCTGTTGTGTTGTGTTCACATGTGGCTGCCGTTCTAGTATATTTGGGAAAGAACATCATCAAATCTGATTATCCCCACCTTCTCCATAACGCAAGTGAAGACGATTCTGACGAGGACAGCAGTGACTAACATTATTCCATATGTATATTGTATAATGTATTTAAATGTATATTATGTATAATCTGTCGATATATATGTTACGTATAATCTGTCTTATATGCTATGTATAATCTGTCTTATATGCTATGTATAATCTGGTCTGATATATATGCTATGTAGAATCTGTCTTATATATATGCTATGTCAGATCTGCTATATATATAATGTATAATCTATTACGTATGTATTTATTATGTATATATGGCATATTATGTACTACAACGTGTTGTCTATATTGTTCATTGTATAATACAACTAAACAAATGTCGAAATGAAAGGACAAAAGGTGTTATCCCCTTGTTGACAGTTCATAAATGACGTTCTAAATGTATCCATTTAAAACCAATTTCATTTTCATCACTGGTGAGGTTTAATATATAGAAAAACCCTCAAATAGGGAAACTCCCATATCAACAAATTGTATAGGCTGATTTTTTTAACTTGATATTTAGATAACCCTTGGTACTACGAACAAACAGAAGGCACTTTTGTTGTGGTACACCTGTTGCTTGATACACGTATGTCCAAAAGTTAATGGACAATTGTGCAGTTGGTATACTGGGAAAAATATCGGTCGGGGGTATTTATACACAAAAAACATTTCCCTATTTCAATAGCAATCAGGTGCAGTCCTAAGCGGTCTTCTAATTCCTCTTCTTTAATAGTTATATAGAAAAATCCCTAAAATAGGAAACTCCCATATCAAAAATCTGTATGGGCTGATTTTTTTAAAATTTGATATTTAGGTAACCCTTAGTATTACTAATAAAGTGAAGGCACTTTCGTTGTAGTACACTTCCTCTTAGATACACGTATGGGCAAAAAGAAAATGATCGCTCCAGACTTTAACCCAGCTTGTGTACTCGTAAAAGCTTCTGCTCAAATCGGTTAGCAGCATTTATACCCCGGATGAAGAGTAACCAACCGCCGTTAAGTTGACGCGATTAGCTATTGTAGTTTTTGAATTATCTGAGGTCACAGCCAACGAACATTTTAGGTGCTGGGCCAATTTGGCGTCGATATATTTCAAATCATCCCCTTCTCATATACCAAAATATCAGGGCAAATTTTTTAGCAGACCATTTCCTATGGAAGTTGTATCTCCACCTTTTACGGAAAAGTTAGGGAATTTGTTTTGTCAATGTAAGTAGGAACCCTGTTGATAGTAAAGAGAATTTCACTTACTTGAGAAAAAAAAAGAATTGTTATAGCCTTTGAAAATAATTTAGAGAAAACACTTGTTATATTAACATGATTTTTTCTGTGAAGAAAATTCTGGGTAGATCCTCCCTCACATTTCGAGAATTGGAAACTGTTGTTATAGAAGTAGAAGCAATATTAAATTCCAAACTTTTGAAATTTGAATATGTCGATCAACAAGAATCAAAGCGTTTGACTCGTAGGCATTGTTTGATAGGAAGAAGGTTACTAACATTGCCATGGCAAACTTCTAGAATAAATTCCTTGAAAGACAGATTAAAACATTGATTTAAGCATCAGTAAGTCCTAACAGAGGATTTGGAAAAGATGACGACATGCCTATCTAGTGGATTTGAAATCTGCACATTACTCGAGATTAGCTAAAGAAAAAGTTGAATTTGCAGAAAGAGACCCTAGTACTTGTTCATGAGGATAAAATTCTGAATCTCATGTTGAAAATGGGACTTGTCACTAAAGTATACCCAGGATGAGATGGAAAGGTCAAAGCTTGCTGCATTCATCTATTAAATGGAAGTCAGATCAGAAGACCATTACAACTTCTGTACCTTTCGAACTGGACTGTGGGAAGGGGACTAAACCTTTCTTTTTCAGGCCAGAGGATGTTGCATCATCCAATGAGACGTTTGCCACATATCAAAGAAATTAATTTCATAGCGAGTCAATCTATTGTGTTTGTAATTGTTCAGTGCCTGTCTTTCATTTTTTTTCTTTTTTTTTTTTGGCAGATAGAAAAATATAATAAGGCCTGCACAATATGTAATTTTTGAGTATTCACATTTTTTTTCGTTTTGGAATCTTGAGAAACAAAGGAAATTTGGTTAATTGTGGCCAGTTACGTTAATTGACTACATACAACAAGAGCAACCAGTATCAGTGAACCCAGAGAAGGTAAGGGATTTCTTATTGCATAAGAAATAGAAACAGAACACATTTTTTGAAACAAACAGGGCCTCATAGAAGTCTTCAAGGGCCTTGGTACTATTTAAATTTAAGCATGATTTTAACCTTGTTTATGTATGGATGTTCGAAACATTTTCATTATTGATATACCTGGATATTGAGGATCATGATTTATTGACTAAATACCATGAGGAAAACATTCTTTAAGAGCCCATTCTACACTTCCAGCCTATGGTCCACAAAAATCTTTTATCTGACACAGGCTGCAGAGGAGATAAAAGAACATAGAGTGCAGAATCTAAAAATCCAATGAAACATAGAGAAAGAAATAGCTGAACTGAATAGATTGATAAGAGCTGCAAAATTGAATTTATCGTGCATGTGAAATATCCTGTCATAAATTTTTATTTGTTTGTATAGATGGAATATTCAAAACTTTTGAAGTTGCATTAATCTCTAACATACTTTTAAAGACTATTTGTCATGACATTAAGTTAAGTAAAATAGCGATGTGAATTTTTTAAAAGGCATTTTAATAAAGTCAAGATTTGCTATTATTTCTGTGAACCGAAATTTTCTTAATATCTAGGGTTTTATTTCTGCTTTTCAAATAAAATCAAAAGGATTTTTGCATAAAACACTTCACATTGTGATCTTTTAATGTTTTGAGACAAATAGGTAGAAGACATTGGCTAATGATGTTTTCATATGTAAACAATATTGGGTCATTCCACGCCACATCAACAGATGCTGTGTGCTCTTATGCCGCACTTTTTTTTTGAATAGATACCTATGAGAAAACCTTGAATTACTTTTTTCAGATTTCTTAGTTCAAAATTGGGTTCATGTGATTTTCTAAAATTTTTGATTTTTATACACGATTTAGGCAATCAAACTTTCTGCGTCTGTTTAGGAAAATCCTCTGGTTTCATTTTTCTTTTCAACCAATTAGTCTTACTTTGGTATCAAATTAAATATAATCATTTTCTCTTTCAAAAGAAGGTAAAAAAAAAGTGTCACAGAAAAATATCATTGAGCACACAAATGCAATTTTAGTAGTTTTATATTAGTATGTTCCATAGGTCATAGCTCGCAAACCACCATCAGCATACATATTATATTTTTATAGTAGAATGAGATGACTATGTACTACTTATGTTTAAATAATAAGAAGGTTGTTTTACTGGTTCTCAAATTGAAAATTAATTTGACAAAAAAAAAAATGTCATTCAGAATCTTACATTGGCATACTTGGGGGGAGGGCAGAATTTAGGAAATAAAAGGTAAATTTTTAAGTCTGTTCATTTTTTAGTAATCTCCTCTCACAAACAAGTCTTAGCTACCTCTCTGAAATCCTTGTTAATTTTAACTATATGTACTGCAGCAGCATGGTTAAAGTACTGTCCATATATGTTCACAGCATGTAAAACTATTGTGATACTGATTTGGTTACTGCATCATGCAATATTGCCTTTCTGAATATCAGAAGGAAAAAAAGCATTTTTTAATTACCTTTTTATTTATTTTATTATTATTTTTTGTATGAATCCCCCCCAAAAAAAGAAAAGGAAAAAAAAGGTAGGCCCTACCTATATTTACATTGAGTTTACTTAATATCTTAACAAGAAAAAACTAGAACAAGTTGGATTGGATGCCAAAGTTTTTATGAGTGAACATGTCTTAACAAGAAAATTCGTGTCAAGACATGTTACATTGCATCTCATTCCTTCAGTATTCCAGAACTGTTTGAGGAAGGTTGTGTTTAAGTGCTATCATAGACTTCAGATTATTTTTGTTACTTAGTGAAGATTTTTTTAATTGTTAGTTTTTTTTTAATATGATTTATGATTCTGATTTTATTTTGTGTGAAATATATATTATAATTAAATGATGGAAATGTGTTCAGTGGAATATCATCTCCAAGAAGACCGTTTATCAACTTGTGTTGGAGGTAATCAATAAAACTTTATGCAAATTTTAGAACTTGGGGGGGGGAAAAGAAAGGGAACTTTTAATACTACGAACAAAGTGTAAAAATGTTGAAAACATATGCTGCAAACATCTTTATGCTTTTCTTTCATCATTTGAGGATTGACAAAGGTTGTGTTGTGATCCATTTAAAAGAGAAGACACAAAAAATCTATTCATAAAAGCCTTCAAACAGTTTCCTTTTATTTTCAAAAAAACATCAACACTGTGTTGAATTTATGCCAGGTACCAAATTGTATATAACTTGCAGAAAATTTGTATTTTCAAATTGTTCTCCAACTATTGTCCAATCTATCGACCTTTCTAGCAGTAATTATGAGCCAGATAATTCAAATTCTGAGCTCATTCAGAAGTCAATGAAAGCTGTGGATTGATAGAATGTTCTCCTGTTAAAATTACAAAACGAAAGCATAATGAAAAAGCAGTGTATTTGAAAAACGAAGGACAACGAGTTGCAACTAGTTTTCAAGAGATAGCAAGTAAGGCTCTTAATATTGAATTTTCATCAGAAAATAATGAATATAACTTAAATAACAAACAGAAGTGCAATGATTGCACTACTCTAATGTGTAAATTAAAGAAAAAAAATTAAAAATAGGTGAACGTTCTCAGATATTGACTCTTGTTTCAGAGTCGTGGAGTATCCCACAAACAACAAGTTTTTTTGAAACCACACAGTACTTGGTAAGAAAGGCTAGAAAGCTGTTGAATGGAGGAGGAGTTTTAGGTCAAGTTGACAAAAGGAAAGGCCATACTCTAAGTGCTGAAGTCGTGAAGAAAGTTAGAGACTTTTACTGTGATGATGATATTAGTCGAATTTCAGCTAATAAAAGAGACTGTGTTTTTTCACCAACCGAAAATGGTAAAAGAGAATTGAGAACAAAAAGACTCATATTATATAATTTAAAAGATGTTTATCTATAATTTAAAGAATCCTGAAGAAAAAATTGGCCTTACTAAATTTTGTGAATTGCGACCTAAAGAGTGTCTTACAGTTAATTGTCATCATGGGATTCATTCAGTGTGTATATGTGTTTACCACAAAAACATTAAACTTGCGCTGCAAAGTATACATTTAAACATTCAGTATCAAAAACTACTTCAAAAATTAGTGTGCAAATCAAATTGGACTATGAAACATGCATGCTTTATTGTTATTCTGAATGTCCACACTGCTAGATTTCCTAATGGGGTTTAATACCTTGAAACAAAGGAAACTATTATGTTTAAACAATGGTGTCAAACTGACCAATCATCCATTGAAACTTTAGTGAAACCAGGTGATGATTTTGTTGACTTTCTGATGGAAAAACTAATACGGTTAACAAGGCATCATTTTATAGCTGAGTCCCAAAGTCAACATTTAAAGCAAGTGAAAGCAAATTTAAATAATCAATGTTGTTTAATTTTAGCTGACCACTGAAAATTGCACTTGCATTCTGCAGGATGCTTCTCAAGGGTTTCACTGGCACAACGTTCATGTAACATTACACCCATTTGTAATCTATTACAAATGTGACGGCCAACTTAAGTCCAAGTCCATATTTGTTACCAGTGACTGCCTTAAGCATAACACTACAGCTTTTTTCACATTTCAGCAGTCAATTTTGCAATACTTGAGACAAGAATAGTTACATTTAATGAATGTGGTATATTTATGCAATGGTAGTGTAGCCCAATATAAGAATTACAAGAACTTTATTAATTTGCGTTATCACGAAGACGATTTTGGCATGAAGCTGAGTGGCATTTCTTTGCCACTAACCGTGGTAAAAATGCATTAGATGGTGTAGGAGGAACCATAAAGCACCTTTCAACAAGAGCAAGTCTTCAAAGGACTATTGAAGGGCAAATCTTGAGTAAACAAGATTTATTTGAATTTGCTTCAAAACACAAAGGGAATTCAAGTATTTTTCTCATCAGCTGAGATATGTGCAAATGAAGACTTCCTGAAAAAACTGTATGAAAATTCATTTTCAATAGAAGGCACCTGAGAGAGAACCACTCTTTGGAAGATGCCCATGAAAATATACTTAAAGAAGTTCCAGTTCCTTCATCATCATCTGTATCAGGAAGGACATATATCATAGATGAAAAGGTTCATAAGCAAGTACAGCAATTGGCTAAAAGTGCAATATCATTTTTCATTATAAAGGTAAGCTAATAGTGAAATAATGTAAAAATAATATCAACAATATTGTAACATAAGAGGATATACTTTTAACTAATTTCATAAATGTTACGTTATTTCAGGTTCAGAGAGCTCTTAAAAAGGCTGTTAAAAAAAGCCAATATTTCTGTCAACATTATATAAAGCAAATATATTTTTTACTTTGCAGCCACAAAAAACGCCTTTCTTATTTCTAAAGCATAAAAAGCACATGGTCAGCTTATTCTGGAAAAAAAATATGATGCATGTGTTAGTTGTGGCTTGCGAGCTACAGCTTATCAAATTTATGAAGATATAAACTTAAAAAATTCACTTTAAATGTGTAATAAAAATTTTGTCAGATTTAATGCTATTTTTATATATTGTTTTCAAAGAGCAGAAATTTATCTTTAGGCTTATTTTGGTGTCAAAATAATCAGTTAAAAAAAAAGTGAAATAAAATAAATTTTCTAAATGTAGTGTCATGACCTGTTTAAATGATGGCCACAACACGTTGCATACTAAGATTACTTAATTAAATCAATTAAAGATATTATTACCCTTCACAGGGATAACACAATTGTCAAATAAAGGTCAACACAGAAAAGCCTCTGGGGTGAGATTTTTGTGAGTTTTTCGTGGGGGAATTTATTATACAATAATTTTTGCCACCCACGTATATATAGCTCAAACTAGAGCTTTTTTGTTTTTGGAGAAAAAGAGACGCTTTCCCCGTCCTGGATTCGAACCAGGGTCCCTCCGTTTAGCCCGGAGTGTCTTAGACCGCTAGACGAATGAGGACAGGAAACAACGCTCTCTTTCTCCGTATATAAGGATGTAAGATATTATTACCCTTTATAATAATTTTTAAAAAAAGCTCTAGTTTGAGCTATATATATATATATATATACATGGGTGGCAAAAATTATTGTATAATAAATTCCCCCACGAAAAACTCACAAAAATCTCGCCCCGGAGGCTTTTCTGTGTTGACCATTATTTGGCAATTGTGTTATCCCTGTGAAGGGTAATAATATCTTACATCCTTATATACGGAGAAAGAGAGCGTTGTTTCCTGTCCTCGTTCTTCTATCGGTATAAGATACTCCGCACTAAACGGAGGGACCCTGGTTCAAATCCAGAATGTGGAAAGCGTCTCTTTTTCTCCAAAAACAAAAATCTCTAGTTTGAGCTATATATGTATACGTGAGTGGCCAAAATAAATAAATAAATAATACAAATTACAATTAAACGTAAATCAATTAAGATGGAAAGGAATAATGGTGACAACAGATTGTGGTATTTAAATACATTTATTGGACATCAAGCAAATGATAAATTACGTCATATACAACCAACTCTAATATTCTGTCTATTCCTGACCGACTAATTTTCCCCTGTATATTATAAAATAGGCATGGCATCTCAACAACATAGACAATAAAATCATGGCAGACAATGGCTAAATAATGCAAATGGACTTAATGCTTGTTACCCAGGATGGCTCAAATCCGGGAGACCACTTCAAGTCGTTTTCGGGATGCTATTGTAGACGAGATATGCATAGGTGGCTAGTAGCAATGAGTACTATGACGTCGTTTAAGTAGAGTTGTAGTGCACTTGAACTATGTGCATGCACATTTGAATTTAAAGACAATTTTAATCCCGTAGGCTTCTCGGTTTATGGCTCCTGACAAGACTCTGTCATCTGTTTTAGAGTTCCCTATTGGAGGCAACCACACTCGATGGGAACGAAATATAGACTCATCTCTCTCCTCTCGTTCAACTCACTTACCTTTTATTATAGTCCTCCAGAATGTTCTCAAGAAATCTTTGTTTTTCCAACCTTTTCCAGAAGCATCTAATGGCTCTTTTTGGGTGGTCACTCATTAAGTCTTGGTGGTGGGATCGCTCTTTTTTCTTATCGACAGACACCCCCTTTTTTTTGCATCCTTTCTGTCCTGCTTGTTCTGTTCTGCAGCTAGACCTTGGTTGTCTATTCCCCATGGGTTATGTATGGCCGACACTGTCATCAGCATATCTCTGGGTTCAAATCTCTTCGTGGGAGGCCAAAATGGTGGGTTTTTTTTCTATATATTTATATTGAAACATCTAAAATTAACAGTGTTATAGAACCATAGTTCACGGTGATCATAACAGTACACAGTACATATGATAGCCAAAATAACACAAAAATCAAAATTTCAAAATTTTCTCCTGGGCCCAAATTGAGACCAAAAAAACTGAAATCTTAAATTTGACATTACTTCATAGGTACCTTCTTATTATGAAAAATCAAAAATATCTGAGACTTGAGAGAGAGCACAGTCGAAAATTAAAATCCGTTGATTTGACATGAAATGACCTTATTTTATATGCTCATATTCCATTTTGATCATTTAATATTTTTATAAAAATTAATCTTCATTATAGTCTTATTAATTTAACCGTAGTTAACTAATCACAACAGTATTCTATAATTTTCATAAATTTATGCAGTTTTATTTTATCTAGTTTCTAATAATGGCTGAACCATTAAACAGGTTTCGCACAGTCCTTTCGCATAGGTTTTGCAACTCCTTAATATTCATTTAAAAAATTAAAGGCCCTTAAAACTCTTTATTATTACGTGGGACTCATAAATTTTGCATTCACGGTAGCAACTGTGATTAACCAAATGTGCAATTTTTGCGACCCTTTGGATTGTGGTGACGTTGACCTATTTAGCTGAAGCATAACACACATGGTTTCAAACATCAAAACTGATCAATTAATTTCCTTTCACACCCCCCTTGTTTCATCCAGTGTTCTCTTGGTGGTCACATGCTTGAAAACTTAAAAGGGAAATATCGTCTGTGAGAGCAGTAGCTTCAAAATTTTGGGTGAAATATGTGTTACTAACAAGTTGTGATTTGAAAAGGCTGAATATAAGCAGGGATGGAACAACTGCACCAAAATGACATTGCTGTGCATATCTGTGCTAAACTTGATGATTTCTATAAAATTGTGCCAGACTGCGCCAAAACGTTGAATTTTCCATCGAAACAATACAGAGTTTGTTAAGGAAAGTTAAGGATCGCGTCCCTGAGGAGGAAAAATCTGGTGCTATTTACCAAATACCGTGTGGAGACTGTGACAAGGTGTATGTTGGACAGACGGGAAGATCGATACGTCTACGAGGGAAGGAGCATATGCGTGCGGTAGCTAGGGGAGACGATTCAAGCCAGTTGGCTGAACATGTCTTCAGAGAGGGTCACGAACCAGATTGGCATTCGATGAAAATATTACATCAGAATGTGACGAATCTGGGGAGTAGACTTTTTCTGGAATCATGGGAAACCTACGGTTTGAGGAGTCGTGCAATAAACATCGCAAAACCTCTACCAGAACCTTACAGGATTTTTGCAAAACCTCGAGTTGGGGGTGTTCATCTGACATCGTCGGGTGCGGGGGCTTTCCCGGCGAGGGTTTCCCCGATTGGGGTTTCCCCAGCTGGAACTGCTCCGCACCAGATGACGTCAGATGGGGATTCCCAACATGCGGGTATATAAGCTTAGGACTTTCACGAACTCTTCATTCTGCCTTCACTTGACAAAGGGAGCAGTTGGCTCCCGAAACGTCGTGTTTTTAAACCTTACGCCAGTGTCAAAATAACTGTTTGTTCAATTTTCCATGGTGCCGAACTATGCCAAAACATTAAATTTCTCGTAGCGCCAAACTATGCTGAAATTCAATTTCACCTTTGTCAAAATTACGTTTTGCGTTTGTGTCCTGTAGTGCCAAAATTTTGTTCCTGTGAAATCTAGCCGTGAAATTTTCCCCAAAATTGCTCTATTTCCAGTTTTCTTGGCATTCGAAATTAAGTTGCTATGTGACTGAATAGAATCACCAGACAGCATGGGCGCCTGGAACAGGGGGCTGGTTCCCTCTCTCCATGGCTGGAGTTTTAATAGAGTACATTCAATTCATTTATCAAAAATAAAATGTTTCCCCATGAAAATTCCTACAGTGACAGTTGCCGGACAGGGAAGGTAAAGACACAGTTGGTGATTAATTGTGCAAATTTGCTATTAGCATGGAAATGTAATAGATAATAAACATAAATGAAGCAAAGCTTCTATAATGATGTAAAACTAGCGATCACACTGTTCTCACAGCCTACGGCAACTTTATTTTGCAAAGAAGCCACCTCGTTCGAGTAGGGGCGGCGTAGAACTTTACTCTTCTTTTAGCGCTATGTAATTGCCATGTACTATAGATGTACACAGGCATTATTTTTTGCCTTCTTTTAAGTGGATTATTAAATTTCAGTATTTGTACTTTCAATTTAATTTTCAGAAGCTTTTATTGCACACAATCTTTTTTTTTTTTTTTTTCCCCCCTAAATCTATTACTTATTTTTCAACATAGCGAAAAATTTTTAATGGCAACTAAATTGGAAGCCTTAAAAAAAGAAAACATTTTAATAAACATTTATTAAACTTTATTCACAGAATATTTGCACATATTTGCTTACTTTGGCCTAAACATTTCAAATTTTGGTTTATAGTTTACCCTCCCACCTCTCCAAAATTTTTTATTTTTACCGCCTCCAGCGTCCCATGCCGAGTTCCTTTCAGGGTTCTTTTGATCCTTGGGAACAAAAAGAAATCCGCTGGTGCCAGATCGGGGCTGTACGGCGGCTGGGGCAGCGTTGCCACACCCATTTTGGCCAGCAACTCGGAGACAATGAGCGCGGTGTGGGTTGACGCGTTGTCATGGTGCAAGATCCAATTGTCGCGAATTTCGTTTCGGACGCGTCGAACCCTGTTGCGCAACCGTTTGAGCACTTCACAGTAAAACTCCTTGTTGACTGTTTGTCCTTGTGGCACGAATTCACTGTGAACTACACCTTTTCTGTCAAAAAACACAATGAGCATTGCCTTGATTCGCGATTTGCTCATCCTTGCTTTTTTCGGGCGAGGAGACTCCTTGGTGTGCCACTCGCTGCTCTGGCGCTTTGATTCGGGATCGTACTGAAAAATCCACGTCTCGTCCCCTGTGATCACTCTGTCCAAAAATTCTGGGTCCGTTTCGTAGCGTTCATGCAATTCCTGGCACTTCAACAAACGCTGCTCCTTCATCTCACTCGTCAGGACTTTTGGCACCATTTTCGAGCAGACTTTCCTCATTTGAAGATCCTCCGTTAAAATGCGATGAACGATTGTTTTGGGTATTCCACACTCCTCTGCAATCACCCGAACACTTAATCGTCGGTCATTGTCCAAAACTTGACGCACTTTTTGCACCGAGTCGTCCGTTTGTGATGTCGACGGGCGTCCAGAGCGGTCGTCGTCGTTGACGGACTCCCGACCTTCCCGGAACCGCTTGTGCCACATGAAAGTTTGGCTTTTTTTCATCGCCCCGTCACCGTAGGCTTTCCGAAGCATTTCGAGTGTCTCCGCCCCGTTTTTACCCAGTTTCACACAAAATTTGATTGCATAACGCTGCTCCAAAAACTGGTCCATTTTTTGATCGACGAGGGTGCAGTAGATACCTCTGCGCGGAGCGTGACCCTGCCTCAACAACTGCCCGCAGGCGACTGATACCGGTCTCGTTTCCAAGCTCAGATCCCCCACCAACTTCTCCGCCCCGTCAGCCAGCGTTGCCAACTACAAAAAATCATTCCGGGAACTTCTGGGACAAACCCTGTACTAGACAAACGAGAATAAGAAGAAATGCTTTTTTCTTCATATATTAGGTTGTTAAGATATTATTACCCTTCACAGGGATAACACAATTGCCAAATAATGGTCAACACACAAAGGCCTCCTGGGTCAGATTTTTGTGAGTTTTTCGTGGGGGAATTTATTAAAATGCTATATTATAATTATGTTATAATTTTTGCCACCTATGTATATAGTTTAATTATTGTATCCATAATTATTAAATCCGGGATGAGGACAACGTCTCTTTTTCTCCAAAACAAAAATAGCTCTAGTTTGAAATACTAATACGTGGGTGTCAAATTTATTTGTAATAAAAAATCCTCCACGAAAAACTCACAAAAAATCTCGCCCAGGAGGCTTTTCTGTGTTGACCAATATTTGGTAATTGTGTTATCCCTGTGAAGGGTAATAATATCTTACATCCTCATATACGGAGAAAAATGCGTTTGTTCTTGTCCTCATTCGTCTAGTAGGTCAAGACACCGCGGGCTCAACGTGGGGACCCTGGTTCGAATCCAGGATGAGGACGGCGCCTTTTTTTCTCCAAAAAACAAAAAGCTCTGATTGAAGCGACATATACGTGGGTGGAAAAAATTAGTGTATAATAAATAATGTAACTATAAATATATATTGTAAGCACATACATAATCCCCATTTTTTCCACGGTCGGTCCCCCCATTCCCTAGTAGTTCTTATAGAATCACTGGTTTTTTTCACGGTGACATATATAATATTTTGTTTATATTGTAATTTTTTTTAAAAAAAACTAAGTAACTTTTGTGACTAGTACTGAGACACACTACAGACTAGATTTAAGACACATTAATATTTGTAAATTTATTCATTCCAAGATTTTTTTTTGTCTTTGTTATAAAAATGCATCTTGCTAGATGTGATACTTAATATTGCTTACAGAACTTACAGGTAAGGAAGGAATAATTTATATTTCATTTACCAGTTTAGAGTTTATTACTTACAGAAAAATTACATGATAACAAAATGCTAGTGCATTCAGCAAAAATGGTTTCAAGTTTCATTTTTATAAATTGAATGCCCTTTGCACATGGTCATTAATTTTAAGTTTTTTTTTTTTTTTTTTTTAAATGCTGAAAAAGTACTACCAATATTTAATCTAAAATAATATGCTGTTGCAGAAATTGTGCATATATACATAAAAAGTTTTACGGTTATTTTAGACGAAATTATCAAATTTAATTGGGTGGGCCTATAATTTTCCAATTTTAACTGTTTATTTTTAATAACTGTGTATCGGATGAAAGCATTGGTGGATACAAGTGGGGGGCGATGGGGTGAATGTCTCCCTACTTGAGCCAGGGTTAGATCTTGGAAAATAAAATGAAAAGTACTGGACATTTGGCTGAAGATAGGAATTAGAAACAAATCCCCCACCCCCGACTGAAAAGTTCCTGGATCTTCTGCCCTTGGATGGAAGCAGTTAATTTGTGCCTAATGAGTTGTCGATAAATTCTTCTATTAATCTAGGATTTCTTGTAATGCAAACTATGTGTCATTTTTCATTTTTTTATGGGCTCTGCGGTGGCGCAGTGTGGTAACGCGTTCTCCTATTGCGCGGCTAATCCGGGTTCGACTCCCAGCAGTGCAAAAAGAACGCTTACTCAGAGATCTCATAAAGATCGCACTGCTCACTGTAGTCCGGGGTTTGGTTCCCTAGGCCATAAGAGGTTCGGATTCCTCGGAAAACAGTAGGTCCCGGCGCAGCATGACCATTGTAGTCTTTGAGCCGTAAAACCACAAAACAAACAAACAATCATTTTTTATATCTAGTTATTCGATAGTGATTATAAATAATTACATGAATAAATAATCCCCAGAAAAAGTGGGCTCCTTAGTAAGTTTTTGAGCCCTTAAATATCTCCTTCACTCCTTAATTTCTATTTCAAAAATAGGCGAACCATGTTAAAGTGAGGCATGAAATGTTAAAATATGCAGAGTAGATACAGAACATCGCAATATGCATGAAAATTCCGACACTCACATTTATTAGCTCAAGCTTTTTGTTATCGGGGAAAATGAGGCATCGTCCCGGATCTAGATTCAAACTAGGGTCTCTCCGTTGAGCCAGGACTCTAAGCCATCGAGGACAGAGAACGAAGTTCCTTTTCTCCATATATATATAGGTTGTAAGATATTATTACCCTTTACAGGGATAACACAATTTCCAAATAATGGTCAGTACAGAAAAGCCTCTGGGGCGAGATTTTTGTGTTTTCTCATGGGGAATAATTATATGTGAAAATTCAGACTCCTGCATTTATTAGCTCAAGCTAGAGCTTTTTGTTATAGGAGAAAAAGAGGCTCCTGTAATATCAAAGTCTCTTTCTCTGAGTTCACGTAGCGTTTTGCTGCTTTGCCTCTGCCTTTGGGATGTTAGTGGGGGGGGTTTGTCTTGAAGGCTGTTCTTGCCCTTTTCCTGGGGCTTCCTTAAGTTCTGACTTGGTGAGTTTTGTTAGTAGGGAAAAGTGTTATGGAAAGGTTTTTTTTAAGAGAGGTTAGTAGGATGGGAGGAAGAAGTAAGAATTTTGAGTTGTTGTTACTAAAAGTAATTATATTGGGTTTGGGTGTTTTTGCTAGGTTCAACCAATAAGGAGACAGCGTGGCTCACGCATAACTGGCTTGTGATTGGTTCTTCTTTCTTGTTCAGCCATTGGCTGGTTTTTTTTTTTTTTATATATATATTCTATTTTGGAAATTTTAAAGATTTTGAGGTTTTGAGTTTGTTATATTAATTACGTGGGTCTCAGGAAAAGAAATTTGGGTGTGGGTAATATATTGGAAACCATGGTTGGATTTGGGTGACAGTCGATTTTTTCAAACGTTTTTAATCTTACTTTAATAAGGTGTTCCTTGATGGGGGTTATCCCAAGATCGTTTGCTATAAATGCATTTTTGATAAACCAGGGGAGTTAGAGATTCTTCTTAGTAATTTGTTTTCGAATACAATTAATTTTTTTAAGTTGGTTTTATTGATTTTCCCCCATGCAGCTGCTGCGTACTCCATTATAGCACGTACGCATGTTTTGTATAGGAGAACTTTATATTTAATGTTTAATTTACTATTTCTATGGAAGAGGGCGTTTAAATTTGCTACTGCTATGTTAGCTTTCTTTAGCACATTTTGGGTTTGTTCTTTCCAAGATAGCCTATGGTTAATCGTTATACCCAGATATTTGATGGATGAGCTCCATTTGATACTCTCATTGGCCCATTTTAGGGGGTTGGCTTCAAGGGTGCGTTTTCTTTTTGGGGTAACTCTTTTGGTAAATAAGATAGCCTCGGTCTTTGCGGAGTTGATCCTGATGTCCCAATCTCCAGCCCATTTTTGTATTTTATTTAAGTGGATCTGAAGTTGGTTAACTGCCTGCGGTATTGTGTGGCTGGAGGCACCTATAGCAGTATCGTCTGCGTATAGGGCCAGAAGGCTACTGTTGGAGTGAGGTAGGGGGATATCGTTTACAAAAATGAGGAAAAGATAGGGACCCAGGATCGACCCCTGCGGGACCGAGGCTTCAATGTTTCTTTCGCTGGAGAAGGAATTATTAATTTTTACTTGGAATGTTCTGTCTTGCAGATAGGAGGCTATTAGGTGGATTAAAGACTCCGGGGTCCCGATTTTAATGAGTTTAAAGATTAAACCAATATGCCAAACACGATCAAATGCTTTTTCAATATCTATTGAAGCCATTACCGTTTGTTTATTGTCGTTAATATTGGTTTTTATGTAGTATATTACTCTGACAAGTTGATGTTCTGTAGAGTGCTTTCTTCTGAAGCCAAATTGGCAATCAGTAAGAATGTTGTTTTCTTGTATGTGCTTATCTAGCCGTGTGTATCGGTTTTTTTAAAAATTTTGCCAAAGTGGGGAGGAGGCTGATTGGCCGATAGTTCTGGGGAAATATAGGACTTTTATTGGGTTTTAAGATTGTTTTTATGATGGCTTTCCTCCATTTAATTGGAAAATAGGAAAGTTTGTATGCAGCTGTAAAAATGTTTTTCAGCCAATCAGCGGCGGCTTCAGGAGGTAAGCATTTGATTGCTTTGTTCGAATTATTGTCGTACCCCGGAGCCTTTTTATTTTTAAGTTTCTTTATGATGCTACTAATTTCATGCGTAGTTATTTGAGGGTCGGTCAGGATAGTTTGGGATTTTAGGAAGTTTTTTACCGTCCTTTTAATTCTTTTGAGTCTATTTTCTTCCACTAAATTATTACTTTGGAATTGAAGTTCGAGGGCGTCCGTTAGGACTTCTGTCTTTTCCTCTTCTTCGTAAACCAATCCCCTTTCTCCATGTGAGCGGGGCGATATGGTTAAATTTTTTGGATAAATTCTTTTTGATTTTCCAAATGTTGTCGTTCTGTGGGCTGATTTCCCTAAGGGCATCTTCCCACCGTTTATTTTTATGGGCTTTGATTCGATTTTGTATGTTTACTTTCAATCTTTTATAGTTTTGTTTGCTAAAGGGATTTCTAGTTCTCTGATAATCTCTTCTATGTTTCCATTTAAGTTTAATTAGTTTTAGGATCTCATCAGATAATTTGTAAAAGTTTTTTGGGGGCTGATTTTTAGTGGATTGCTCCAATGCTGTTTGTATAGTTTAAGTTAGTTTTTCTATTTGTTCATCGAGGGCTTCAGGAGAGCCCGCAGTCTCCGGTTGGGGGTGGGGGAGGTGTGTTAAAATTCGTTCCTTGTAGATTTCCCAGTTGGTGATTTTGATCTCTCTAGGTCTATTTGTGCAATGGTCGAGATCTATATTGTAGGTTATTGGTACATGGTCTGAGTCAAGGGAGTTTGGAATAGTTTCGGAGACGATGTTTGCATGTATTTTCGAGGTGATAACAAAATCGATTATTGAGGGGTTTCCTGAGGGGGAGTAGCAGGTGGGGGTGTTTGGGGCCGCTATGCAGAGGTTGTTTTGATTGGCGTACTTGTACAGAAAATTGCCATTTCTGCAGGGGTTTCTTCTTCTATATCCCGTTGCTCCCCAGCTGCTATGCTTGCAGTTCCAGTCCCCGCCTGCTATGGTTGGGAGACTAGTATT